>VXBR01004380.1:226445-418342 GCA_013400215.1 Cisticola juncidis
CCCTTCCCTTCCCTTTCTTCTTCTACCTCTAATTCATTGCCTGTTAAGCAGCTGACTTTGGAGATGCTTTCTGCTATCCTAGCCCCCTCTAAAAAATGAGAAAGACACAACTCTTCCTCTAAAACTCTCCCACCTGCCTGTGTAAGGGATTGTCACTCCCAGCCCCTCAGTGACTGATTCCCAGATGCCTGGTGTCAGCCAAGGAAGGGAGGGATCACTGATCCATCAAAGGTAAAGCTCAGCACAGTTACCCACAGAGGGTTCACCAGGCTGGGCTACAGCAACTTCTGCTCCAGACCAAAAGGTTTCTCAGTTGATGAATGTTTCTGTATTGTGCTCTTGGAGCACAGCAATGGGATGGACTGGAAAGAAATAGCTGAATTTTCACTTTATTTTTGCTCTCGAAGATCAAGGTACAGCAAAGCTCTGTTTCTTGCAGTGATTAACCTTCAGGATGAAGGAGCTGGTGCACTGATTTTTCTTCTTGCACAGTAAGTTGATCTTAAGCCTTTCCTGAGTATTTTCCTTAGTTGAAAGGGTTCTTATGTTCTAATCTGCTGCTACCAACCAAGCCCACAGTTTAAGTTCTGGCTTGTGTTTTGTTGTTCATATAAGACAACTTTGTTTCCTAATTTTAATGGATGCCTAAACACAAAGACAAACACAAATACTAATCCTAGGGATTATGGAGCTACCCTGAACGTTGGGTATCCCAGACTTCCTGCAAGGTGTTCAAGACTGTGAAAAAAACCCCATCCAGAACATTTTCCTAAGTGCAGAGGAGTAGTTTCCCCTCAGTATAATGAATGCATTCTTGCCCCCTTTGTTTCACAGAGGAGTTCTGCTGTCACAGGTGGATTAATGCTTTGTCTTTCTCCTTTGTATCAATTTTCTTAATCAGTCAGCCTGAGATCTCCTGTTGTTTTTAAGCTCTGAAATAATCTCCTGGCATGCCTAGCCTGAGTAGCTCTGTGGCTTCTGGGGACCTTGGGAACCACAGAAGGGGGGGTCTCTTGTGTCTGTAATTAATAAGGACACTCAGAGGTGGCAGGGGAGAGAAAGGACATGATGAAGTCCACTGATATCACTCCCTGCTGCTGGAAACAGCCTGTGAATGGTCACTCATCTTCTTCTGGCTGGTGGATATCTGTGGCAAGGGAGAATGTTGGTGGCAAATCTCTCAAATAAGCTTTTCTCTTAAATCAATAAAATTATTTTGCTTAGAAAGGAATTCCTTGGCTGCTGCCACACAGTTCGCATTGAGAGAGAAAGGAGCTATCAGGATTAGATGTCAGAAATGTCATTTTAATTTTGGGGAAAGGACTTGCCTCCTACAATCCTGATCACATTGCTGGCAAAACCAGAGTGGGATGGGCCATTGATTGTGTCCCTCTTTGCTTGGGAAAGTCTCTCAGTGTTGGCTGATGGGGGAGTTTTGCTGCCCTCTCTGGCACTGCAGTCCTGGGCTGGCATTTGGCACCCTCAGGCCTGTGGGGAGACACAGAGATCTGCCCCAGTTTCCTGCCTGGATGTCTGTCCCTGGCTCCAGTACAGGGAATTTCTACTGGGAACAGTCTCCATCCTGTCCCTTGCTGCAGAGGGCTCTGCAATCCAGCACCAGTCCCTTTGCTCTACTCTTTATCTACATAGCAGGAAATGTTTAGCTGTCATCCTGGAGTAACAAAATTCACTTTGGCCCAAATAACTGAGTAGTTTTAATTTTCAAATGGCTTTATCAGATAAGGATGATTAGATGTGCTGGGGATTTACAGCTGGGATGTCTGAACTGCAGGAGAAGTTTGAGATTTCTTCACAGTCCACCAGAGAGCATGTTTTAAATGTGCAGAAAATGAAAGGCTAGTGCTCTAAAAAGGGTTCAAGAGCATTGATATCTACAGCCTGAGGATGTCAAGACAACATTATGTCAAATTGAAATGGTGTCAATAATTTGAAGAAATCAGGTGCCATTATGGCTGCAATATCAAAAGTGTAATGGCTCTTCTTTGCAATCAGCAGGTTAAAGGCTTTCTCTGAACTGCAGTATTTCAGTGGGAGATGTGTATAATGGGCCTGGCATGGTGCACTCTGTCACAGCTCATTCAGTCCCTGCAATAAAGCACAGCTGCCTCAGCAGTCCCCAATGCAGGATTTTTCTGGTTGAAAATATTGTCACAGCACATTGAAACTGTAAGCGAAGGAATGAGAGGATTGTAAAGCATATTTAGGTACAGGAGTTTTCATAGGTCAAAGGGGGAACTTCTTGGAATTGTTTTGGAAAGTATAATAAATGTCAAAAGCTGGAAAAGGCTTTTCTTTAAAAAAAAAACCCACAAACATTCAGGGTTTCATGGCTTCCACTGTGTTTTCCAGTCTCCTAGCAGCAACCTGGCCAGAACAGAGTCCTTTTCCCCTTCAGGCAGTTTTGTAGGGTTTGCAATTCACTTGATAGCTCTTTGGACTCACTTTTTTAGGGTGGGCACAGCAGGCAAAGACTGTGGCTTAATTAGGCTGATATTGCTGCAATCACCTGGCCCTTGCTGAAGGAGAAAACCAGTGGGGCTGGGCTCCAAGGAAGCTTTTGATGTGGGAAACCTATTTTAGAGGAAAGCTACCTCTTCTGGCATCCTGGAGAGCTTCTAAATATGCTCACTCCCCCCACCAGGAAATGTGAAGTGTCCTGAAGTGTGGCTGGTCCAGCAGAGCTCTCATGAGCCTCTCCCAGGAAAGTTAAAAATGCTCCTAAGGCAGGAAGAGATGCTCTGTGTGGCACTGAGGCTCCACACCTCATCTGGGCTGGTTTTGCTGAACATTCCAGATGTGCTACAAGAGCATTAATGTGTTTTTCAATTTTACTGGACCTTTGGGAGAAAGGAAACCAAACTCATCACTTAGGCTTCTTGTGAGAGCTATTACCAAGTCAGCTCACTTTTTTTTTTTTTTTTTCCCTCCAGGATTGTGTGCCTCGTTGGCTTTTCCATTACAATTCAAGGGGAAAAGGAAGCTGGCATTGTGTGGCCTTCAGTCTCTCTTCTATTTGTACATGTGTCTCGGGAGATGAATTATTTATGATAATGTAATTATAGAAGTGAACAAACAAGTGCATTGTGCGTTTTTCCCCGCAGAGAAGCTGCAGTCTGTGATCGGGACACTAGATGGTGGTGTCAGTCCAGAAACATTTCGGTGATGTCTTACAATGCTGGGACACTAAATCGCGGCTGTTTCAGTGGGGTTTGCTCCTTGCGACCCTTTACACCTTGAAATTTGAGGTGAACAAGGTGAATAAGCTGTGATGTGGTAACGTTATTCAGACCCAAAATTTTAGCAGTTAGGTTCAAAAGCTGTAAACACCTAAAAATTTCCAAGTGTTTTTCAGAAAAGGAGATCTTGAGTCTGATAATTTTGCAGTTAACCATCACTGCTCTACCTGAAAACCAGTGAAATCTCAATTTCTGGTGGTGTGAGCACAAATTCTGATCAAGAAAGAAACCCAGACCCTTGATATCTCAGTCTCTGAGAACAATGATGCTAAGGAAAATTCACAGCCATGTTCCTGCTTGCTTTGTTCAGTTATGTTTTAGTGTGAGGTTAATAAAAGTGCATACGAGATGTGGACATCACCATTTTTAATTATTAGATATTGTAGATTGACTGAGAAATTAATCCAGTTTTGTCCAGGAATAGAATGCAAGGATAAATCGGGCATATGTTACTCCTAATGTGACCATTTCAGTTTCAACAAATAGCAAACCACTATTGATTTCTATACATAAACTATGAACAAAAGAGAATTACAAAACTTCTCAGCAGCCTGAAAAGTCAATATCAACCAAACTAGAATGGCATTTAGGAGAGGGATGCTCTGCTGATGAAAATAAATAGCGATAAAATGGCTTCTCACTTGTAATTTTTATCTAATATTGTATCAGGTCTGTAATCCTTTGCAAGTGTCATGCAATGCAGCACTGGTGACTGCAGAAATGTGCAGAATTAATAAAGAAGGTGTCTGGATGTGGAATAGTTCCAGCCTTCCTGAAAGGTTTTAGTTTGGTGGATGATATTCCACTGACAAAATTATAAAATCTATTCATTCACAAAGTGAATCTTATTTTTGAATTCCAGCAAAAGGAGCCCTTTGCTCAAGGCCTCAGTTTCAAACCATAAATTTATCTTTATCCCAGCATGCATTTTCAGCTGTGAAACTGTGTGGTTGTGTCACAGCACTTCTGACAGGAATGGCTATGGAGCTGCAAACATGAATAAAAATAATAAAAACCAGAATAAAATCTGGTTTAATACTTTGCTCTAAACAACCTTTAAACACCTGAAGGAGAGGAAGGGGGTAGTGGGTGTGAATTGCCTGGCTGCACATAAAAGGAACTCCAGCAGGAAGGGGACTATGGACAGGGATGACTGGCGTGCTGTGAAATAAATGGGCATGGCAAAAAGCCAAAATATAACAAATATTTCCCAGAAGATATGGGATTAGTTTTGCTGGAGATCCTTTCTGTTCTGTTGTCCTGCTTCTTGAATGTTACTGTCCCAGCATATGATAAAAATTCTAAATTTTTAAAGGAAGTGGAAGGAGAAAGGGTTTCTCACTAACACAGGCCAAACATCATTCTTCACTGAATAATTTTCCTTTCCCATCTTTTGGTTCCTCCCCTGTTTTAGAGGAGGGGATGGAATGGGTGGATGGGAGAGCCCACAGGGATGGACATCAGCAGAGCACACCATGTGTGATCCACCCATAAAATCACAACTTCCCACTGCTACCCCAGTGCCACTGCATCCCTGTGGAGCAGGTGTTGGATCTCTGAATGCATCTGCTCAACTCTTCTAAGGTTTTGATTGAAACTGGTTGTTCTGAACCCTTTTCCCTTGACAGGTCCTGTGTCTCTCAGGTTCAGTAGGAAGTGAGACCCAGCAGGATGTTCTTTGCCTTCTTGGAGAACTCTTCAAAGTGCTGGGCTCTCTTTTTTCAAAGGAATTTTGAAAAGCAATCTGTAGCACCTTCAGTAACCCTACTGACCTGAGAAATTCCTACGAGGCAAGTGCCACTGGACTTTTTAGACTCAAAACCAGTTTGTTGCACTGGTTCTGCATGGATATGGGCTCTTGCTAAGGATGGGAGGATGTTTCTTTCAGTCAGAGGAGGGTATTTCAAGTTCAACACAGACTTTGTCAGCCTGCAGCTCAAATTTTTATCTACTTGTGCCCAGTTGTAAGCAAGAGCAGCTCTATCCCTTCAGTGAGAAATATTACTGTTTGATTGGTATCAGAGTTGGAAAATAAATTAAATTGAGAAGCAGGTGCTGCATATGACCAGACAAAGAAGAAGTTCAAGACTTTCTGTATCTTCAGATCCAGATGAACTTAGATAAACTTCAGTTATTAAAAACACAAGCAATGTTTATCTTACTCTTTTGACTTGCAAATTAATCTAAACTCACATAACCAAATCTGATGGGAGTTTATTTCAGCTGTAGAGTTCACCACAGATTTAAAAGACTAAACCCCAAATCATAATTTTATATTGTGGACTGCTTCTGCTGCAAAAGCTACCAGAGCAAAAGCCTACTTTAGTGAAAGGGGGTTGTAAACTAAAAGAGCAGTTAGAAATGCAGAATTGGATGTTGCTCATTCAAATGGAGTAAGGATTTTGATTTGGATCCTTTCTCCTTCCCTTTGAAATGCTATTTACCTACATCAGAGTTTAATAAGGTTAATGTGTTAGATGTTCCCCCAGTGTAAATTCTATCAGTGGGAAGAATACTGCCTGAATAAAGTCCTCCAGCTCCATTCATTTGCTTTCAATGTGTCAAATTAATTTTGCCACATGGGCAATAAAAGCTGTGCTTCTGTGTATTTCTGTAAACATTGTACAATTTAGAAAGTGTTCATGATTTCTTTCAACAATGAAACTTAAACTGTGCGCACTCCAATACTGGTGAGTAATTTCAGAAGTGACTGAGGCATGTAATTGAGTTTGTCAGTGTAATTGTATTTTGGAATAGATGGTGGTGTGGTTTTTCCAGTCGTTAGTGAGTCTCATATTTAGTGTGCTGATTAATTCTATTAGAGGAGTTAATTAGACTGAGAAGGTGGGGGTGAGGATGGGTACAAATCACTTTCAAGCACTGCATTTAACTCAGGGTTGATTATTCTGTGCACAGAGAAATGCCACCTCTCCCTGTTTTGGGCTCACGTGTGTGATTAGAGCTCATCAGTGCAGCCCCACGCCTGTGACAAGGACAGGCAATGAGTATGGATGCAATTCTCTCTCCTTTCAAGTGTGAACTTCCAAATTAAGGCACTGCAGAGTACAAGGATGACCAGACTTAAAAATAATAAGTTCCTGTGCATACTCTGGAGTAATAAAAATAATAATTACAGTATCTATATTTCTGGCACAGCCTCCCCATATTGTTTCCTGTAAAGAATAAAAGGCAGTAAGGAATAAACAGACATCACTTAAGGGCACTCTCTGGCTTTGCAGACTTCAGAAGAGCTTGGGCTCCAGTCTTGACATGGGAGATTCAGAAAGGGGGGGATGGAGAACTGAAACAGCCTCCTCCAAAGCCAAAATATGCAAAATAAATATACACATTAGATTTTTAAGCAGCAGTTGGTGTGTAATTTTTTAATTACTTGGAATATTTCCAATCAGACAAACACAAGGCACTGTCAGAAGAGCATTAAAACAGGCCTTGAGGCATCAACTGAGCTGCAGAAAAAGTCAAGGCCCTTTATAAACCAAATGTACACATTGGAAGACGGTGTAATTTTCTGGAAAACAGTCTCAGTCTGAATAGGCATGAAGGGAGGACACTGTCAAATAAAACAGTGGTCAGGACCACACAAAATCCAACATTTGGCACATTTTCAAGGAATTGTGATGCTGTGTGAGGGAACTGCTCCCAGGCTGCCCGCTCAGGCCATTACAGCGCTGTCAGTAAAAACATCCCCTTATCTCCCACCCCTTCCACCAGATAAGGCAGCTGTGGTAGGGATATTTTAGTAAGGTTCAGAGTGGTAACATCTGGCAAATTCACATGTTATGCGCTGCTCCTTGCCCATGCAGAGAGCCCCTGTTCCCAGGGCTTTGTGTTTCCCTTAGATAAAGGTTTTTCCGCAGCAGAATCCAACCCTCGGGCTATCGGCTGGGAATGGCCACGCCTCGCACCGCAGCAAGGGACCCTCAGGAACTCTCACAATGGGAAACTCCACGTGGGAAGCCAGCTCTGATAATCCTGCTGAGAGGTGAAGAACTGGCAAGTTTCTCCCTGCAAAACAGGAGGAAAAGGGAAAGGGCCCTGGAAAGTCACAGGAAGGTGAATAAAACCTTCTTGTCACCAGCCTCCTTCCGCGGGTCCTGGGAAGGGCCTCTGGGCTGCCTCTCACCCAAGGGTTGTGCTCCACAAGGGCAAAAAAAACAAGCAAGGGGAGCACAGCTCTCCCTCTGAGAGCTCAGCTTGCTGGAGACACCATGAGCCTTCTGGAAAGAGTGAGAGAGCTTTCAAAGCCACTCACCTGTACAATAAAGGTCTTTACTTTGGGTTTGATGGTGGTGTGGGGACAGCCCGGGTGTGGACGAAGATCCACTCCCTGATCTTCTGGAGCTGCTGTTTCACATCTCTCCATGGGCTTTGCTTTGGGTTTGGCTTGCAGTTAACAGGAAATGGAAAAGGAAGACTGAAGCTGGACAACCTCCATCCCCACTGCTGACCTCCTCTTTTAGGAGCAGCCATCTCCATCCAGCCCACTCCTGTGCCCAGCTCTTTAGAAGGGAATATGGAGCAGGATTTCATGTGGTCTTACAGGACACAGGCAGCAGTGTGGAGTGATGGCAAAAAGGGATGTGCAGGAGTTCTGGGACTGTCAACATGGGCCACAACAGCTATGAGAACCTGTGCTCCCTCCAACCCTCTGTCCCTACCCTGTCACCCATGTCCTTTGGTTTCTTTGTCCTTCTCTGAGCAGCCTAAGCAGACTGAGAAACTCTTTTCTGTGACTTAGATGATACTAAAAATGAAATATATCCAGTACAGAGTGCCAAACACACAGCTCATTTTTGTTAAAGCAAACTGTATTATTTTTACAGTTTATGTTAAAATGATAGCTGTAGTTTGCATGCCAAAGTTCAGCTGTCCAAATAAACCCCTTAGCTCCTTTCTTCAGTGACATCTCCCAATAGGTGGATTGTTTCAGCCATGGTGGATGTTCTATATGTCACTCCAAGCACTTTCCATCACTCCCTGGGAGTTGGGATTTAGCAGATAAAAACTCCGAGCTGAGCAAACAGCTGGCAATGAACTAAGTTTTTTAAATACTGCTCCTTGTCTGTCCAGAAACAATTGCAGTTTATTTCTGCCAGGAGGCTGATGGAGCTGAGGGTCACCCTTGAGTTGGAGCCACAAACCTCTCCCAGGAATCAGGGCCACCATCTCTGCCAAGCACTGCTGGGTCACACCATTGGCATGGAGGACTCATCCAGCCCCATGGCACAGGGAGGAGTCCGGCTCTCCAAACCCACAAAAGCCAAGAAAATCCTCTTCCACTTGAGTCTTTCCTTACAAAGGTCTATCAAAATAGCCCAGGGGGTCATGCTGAGCTTGTGCCAGGATGGCCTTGACCTTGTGCTGGTTCACACTGGTTGGAAGGGCAGGGAAAGCGGGTCCAGCACTGCTGTTGTATCCATTCCTCCTAGGAGGAACAACTCACCACACGTTTCACCAACTCCAGCAACAGCCTTTGGAAGAGACCAGGTCTGTTAATACTGTTTTCTAAAAAGAAGAAGGACCTAAATCACCGGAATGACTGAAGCAAATCAGTGGCTGAAGAAACCATCTTTCCTGGTTCCAGCCACTCTGTGGGAATGTCAGGGATGCTCCTCTGGGACAATTTGGAAATGAATAATTATTTGGGCAGTTTAGGGACATTCTGTTGCAAACTTTTTCTCAGCTCTGCTTCCTGAGTCTACTAAGTCATTGCACTGGCCTGCAAAATGAGTTGAGAACAGATGTGAGTAATTCCTGTGTCAGGGGGTTGGATTACAACCCTAACTACAGGTATAATTAAGATTTTCCTTAATTTCTCTTATGAGCTAAAATGGAAATATTAGATTAACTCAGCTGTGCTGTAAGACTAACTGCAGAGAGTCTGAAAGATGTGTTCATGTGTAAAGGTCACTGCATTGCCACTGGATCATTATTTTATTCTTTTACCCAGTAGTTAAAGTGTGTGTTTTCTGTCTTCCCCAGGCCTTTCATCTTCAATTGTCCAGGCAGCCAATAAGGCAGAATAAATGAGGAGCATTCAAAAGTTGTACAGTTTAAGGCTTTCTATCATTATGCAAAATCTATATCATCATTAATCACTTTTTTTTCTTAATGAATTTGGGGACTTGTGTTTCTGCTACTAAGTACTCAAAGGAGTTATTAAATTTATGGCTGTCTGGTTCCCCCATCTGTTTCCATAAAAATTTACTGCAATTATTATTTCAGCAGAATTTCTAAACCCTGCCAGACTTAAGAACAGGGAACGCTGCTGTAAACATGAGGGGGAGCTAATGGCATATGAGCAGCAAAAAAAAAATCACCTAAAATCCAGACTGAACCAGCCTTGCCTGTAGTTTGCATGAGGGCTAAGGCAGGAAAAGGAAGACTGACAAAATTAGGAGAGCTGGAAAAATTCCTGCCCATCCAGTCCAGCTGTCCACTGCTGGCTATGTATTAGGAAAATATTTAGTTAATTTTCACTCTTCTGAAGCAGGCAGCTCCAGAAGCATGGGCAGAGGTTTGCAGCAAAGCTGCTGAGCACACAGAGGGGCCAAGGGGCACTGGGGTGGCAGCTGGAGGCAAGTACCAGTCCAGGATGGAATTACTGGGAACACAACTGCTCCCTCCTGCCAGAGTCCTGCTGTCAGGGGCCTCTTGGATTTTACTACACCAAAGCTGTGGCCAGGAGCACTGCCCTATCCCTGGCAGAAATAAGCTGCAGAATATAAACCTGTGAGTCTGGGAGGAGCCCTCACCTCAGAGTGTGCACCTGGTTTTTAAGGAGGCTGGTGACAATCCTGTCTCCTGGAGAAGGACCAGGGTCACACTTTTCTGGTGCATGGAGCCACGCTGCTCTCGTGCACAGGAAAAACTCTTTCTTCTCTATGAATTTCACAGATCTGTGGCTGTTTGCAATAAAATGGGACAAACAACATTTTTATGGTCAAAGGGTTGTATTTTGTTCTTTGTCTGCCATGAAATGCTCCTGTGGTGCATCACAGCCTCCTGAGTGCTGTATGTGGTGGATCATTGAAGTTCCCCCTTCAGATGGCTTCCCTGGCCCCATTATGCACCTGCTTATTATCAAATTAGAGGGATCTCTGAGTCTTTATTTTCACTGTATTTATGCCAGGATAAATTTCTGCAGCTGATAAATTTCCATCTGCTTTTATGAACAGTGGGATGGGCTTTTCCTCCTCAGGAAGAAAAAGTAGTCGGGTGTTGCCCACGCTAAAGAAAAAATGATGATCCAAGAAGGATTGACTGACTGGAAGGTGTTGGCTGTGGTGTGCCTAAATTGCCCAGAAGGAAGATAATGAAGAGAATGAGGAGAGAATTGCTTCAATAAATAAACTGGAACATGTGTGAGACCAATACTGCCAGGGGCTGATAATATGCCAGGAAGTCTGTTTTTAACATCTGCTCTTCAGCAGCCTTAATATGTCATGACCAGATCAATAAATCTTCTGCTGTTGGTGTCAGACATCCAACAGCAGCCAGAGAATGGGGAGGAAATACACACAAAGAATATAACATGCTTACATATTCACAGATCCACACATACAGGCATTTGTGTGTATGTGCATTGTTGTACTAGTGGAAGAATTAATGAAATCACTGCAAAATGGTGCTTAAGTAGCCCTGACAAAGAGGAGCCATGAGTGGCTGATACTCACTCCCTGCAACCTCTTTCCCTGTAGAACATAAGCTGGAGGGTTGCTGTGCTGCTGGCAGCTCTTATCCCACTCAGTGCATCCAGAGGTGCAGTATGTTCCTTCTCCTACCACAATTAAAAGGCTTTTCATCTCTTGCCAAGGCTTTTATGTGCTGCAAAGGCTGAGGGAAGCAGGTGAGGTGGTGTAGGCATAATGGCCATTTTTAAAAGCATTCTTACCAACCTGCAGCCACGGGCAAGGAAGGGCAGAGAAGGAAGAGCAGGGAACAAAAAGAAAATGAAAGGAGGGGCTGAGCAGGAAAAAATTTGGCCAGCAAGCTTTTGTGGTGCTGGCAGGGCCTACACTTGCAGCAGGAAGAACACAAGTGTTTGTTCTCTCCTCTGCTTCAGGGTATTGCCCCTGCAGTGCCTGGGACAAGCCCCACGTGGCTGCTCCTCAGCCTCCCCAGCCTGCCCTCCAGCCCCTGAGCTCCAGCCCCAGCTGGACTCAGGCTTGGGAGAAGCTGAAAATAGGGCTGACCATGAACATCTCCCACTCAGGTGCAGTCAGACACTACCTGTGCAAGGTTCTGCTGAGCCCATCTCCTTCCCTCACAGTGGAGAGATGCTGGAGAGCACCCACAGCATTTTCTTACAGGGAAGAAAAGATGTGAGAAACCAGATCTCCTTCTTCACTCAATTTATTTACAAGCCCGGGGGGAAGTCCACTGAAGGACTTGGCATAAAGATTGATGTTTGGCCTGTGGCATTAGGCAGAACTTGTTCATTTAAGGCAGGACAGTGGCTTGGAAGAATAGAAGGTTGTGACCTCCCTGATGCAGCAGCAGTTCTCCTGACAGAAGGTGATAAATAGGAGAGTCAGTGCCACGAAGTGTATCTGAAAGCTTTGCACTGAGCAATGTGAAGAATGCTTGCTATGACCCCAAGAACCTTTACATCAAGAAACCTCCTGGGCACATGGGGGTAATAAGGTCTTGTTTTAAGTGCTGCCATGGCTGGGTTCTGGGGGATAGCAGTGAGTCCAAAAGCCTGCTTCATTTACTGCAGATGTCTGATTTCTTCCCTCAATATGGCTCCAATGTGCTTAATTTAATGACAGACATGGACAGGAAAGTGAGGAACTTTCAGCTTTTGAGTTTATTTAGCCACTCAACAGAAAACCATCTGGAAATGGTAGATTTCAGATTCTTTTTATTTTAGTGTAAATTGCAGGGTTCTTTCAGAAAGCCAGGTGCTCTGATGGGTGTTACTGTAATAACTGCTCACAGTCCAGTCATCCCTGTATTACAGCTGGCATAAGTAACTGTGGCTCCTGCTTCTTCCAGGAACCAGGATCAAAGTTTTGGTAGGATCATAGAATAGTTTGGGTTGGAAGAGACCTTACATATCTAGTGCTTGCCATGGGAATTTTCAGGAATTAATTCCTAGGACAGCAAACTGGCCTGCCTTAGACTTCAGGTGGTCAGACATCCATACCTGGGACAGGTGTGGTAGTAATGCCAAAGGAGTCCACTTACTTGATCATTCCTGATATGAAACAAACAAGTGTTTCCTAATTAGCACAATACAGCCCAAATTAAAGTAAAGTACTGATAACTCACAAGGCTACTGTAAAAATTCTAAGTTAGAGACAGAAAACCATGGAGCTGCCTTAAAAATTGAAGGAGGTTCAGAAATGCAACACACTTTCCATTTTTGCCAGTAGAGCTTTGAGCTTTTCACTCAAAATGAAAATGAAGACTAAATGAAATGAAGGCTGCTCTAACATCACCTGTCTCTAGGGACTGAGCCAGCTCAGAAAAAAATCACGGCATTGTAGAGAGCTGTAATGAATTTCTTGGAGTTGGCAGTGGCACTTTCATGCCAGTCACAGTGTTTGCTGTGGGCAGAAGTTACAGACCAAGTCTGCACAGAGCTTCCCACCTGCAAACAGCCTGGTGGAGAGGAGCTGAGCTGGGTGTGAGGCATCATCACATTCCCATCCAAAACACATCCCAAGTGATATGCTTGCAGCCAAGAAAACCTTGGAATTGGAGCCTGCCCGAATTTTCTGCACACACTGAAGTGCTTTCCAACATTCACTCCTTCTTCCTCCTCTAGAATCACATTTCCCGTAATTCCGAGTGTGCTTTCCTGCTGGGTGAGGACTGTGGGAGGACTCTGTGCCAAAATCCTCTCTGCAACTTTTGGAACCACTGATTAATTGAATGCCCTTTGCAGCAGGGGGAGAGCCAGCAGGACACAAACACAAAATGTAAAAGCGTTTGGGATACGGGTGAAAAATGGCATTTTCCAGTCCAGGAGAGCCAGCAGCGCTCTTGGGAAGAGGCAGGAGCAGTGGGGTTATTACTGGCCAGGAGGGTTTATTACTTTTGCTGTGAATTTCTCTGGCTCAGGGGAACATTCCTGGTTGGAACATCCCTGGGGGAGCATCCCAAGGATGGTGTGAGAACCATTGCACCAGGCTCTGTGCTACAGACACTGCTGCCCATTTTAGGTGCTCTCTAAACACAAAAACACTTTAGTTTTGAAAGGAAACACTGTTTATTCAGCACAGGATGCAAGGTGAAAATTTCCACAAATCGAGCACCCCAAGGGGTAAAATGTTACATTTATTACATAGGAAAATTTACATGAACCCGCCTATTTAATATATATGCTCCACCTGTCTAATGCATATTTATTTAGGTAATTTGATCTTACGCAATGCTAGACACACAAAGATCTTTTCTATTGTAGCAGTTATCTGACATCCAGATACGTTTGAAAAGGTGAGAAAATTCATCCCGGAGACTGAAAATCCAGCTTGAACACATCAACACCATCTGAGGAAAACCTCAATTTCAGGATTTCAGGACTCCTTTCCCTCAGGATGTCATTTTTTTCCAGGGCTGCTTTCCAAACAGATCCCAGGCACCTCTGGCGCACGCACCAGCACCTCAGAGGCGCCGGGCAGAGTCGAAAGCAGCTGTGCCGGTACTGCACAGCAACGTGCCGCTAAGCACGAGCTAATTAACGCCGGGAGCTAATTAACAGTGGGAGCTAATTAACAGTGGGAGCGAATTAACGCCGGTGGCTGATCACCGGGAGCTCCCCGCAGTGCGCATGCCCCGCGCCCGCGCGCAGGCGCAGTGAGAGCCGCGCCCACGTGACCGCGGGCCGGGGCCGGCAATATGGCTGCGCCCGTGTGCGCACACCGGGCGTGCCCGGAGCGCCGCGTCCGGACCCGCTGAGCCCGGCCCGGGCCCCAGCCCGGCCCGCCAGCCCCGCATGGAGCTCCGGGAGTCCTGGGCGGCCTTGGCGGTGAGTGAGCGGGGCCAAAATAGCTTGTTTGACCCGGCGTGCAAGAGCCCGGGTCATAGACTTAATAGAGGTATATTTACAGAATATAAATTTTATATATACACACATAAAATATACATCATATATAGATACACGATATATAACTATGGTATATATAGCCTGTATATATATGAGATATATATCTCATGTCTATCGTATATATACAGGCTATATATATCATATATTTTTTTTTTTTTCTTTCTGTGCACAGAAAGCGGCGCTGGGTTGCAAATCCATAAAGCCTGCACTGCGACCACCAAAACTTTTTCACTATTTCTGCTCTTTACTGAATAAAAGCGTTAATGTTCATTGGCTGCAAGTTGCATAGGTTCTCTTATTAATTAATGTTGTGTCTTCTACTGGTTAATGATTCTCTGGCTTCCCATGGAATGCACACGCTCAGTCTTTCTCTTTGGGTTGGTCGCTGTGGTGTGCCCCTGCTGGAATTATCTTTTACCCAATTGCAGCAGTTTTAGCTGAGTTGATGAGCTGTCTTTATTAGTTTCTTCCTTTTCTTTGGGGTTCTGTTAAATGTCCTTGTGGCCCATAAATTCTGCATCCTTTGTTTCTGCTATCAGTGGTACATCCTGCTCCCCAGGGTTTGTTAACCTCGTTCCAGGTGTGACATTATTGAAACATATGCAGTTCTAAATGTTAGCAATTCTACTGACAGGTATTTTGGCTTTTTAACACATGGACATCACCTAGAGCCTGTTGGTTACTCTCTGTTTCAACAGTTAAATCTCCTTTCTTGTTGATTAGGCTTGAAAGTTACAAGGATCTAATCCTTTCTTAGTAAGAATTTTCTGCATTCCACATTTTGCAGATGCCTGAGCACTGCCAAGGTGATGAGCTGAGCTGAGCTGAGCTGAGGGGTGGCCACAGTTTATGGCTTCAGCAGCCACTCCAGAGCCACAGGGAGCTCTAACCTGTCTGTGAAGCTTTCCCACCCTAAAAACTGCTCTGCTGTGTGTGGTCTCAGCAAGGGAGTGAAGCCCCAGTCACCACAGCTGGGGACTCCCTTGGAAGCACTCAGTGCTCACTGTGGGTTCTGTGTGGAAAATCAGGGATGTGGGGCCTTGGGCTGATGTGGGGAAAGCTGCAGGAGAGGGGAGTTCAGCTCCCTGCCCCAAATGCTCTGAGGCAGGCGGATGAGAGCAGTGAGGTTGTGGCTCAATGTGTTAAATTAGATCCCAGCTTTGCTTAATCATTGTTCATGGGGTCATTGAATATCCTGAGTTGGAAGAGACCCACAAGGATCATCTATCGCAGCTGCTGGCCCTGCCCAGGACACCCCAAAAATCCCACCCTGTGCCTGAGAGTGTTGTCCAAACCCTCCTGGAGCAGCCTTGGGGCTGTGCCCATTCCCTGGGGNCCATAGACAGCAGAGATTGGAGCTGCCCCCCACTTCCCTTGTGAGGAAGCTGCAGACCCCAGTGAGACTGGGAAGCTGCAGACCCCAGTGAGATTTTATCCTCCTCCAATTCCTGGTGAAAGTTCTTTTGGTGACACTGCTGTTACTGACAGGTGGGGGAGAAGTTGTGTTCCAGGTGTCTCACAAACCAAAAGTCATTTCTCTTTTCTGCAAACACACCTATTGTCACCCACTGGCTACCTCATGAATTTAAATGACATTTAAGATAGAGAACTTTGAGAAGTAAAGAAGCAATTAGTAAGTTTTGATTCATGTTTTAACAGATGGCTAGATTAAATCTGATTAGATCTGATCAATGCTGTTTTGAGCAGATAAGGATTTTGATGAAAAAGAGTGAAGAAGAATCAATGCATTCAAAATAGCCAACTAGATTAAAAGAGTAATTAACTTATTGATTAAACCTTTAGTAGTAGATAGTGAACACCTCTCTGAATTCTCTGTTACCCTGAAAAAAATTATCAGAGTAACACACATGTGATTTGTTTTCAGGCAGAGTTAAAAATCTCTGCAGCTGTTTCTGCTGGGCTGATCTATATGAAGGAGCCTTCAAACTGTGTTTTCTGACTAGCACTGCATCTAAATAGTGTCTCATAATGGATTAATGTTAACTATTGGTGGTGTTTTATTTTAAAGCAGTTTTTCTGTATATTTCAGCCTTTCCCTCGTGTTTTTGCAAAGTAATTATTTTCTACAGTCAGCAATGTAATTAAAAAGGGGTAATTAAAAAAAACCCAAAAACCCAGTCATCTAGAAACACAGACAATGGAAGAAGATTGAGCCCTAGCTGAATCAATTTTTAGGCTTTTGGTTTTTGAATTCTTTGGATAAAAAACATTCCCCTTTTCTTTATTATTTTGAAAATACCTTTATTTAACATGATTGTCAGTACCTTAAAGGAGTCCACAAGAAAAGTAGAGAGAGCATGTGGTGACAGGGCAAGGGGGAATAACATCAAACTGACAGAGAGTAGGTTTAGATTGGATATTAGAGAAAAGTGACTTACTGAGAGGGTGGGGAGGCTCTGGCACAGATTTCCTGGGAACCTGTGGCTGCCCCATCCCTGGAAGTGTCCAAGGCCAGCTTGGATGGGTCTTGAGGCAACCTGGGACAGTGGAAGGTGTCCCTGTCCATGGCAAGGGGCTGGAACTAGATCTTGAAGGTCCCTTCCAATCTAAACCTTTCAATGATTTGATAATTTTTTTTTCTATAGGCTTTTATGTAAAAAAAAAAAGGCCAAAAAAAAGCAATTTAAAAAAAGCTTACATCGGGCTTTGTTGGACATAGGCAATGAGAGAGTGTGAACACTTCGAATTAAGACATTTGCTAGAAAAATGTAAATGTGCTTTCTGGAAATGCCTAAGGGAGGCAGCAGAATTGCTTCAGTCTTTCCCTGATTTTATCACACAACTGCTGGAGGTCATCCTGTGCTGTCCCTTGATAAGTGACATCCATCTATGTCTGGCTTTTCTGTGGAATGGGGAAGTGTTGCACTGCTTTGCTTGCACTATTCAAAACATCGAGATTGTTTTGAAAATACCTTAAAAATGGTTTGAAAGTTGTAATATCTGTTAGTTTCTTTTGTTGAACCCTCCTTGTTAAAGCTGTGGAAGCTGTTGAGTTGTGTGTAAGCCTATGAGTTTTTAACCAGACCTCAGGAAGGATACACTCAGCAGTGCTTTAGTTATTCACCTAAGCACCACAGCTTCACCCCTGAGAATATTAATGCACTTTTCTCCATGGTTTTGTCTTGAAGGCTGGTGGAATTGCTGGTGTGTGTGTTGACTTGATCCTTTTTCCCCTGGATACTGTGAAAACAAGACTTCAGAGTCCTCAAGGATTTAGGAAAGCTGGTGGTTTTCGTGGCATCTACGCCGGTGTTCCTTCCACTGCAATAGGATCCTTCCCAAATGGTAAATTTTCTTTGGATTATGCTTTGTCTTCTTGAAGTAGTAATTTTTGTCACATAGGACATTCATGTCTGTGCCTTCCTCTGCTGTGGGTGCCTGGATTCTGTGAGTCCAAGAGCAATTTCTAGAATTCCAGCACTGAGCAAACCTGAGCAGGGCTGGAGTGAAGGCTGCTGCATGCTTGCTCTGAAAAGCAGCCCTAATTCCTTGGAAGTATTCCTGGATGTAAGCCTGTCCTTACTTACAGGAGCACACGAAAGCATTTCTGGGTGTTGGGGAGGGCTTGAGTCTTGCTTGTCCTGGACACTTTTGTCTTTTTTGGCATTGGAAATGAATGGAATTTCAAAGTGCTTGAGCACTGCAGGTGTTTGAGTTAATTGCCCTGGGGATGCTCTGCCCATAGCCCTGGAACAACAATGCTTAAATTGTAAAGACATCAGGAATACTTTTGAAACTAAGGCTTTTAAAAAGTAGATGCTTTTAGTCCCTGCAAAGAAAAGGTATCTGAAATTCCTGATGCCTTTGTCCATTTTGTCTTTGTAGGGAGGGATGAAAAAACAGCAATCTGTGCTGTCAGATGTAAACGTTAGGAGAACTTTGCTGACAAATTTACTGACACCTTCAGATGTTTGATGTCCTTCATAAGGTGATATAAAAAAATGCAGTTCTTTATCTTGGCTGCCCTGTTATCTCCTTTTGAGGTGATAAGCATCTTTTGATTAGTAGAAGGCAATTCACATGCCCCTTCTTTACAATTAAAATCTGTTCCCCTGCAAGACATGTAATTTTTTCCAGTATTTACATCTCCAAAATCTGCACTGTAGATTTATCTTTCCAACGTATGACTGAGAACTGAAATTATCTTTAGGAAGAGGAATAACCCTTAAGGTGTAAGTGCCTTTGTAGTTGACTGTTGCAGTGAATAAACAAGGCTCATGCTGCTGTGCTCAGTTTAGTTTTGTGTGTTTCTTGTTTCACTGCACAGAACTTTTACAAATCCTGCAGAAGCTTGGAAAAATTTTATGGAGCTAAATTTAAAATATTTAACTGACAGTAGCTAGGGAGAAATTATTAATAAACTGCTACTGAAATAGTTTTGCACATTGCAGGATAGCAGAATTGTAATAATTTATGGTTTTTTGGGATTGTTGTTCTCTTCAATTAACCAACTGATTTGTTTGTTCTTCCCTTCCCCCCCTGCCTCAGAAAAAGACCATCTATTCAGTTCAACCAATAGATGGTCCCTCTACTCTATCTATGGATATGGAAGATACCAGTTTTTCAAAATGTGCTGGACATTCATGGCTAATGAACACATCTTTCTGTAGCTCACTACTAAATGTGGCCTGGAGTCCTGACACCTTTAATAATAATTAATGGGAGATTTGCCAGGGGTAGCCAGAAGTGTAAACTTCTGGAGGAATTATCTCACGTTTTTTGTTGATACTGCTGCACTGTTTTGCTATAAAAATCTCCTGGTTTTAACTACAGCCCTGTGATGGAGGAGCAGTGCAATGATTGCATGTATTCTTGAATTTCAGCTGCTGCTTTTTTTATCACCTATGAGAATGTGAAATCCGTGCTGCCCCATGGATCTTCATCTTACCTGTCCCCTGCAACACACATGGTGGCTGCCTCCCTTGGAGAAGTGGTAAGAGGGAAGTTTATCTATTGTGTGTCCAGGGGAGGAGAGGAAACCATTCAGTTTTGGATGTTTAGTGTCATATCTTCTGACAGTTCTTAAAACAGCCTGATTTCTCACTGCTGGCACGGTGCCTCAGGGCTGGTGTTGAGCTCTGGACACCCCACACTGCTCCTGCCAGCACTGGCCACCTCTGCTCTGCTGTTTCTGACACACTGCACTGATAAAAATGGGGTGCAGGTTGTCTCTGCAGGTTTGGGGTCAGGAAATGGGTTCTATGAAAACAAACAGGCTTTTCTGCCTCTTCTGATATTTAAACTTAACCAATGGCATGGGGCAGAAAAATCTGTTGTGTCTGTGGTTCTATATTCTGCTTTTATTAGCTGACTTGTTTCTTTTTTTTCCCGTGGGGGCTTAGCTTAGTGTGTGTTGGTCCCAAGTTACCAGGAGTGTGGAGATGCCATTTATTTGAGCTTAGCACCAGGGGCCTCACTACTACAGCAGCACAGCCTGGTTAAATCCCATGGCAAGCAGCTCAGCTCTCCCTGCTCTCTGTGGGATCAACTTTAACACCCAAGTCATTTTTATTCTTCCATGGAAATGTTACTGATTAGATTGAATGAGATTTAGCCAGAAAACTTAATTTAACATACCAAGTACATGAAGAGAGATGAATGCAGCACCTATCACCACTCTGGTAGAGGTAGATAGAAGGTGATAGGTGGAGGGCTGGGTGGGATTTGTTTGTGTTGCTGCCTTAGGTGGATTCTTAATGAGCTTGGTTAGAGCCTGTGCCATCACATTGTAACTTTTAACCTAAGGCAATGTACAGAACTTATTTCCATGAAGATTCTCTAAAGGCTGTTAGAAATCAGCATGAGGTTATTTAGCACCAGTGCACAGCCCTAAAACTCCTTTTTTGCCTGATGTGTCATGGAACAGCAGATCCAGGAGGTGTTTTGAGCTTCCCAAGTGCTACTGCAGAATCAAGCAAAATGACAATGGGGCTCTGGGAAGAGGTGTCAGTGCTTTGTAATAAGAACCACCATAAGAAAAGGTCCATTTTTCTGGAATAGGTTATTTATGGTACACTCCCTGTGCCTGTGAGGAGGATCCTGTGGGAAAATTACAACTGGGTAATTGAGTCAGCAGTAGCCAAAACCCAGTTTACTCCTTTCAAGAGAACCTGTTGCCATTTGTTCCCTGTGCTGGTCTGTGACCCTTACAGCTCAGCCCTTGCTGTTTTCATGTTGGGGCTGGCAGAGATGGTGCAGCACAGTTAAATGAGTTCCTCAGGGCTGGCTCACATGCTTGGCTACTCAAAGGCCAGAGAAATGTTTAATGGTAGCCACTGAAGTGGCAGAGTGGCTTTATGGAACTGTGATGTTGTAACAGCCATTTTCCACCTCATTTTCCTGTTTTTGCAGCTTCTCTTTTCTTCTTGGAGTGATGGGTGTGAGGAGAGAACTAAGCTCTAAAATAACTGAGATAGATATTTAGAGATTTGATACAATGAGTCTGTGATAAAATAGCACAAAGCAAGACTTTCTTGTGTATGTTTTATATAAAGTCTTAGTTGATCAATAGAAATATATGAACTAGTCCAAATTGCATCGGGGTGAAAGTTACAATTACAGTTTTATTGATTAGTCATTAAGTTTTAATCAGGGCATAACCACTGGGACTATTATTTTGTCAGTAGTTTTTTTTTCTAATATGTACTTTTCTTCCATTTTAGACTTCATGATTTATATTGCTTTTAAATGTGAAGCATTAAGCCAAAGACTGTCATGTTAAAATTTTTAAGGCACGTCTTTGCATTTTCACACTGGTTTTCCACAAAACAGAGAAATTAGGATTTAGAGCAGGAAAGTGTTGATGGATTTTTAGGTTTGCTGTTCCTTCACTGGTGAGTATAAATGAGTCAGATACCTTCTTGTGCACCAAGAAAATGTGGTTATGTGCAAAAGTTAAACGTGTGTTTGTGCTGATCTGTGTTCTGAATGTGACCTGCTGAAAACAATAAAATAGGTAAAGAGGAGGACATACAACAGTTGCTTCAAGGTATGATAAAATATGTGTGAGAAATTGGTCAAATGGGAACTTTTAGTTTTTATAATAGCCACTCTCCTGTATCATTTACAGATTGTGGAAATTCACAAGAGAAGCAGTCCTTTGGAACTGGTTTAGTCCATTTTTCCAGTTCTAGCTGGGAGAGACAAAGCCAAGCAATAAAATTGCAGGGGTTGTAGCAGTGTTTTGGGGTTTTTTTGTTGTTTTTTTTCTTCCTTTTAGGCAGGAGTAATACAGAAAACTAATCTCATCTCCCAGAGTGAGATAAAGAAAAGTATATACAAAATCTGACCCTGTTAAGCATAATTATTTGTTCCTACAACTGAATCTCATTGTACAGGGACTCTGAATATCCCATAATACATGAAAAACTGCTTACAAAGGCACATCCAAAACTCTAGAGGGCAGATATATGGTGTATCATCTCATCAAGGAAGGAGAAGGGTGAAGACTACATGAGTTGCCAATGGGGGAAAAGCCCTTATTATACCACTTGTGTAACTGAAATCTGGAGATAAAAAACACATTTACCGCATCCAGGAGTTTGGAATTTTTCATCTTGACTCTGCTTTGCCCCATATGTTTAGTCTGCTCTATCTTTACAGTGAGCTGCCAAATGTGCTTGGAAAAACATGATATCATAGGGAGTGGAAAGGAAAACCAGATGTTCTGAAATTTTACTTTTAATATTCTAAGGTGGGATAAGTAACTCCAAGAAGGAGCAGCATTTTTAAGCTCCTAGTGCCCATTTTTAGTAGTAACCAGGTGTGTCTTGCAGGCCAGAGTTAACTGTACAGCTCCAGATTGGTTTGTACAGATTTTTTATTATCAGTTTAATATGAGTGTGTATTAATTGCAGGAAACTCTGCTAAATAGGAGTCCCCGTCACTCTCCCACCAAGCTCCTGCAAATGTGGTTTTATGGGAGAAGTTTAAGATTCTCCCAGTTTGAGCAATGAGGTTTCCCTGAAGGGTGCAGAAGTGGCTGGGTTCAGCACAGCTAATTTGGATTCAGCATAGACAATTTTACATCCCACTGGCTTTTCCATGGAGGTGAGAATAAAGTCATTTGGCTCACATTCCAGAGGAGGGAGCTGACAACAGCCCTTTCCCATCTAATATTTAGATATTGTTATGGTTACGATCTGAGCAGTGCAAGGTATTAGTGAAAGCTTTGGGTTGTTGCCTGTAAATTGTGGGTTCACTCTTATCTTCCTGACCTTTTGTTCTTGACTGGCTGTTTTTGATGACATTGTCTTTCTTTTGTTCCCCTGCTTTGCAAGACAGCAAATACTTTGACTTTCAGATAGGGAATGTAGGGGAGGACCAGCATGGAGGGGAAAATTTCCTGTTTTTTTGGCATCTGGGGGTAATGACCGTGCTCTGAATCTTCACCAGCTGGAATCACTGAGCTCCTTTTGTTCCTGTGCAAGTTCCTAGAGTACTTTAGGATTTGAAAAGTTGAAAGATTTGTCACTTCAGCGAGGAGAGGGGATCATGGGACTCCACAGGGCAAGGTGAGGACAGGTATTTCAAGGTGAAATTCCAAGCTCACTTGGAATTCCAGTGCGTTACCACTTGAGGTACTTCTGTGATAAGAGCAAAGTGTGTGGTTCATCTGTGATTAACATCTGACCCTTCATATTAATAACTTTGGAATTTTTTTATCTGCTGTTGGGATGTGTCAAATAGGAAAACTTCTTAATGCTGGAATTATCTTTCTGGGGAATTCATTTACCTTTCTCTGCTAGTATGAACTTGTTTCTTAGAAGAAGCAAGCTCAAATGTGAGCAAGTTTACAGTTTTGGAAATCATGATTCTGTAGAATGACATTTTAAGTGTGCTTTTAATTCAAATAAAAGAGGAAAGTGTATGTTTATTTTATGCTTGTGGGGATTTTTTCTTGCATAAAAAGAGGGATTCTAGACATGATGGGCAACACTCTTGTCTGTCTCTGTCCACGAATCAGCCGCTTCTTCCCTCTGCCCCGGCAGCATTGTTTGAAACAGTTAACTAATTTCAATTAACTAATTAGTTAATTCATTTCAGTTTAATAGAGGAGCAGGAATCTCCACAAGTGTATTGGTGTGGATTCCATGAGAGTAACTGGCAAGGTCCAAGAAGAAAGTTGTTACTAATGCCTGTTTTGAGGAAAAGGCAGAAGCATGAATCAGACAAATAGGCAGAATAATGGAATGAAAACCTCCAGCAGGATAATTGGCCAGGGCTTTGCAGCATGGTAAGCTCTGGAAGATCAGCCACTCACATCAGATAAAAAGTTAAGATTTTAGGTATTTGAAACTCTAAAACCTGCAGTGTTGGAAGATGTGACTATTCAGTCCAAGAGGAAAGCTGGACATGCTAGGGAGAGTTGATTTTAGTTCAGCAAGGGAGTGATAAAATACTTGTGTCTAGACTTTGAGCTAATAGCTTTGAATATTTTAGCTACCCTTTTCTCAAACCTGAACTGATAAATGGACAAAACTGTTCTGCATTTTGTGCTTGCATTCTTCTCTCAACCAGTGTAGTATGTGCTGCAGATCATAGTATTCACAGTGTGCAAATGACAGCAGTCAAAGTGTGATGAGACCTTTTCCACAATACTGAAAAGTTGTTTTTTTTCTTTTCATTGATCAATTTAGCTGTGACTGTGCCTTTTGTGCTGTGCAGATCTGGCTGCACACAGGCTTTGAGAAAGGGAATACTCTCACCCTGGCAAGATGAGCAGTGGTGGGGAGTGCAGCAATGTAGGTGGTCTTTGGAATTAATCGTGGTGGGGTTTGAAATATCCATAAATGAATCTATGTGAGGTCAGGTCTGCAATACAGATGCTGCAGGATTTTTGCCAAATGCTGATGCAGAAGCAGTGGTTAGGAGATGGTGGGAAGGTGAGACTGCTGCCTTGGAGAGGTAGTGGAGAAAGAACAGAGCGGATGGAAACTGAGAGCAGCGGCTGAGAGCTGGTTGTAAATAAAGATGAATGGGGCCATGAATCCACAAATGCTGCCAACAAATTCATCATACAATTAGAGGCTGAAACAGCAAATTAGGAACTGTCAAATACCTAGCCAGCCACCCACGCTGATCTTCCCTTGCATGCTCTGTGCTAACTGCACGTGGTGCATCTTCTTCATCAGCAGCTCTCCCCACACTGCTTTGTGTGACCTGCTCATTCAGGGCTTAGAGAACTGCTGCTTTGCAGTAAAGCCTGATGGTTGTCATGTCTTTTGATCACAGGGGTGATGCTGAGTTGATTTAGAAGTATTTGTAGCTCAGAGTGTCTACAGAGAAAAGCAAATTTGGATTAAAAAGTTACAAGCGAGAAAGAAATAATTTTAAAGTACTTCCTGATGGATTTCCTGACTTACTGTACCAGTCAGCTTTGGAAATGTTTGAGGCACTTTGGAATAAACTCACCTTAAATTAATGTTCTATGCAGGATTTGTCAGGAATAACTATGAATAGCTCCATATGTGGACAACCCCATAATTCTTTAAGTGAAAAGGCTGCAGGAAAGAGTAAGGGATCAATTAAAGGAAAATACTTAATAAAATACAATGTAGTTGAAATTTCCATGTTCTGGGCCAATGTAACCCCAAGAGAGTGAGCAAATTGCAAAATACTAGTCCTCTTTCAACAGGAGACTTAATGTGTTTTCAGAAAATACTGCCTGTGTTCTCTTGCCTGGAATCTCATTCCCGTCTGTCCTCCTGTAACAGCCTGACCCCACTTGGCTCCTTGGAAATAGTTTTGTGCTGGATGGGATGCACCATGCTACTTTTGCTGAAAGAAGGGTTTGGCTGGTGGATTTAGGGAGTTTCTTAAGCCTTTTAAAATCAGTTTAACAGACTTTCATGGTGAAAGTGTTGCTGGAATAGATTGGATCATGCAGATGGTTCTGTACATTGAATTAAGGGTCTACTTTTCTTAGGTTTTAAGGATTTCTGTCTTTAAAAGTGGTAGTAATTTATGATTCAAGCATCAGCCAGGTTAAGGAAGATTTTTTCAAGTTATTCATCTGCCTGATTTTGCTGCTTGAGTTTAAACCATCTGCTTGTGATTGTACTGAAGAACTTCAAAATCTCTGGAACAGTTTGTGCTGGAGTACAAGAGGTGTGTAACATCAGGCTATTTTTGGTAAGTTTTAGGTCTAGTTTTAAAAAGTAAACAAAACTCCACATTGCTTAAACGTTAAAAGGACCAATTGATTTATGCAAAGCACATAAAGCTTTCAAAACATCTGCAGTGAGAAGTACTCCTGCAAAGATGTGTTTAGTGTCAGCCTTGTCAGCTTCACAAACTTTCCCTGTTCTCTGCCTGTTAGCTGCTGTAACTGGAGTCAGAGTTTCTCCTTGCTGTGAACAGAGCTTGGCACAAATTCCCACTGCTGGAGGACAAAAGTTTCCTGAGGTGTATCTGACATGGCTAAAGGAAAGGTAGGCAGGGAACCCACAGCAGGATTTGCTGGGAATGTATCTGGGCAATTGAAGAGCCATGTGTGGGGAAGGAAATCTGAGAGGGGCAGAAGCCCAGTAGCCCTGAGAGGGCTCCTGAAATGATGGATGAGGAGCCAGCTGGGGGGAGAAGGCTCAGCCAGGATGGGCATTGTGAAGGAACAAGTGTGTGGTGGCTCAGATGATGCTCTGAAGCAGGAAGCTCTGGAAAGTAATGAAGCAGAGCTGTCACAGATTTCAAAATAACAGGACGAAATAAATCTGCAAAACAGCTCTGCAGATTCCAGGTAAAGTCATCTAAGGTGGGAATGTGGAGGAAGTTGAAATTGTTTGTGCAGAAACTCCAGTTTTCCAAATGCTTGTGACATTTGGTCCCTGTGAATGGTCTCATCTCTGAAATAGTGTGTTTTTAAGTTCTGGGAGGTGCTGAGATCTGAGGGATCTTGCTGGGTGAGATAGTTCTTTGAAGAAATGTTTCCTACCAGCATACAGGGGAGCTGCAGTTAAATTAATGAGGGCCTTGTTGTGTCAGTCAGAGGAAAAGATGGGACAAAGAGTTTGGCATTGTCTAAACTTTCCCATCCAGAGCCCATTAGCTAAGACTTGTTCTCTCCATGGGGTTTAAATTAGGAGTGGAGTCACCTGTTCCTGACCCCAGCAGCTTTACAGAGGACTGAATTTCACTGTGCTGGAAGGGCACTTCTGTGCTGTGCTTGAGAGGGTGTGGGGGAAAATAGGATTTAGCATATTCTGAGGCTTTGTGCTGGAGGTGAACAATTTCCCTGGGACTGGCATTTAAAGACAGGGGACAGGACATGTACAGGGCAGTTTCTGTCACCCCCAGAGACAATTCCCTTATTAAAATAGGAGTTAACACTTCCATTCTGTATTCTCTGTGCTCCAGCAGCTAGCACAGCCAGCTGACAAGCACATGTGGAAGGACTTGTTCACAACTGCAGTTGTGACCACAGTGAATTACTGACCAGAGAAACTTGTATTTTTTTGTTCTGTCTTGGTCAAAAGGGCAGCAGTTATTTAGATGAAGGTTTATTGGTGTTTGAAATGTTTTGGGTCTGTGATTGCAGCAGTTCAGGTGCTCTGTCCAAAGAATATATGAAACAATATGTATGAATATGAGGATATTTCATGTTCCTCCTGTTTTCAGCTCATTTTCCTGGTGGTTGGAAGGATGAGGCAGTTCATTTTACACATTCCCTGCTAGCTAATGTTTCCAACCAAAGAGCTGTGACAATAGTTAGAAGCAGTTATTTGGAGGATGAAATACTTTGCTAATCTCACAATACTGCATTCATTTTTCCCTTCTGTTGAAGAGGGGCATCCCAGGGAGATCTGGAGAACCAAGCATAAATTTACAGGTTTATGAGAGGCATGGAGAGCTGCAGTGCTAAATTCAAGTTTTGTTGAGAGCCTTTGACATGAACCAAGAGGGAAATTTCCCCTTTATTCTCCAGATCCAAAGGAAATCAGTGCAATTTAAGATCTTTCAATTTTAAATTTGGCGGTTATTTTAATAATTCAGTTATCTGAGAAAAGGAAAAGGACATTTTACATATTTCAGATTAAAAATAGGAACTTCCTACTTAGAATGGAGCATCTGACATTGAAACTGAGACATTCAGATTATGACATATTAACCTATTTTGGGAAGCAGCATTTTTTTTTATATTAAAAATCCCCCAGAAACAGAATCCACAAGAAAACAGCAACAAAGTGAACTTGAGCTCCAAGGTAGCTTTTCGCTGCAGCAGCATGGTCAGGGTTAATTCAGGTTACACTTAAAAACACCAAAACCCCCAATTTATTGCTGCTTCTCTTTGAACAAGGTTTTAGAGTTGTTCTATTTTTCTTGCTTATTTCACATTCTGTTCAGCAGGCAATCCTTCTGACCTTCAAAAATGGGGTGAGAGATTAGGATTTTGTTAGCAGATTGACTGCAGCCGAAACACATGTCCTTTGATAAATCATAGCATCTTTGTTGTTGTCATTTTTGTGCAGCAGCTTTTCCTTCCTAATTGCTTAGTGATTATCTTGCACAGGTATTGGGAGGTTTAGCCTAAAGTCTCTGCTCTCTGGATGCAAAGTTTTATAGTGTCATAAATTATATTCTTATTTGATTAAGAATAAACCTATGCAAATTATATTTACAGAAACTGTCCCCAGGCATGTTCCTTTATTTTTATGTGAAGTATTGAATTATATTTGTATGGTGAACATCAATTAAAACTTCCCAGCCTACTCAGACATATAAAGTCCTTAAAACTAACTTCCTGCTTGAGAAATTGATATAGTAAAATCCTTTAGAAAGGATTCTAAATGACTTAAACAAATAAAAGGTTTCTGGAGCTTACTCCATGTTTCTGTACTAAATGTTCAAGTAGGCTGAGCTGTGCAAGCCAGAGATTTGCTCAGAGTCAGTGCAAGTTCCTAAATCACCAGCCACTGACAAATGCCATAGCAATCCTTTGCCCTCAGACTGCCTTTCTCCTGCCATGGAGCACAATGGCTGCCTAATTAATAAGTGCAAGAATATTTGGTCTTGATGTTCATCTAAGTCCTGGTTAGTGCAGGGAACAGTTCAGCTCATTAGCCAAGAGCTCATCAGGTGCCAGAAATTGGGCTCTTTCTTCAGTAGGCTCAGAGCAGGGGTAGTATCTGTCTCTTATTAAAGATAACAAGTGCTCAGCTCCTGTGGCTGTGGGAGCTTTTAGGAGTGTGTGAGTCAGATCATCAGGGTGCTGCAGGAGGAGATAAATGATCCCTCAAGCTGCTTTCCTTAGAGCTCCAAAGCTGAAATGTGGTACCAGCTGTGTCCTGGGTTCTGAGGAAACCTGTGCACCAGCCCAGCTTCAGTGCCCAGCCTAAGCCCTCAATAGCAATTGTGACACTGCTCTGTCCCCTTCCAAATGCTCCTGGATACATCCTATGCACAATTCACAGGGTTAGGGCTCAAACTGCAGTGGAGAGGCCTAAAAACAAATGCATGTGTTATTTTTGATTCTCTGCCAAACCCTACAAATCCAGCCAGGGAGAAAATGCTTTGCCTGGAGCACAAAGGGTGGAAGGAAAAGGCTGTTAATCCAAATAAGATATGTTAATATTTGGATCATAATATAGCACTGAAGACCAGGAGTTGTTTTATTCTTTTCTAAAGATGTTGGCATTGTCTCTGTTTGCACTGAGCCTCTGTGTAAGCAGGAGGCTTTGTTCTTTGTCCTCTTTTGTTATATATCTTGTCCCCATATCTTATTATATGTCCTGTATGCCCTTTGTCTTTTTTTATTATCTATCTTGTGTTATTGTATGAAGAAATGTGCTGGGTACCCCTGTGCAGGTTAGATGAATTTGCCTGATTCTGAAAAGCTGCTCCAGCTTTAGATGGGATTGGCCCCTATGCAGAAGTTGCAGTTTTAAGATCAGGTGTTTTCAGTAAACTCAGGTGAACCCACAGGAAAAAGGTTTTGGGCACATTCCTGGTGCTATTTACAGCAGATCTTATTTTCTGTTTGCTATAGCCACATTTATACTGAAACAAACTGTTCAAATTGGTGCATATATAAGGTTTTATGGCACTTTTGAGTCTTCACTTGCACTGGTCATTCTTCACAACAGCCAGGACAGTCTGGTTCCAGCATAAATCCGACCAGGAGATGGCAGCGTTGGTTCGTGCAAGGAGCACCCAAAAGTTGGAACGCTTTTCCCTCGGCTGACAGGGGAAAGAAATTACCTTAATTTAATTAGAACGTACACTCTCTTAGCAATACATAGGTAAATGTTAATGAAATAGAACTGGTTTTAGCTTTTGTTCCTGACTGGCTATTGCAAGGCAGTAAATTAAAAATGCACGTAGTTTTTTGTCTAAATACTGGAGTCAGCCTTTGACTCAGTAATGATCTGAGGCAAGGATTTTGAAATTCAGTGCCCTCTTTTTTTTGCTCAGAAGTGGTCAAGGCATTATAAAGCTGGAAAGATAATAGGTGCTAGTATTCTCATTTTTGCATACCTGCTCTGTAAACTATAAATAGCTTTGCTGTAGCTGTAAAATCAGGTTTTCCTGTAGCTTAAATTTGAAAATTCTTGAGCCTTTTGTTTCAGTATTATTGTCTTCCTGCCCTTATGGGATGTATCCATGTGCATTGACATTGTGTTACCTGACCTGGTAAATAAGGAGGGAGCTCATAGGGCAGCACCTGAACTTTCCCAGGATCTTGATTCTGTCTTTTTGCTCCCATCAAAAGATAGGAATAGCCCCTGGCTCCAGAGCTTGCTTGGGAGAAGGAGCATGGCCCCTATCAATGGGGTGCCGTTGTCTGATGCCCTAAAGTCAGCTGAGGGCCACTGCTGGACCCTCTCCATGGCTGCTCTGCAGATGTTCAGCACTAATTTGTCACTTGGCCATCCCCAAATCCAGTAGGATGCACCAGGAATGGCCTGAGCTTGGTGGGCTGTATTGTGCTCTGTGTGTCAAGCAATTATATTGTATGTCTGTGTGAACAGCCAAGAGATTAAAAAGCAATTTCTTCCCGGGACCTTGGTGATTAGGGGGCTGAATGGGGGCCCCATGTTATTGTTAGCCATGTTATTGTCCATGTTCCAGGTCTGTTAATCCCGTGGTGGATGCAGGTAAAAGTGTGAACATGGGCAGGTACCGTGGGACAGCTGCACGCCTGCATCTTTCCCCCTTCCTATGCCATTTGCTTCTAGCTTTCACATCTGAAAATGGAAGTGTGGCCTCTCTTGGTGCAGTGTTATCACACTGGTGCTGCTGGAACATCCTTGTCCAAGAAAGCAAAGCCTGGAGATGTGCATTGTGTTCTTTCACCTGTGCCAGGCTTACCTGGAAGGCGCCACAGTGATTGGGATCAGCGCATAACAGAGCTGAGATGTTTTTTGTGCACCCGCCCGTCCAGGCTGTTACTTTTTTAATAAGATCCATGTGAACCTTATCTTGCATACTTCCCTTTAGAGACCTGTTCTCCACTTCAAAAGGCTGCTGGGGTTGATAGGAAGGTGCATGTTGATAGGAACAAACAAGGTAACACGTTGTAAGTTCAGGTGCACAGCGAAAATGTCACCGTGCAGTCTGATGTTGGCAGCTGCAACTCGTGGCTCTTTGAATACCACAAGTGCCCTATGGAGCCAATCTGACAGCCCTGCCCGGGTGACATGAGCCTTTATTTCCTTTCAGAACAGCACAATGTAATCATTGTTTTTGTTCTTGTGCAGCCACAGACTCCCTTGTAAGCGCAAATTCAAATGGAAGAAACATCAAAGTTAATTTGAAATGAAATGAAATGCACCCCAAGTAGTCCGGGGGAAATGGAGACATTACTTTGTAGCCACCCTTCTCCTGCCAAAACTGCAGCACCCCAGATGTCAGGAAGCCACGCTGTGCTCTTTGTCTGGTCTTGATTGACTAGATTGTTTTCATCCCAGCCTTTTAAAATCTTTCCTCCTGTCTCCATATTTTTAAGGAATAAAAAGCTAATATAAGGACATGGAGTGTTATGAAGCATGAAGTTCTATAAATATTTATGCTGCACTATCAAAAAAACTTGACAGTTCTTATTTTCTTGACAGATTGGGGTCACTTGTTATTTTTGACCCTGAGAATTGAAGAGCACATGGAGTTAGATCTGTTTGTAATGACTTTTGGATATTGTTGTCCAGTAAACTTGTGGGAATGTAACAGGATAACAGATCTTTTCTTGGTGTCTTTGCGAAAATGAAACTTAAACCTTGTACTGTGTTACCCAAAAATGACCACTCAAGCTACTGTGTCTGTTCAGTCTCCAGTGAATTCCTGTTCTTTCTGTGTCACGCAGGGATTTCCCAGTTAGCTGCTTGGTTTGCCACTTCAGATGGACAGCTTTCCCCTGGGCTGCTCTCACTTGAAGTGCTCTGTGACCACCTTAATGTCTGGAATAGCAGTGTGTTCCTGAGCCCAGCACACGATGGTGTCAGAGCAGGCTAAAAATCTGGCAAAGACCTGTGGGACCATCACTGCTCTAAGTATTCCTGGAGCCAACTGAAGACAAACTCTGCTTAAAATTTTAAGTGCTGATGAATAGGCATTTTCTAGAGAGATGAGAGGCTTAAAACTCCCGCTCTTCAGGATCCTCATTGTATGAAATGATGGGTACACAGGTTTTGACCCCTACCTGAAGCCAAAGTGGCAGGTGAATATTTAAAATCCAAGCCTGGATTTTTCAGCAGAGCTGGAGCTTTGTGGCAGCAGAGTCTGGTAAATTCATTCTGCAGGAAAGGATCAGTCCAATGCTTTCCCTTGAATGAGGTGTGGTGTGTATTTTATTTTAAGGTAAACCTTGAAATATGTTGTGTCTAAAGCTGACCAGAATGACTCCCGCTATCGGTCACTAGAGGGCACAAAGGAATTACCAAAGACAGAAGTTTGCTGTCCTGAATCTCCACTTTAAATCTGCAAAAGTGGGGGGAAAAAATTACTGCCAAAAGACAGGATGGATTCAAATTTTGGTTTTATCAGTGATTTTCTCCACTCAAATCTACTTCTGTTTTTGAAGTTAAAAATTCCAAAGATGCTTTCATGCTCCTGTTAGTATAATTTTGTGATCAGAAAGCACATGGCACTCAGAACAAATACATACACTGCTGATGAGCAGCTGTTAAGTCCTGGAATTACAAACCTGATCTCGTTTGTCAGGTGTTCATGGTGTTTGCTATGTGCAGAGGAAGCCAGCAGTTGCTGCCTGAGGCTCTGGTTCTCTTGCAGGTTGCCTGTCTCATACGGGTCCCATCCGAGGTCATCAAGCAGAGGGCCCAGGTCTCTCCTTCCTCGAGCACTCTCCGGATTCTCTCCCACACCCTGTACCAAGAGGTGAGTTCAGAGCAAAGTTTCTCAACATTTTTGTCCTTCCCATGCAGTGGCATACACATCCAGAAGCATTCCCACAACTTTGGTCCAGTTCTGTGCTTTCCCAGCACTTTCCATCTATTCTGTTCTTGAAAGTGATTGGCATGTTGTGATTGAGGAAACCAAACCCCCACCTCCCCCTGGGACATGCACTGCATGCTCCAAGCAACTCTTTTTCTCCTCTTTTTATATGGGATACCTACATTTAAAGATGGGAAAAAAAAGGGATTTAGCTTCCAGATTCCAAAGCTCTGTTTGTATTTATGCAAACTTGTCTGGGGCAGCAGGACATGGAGTCTCTGTGTGGAGTTTGCTGAATGGTTCCCAGTTTTTGAAGCAGCCTTTGGAGGGGATGTCCCGAAGGCTCCATTTCAGAGAGGCTCTGGAGGAGCTCTGGAAATGAGTGCTCATCCAGTGTTGGTTACTTTTGAAAAATAAGAGCCTTTGTCTTCTTTTCAGGAGTTAAGCTGCTCCCTCCTGTGAAAACCTGTTCACGTCTGTTTTCGCAGAGTTTCACAAGGGGGGATTCTCAAGCTGTGTTCAATAAGAGAAAGTGGCTCCTAAAAACAGTGTGGGGAAAAATATTATAACACATTTTCTGAGTGTAAAACCCAGGGAAAGGAAGACATAAATATGACCTTTAAATGATCCACTTGATTTTTATTTGCTTTCAAATGGGAACTATTGTGATAACCCTGCACAAGAGGGTCACTAGAACATCTTTCTGTGACTTGATTCTGCTTTAAAAGCTGATTCTGTCAAAACCATATGTTTTTCCCTTTCCATATAGCTGACCAGAGAACTGTAAGCCTTGCCAAATGCTTGAATTAAGTGGCCTATAATAATAAACAACATAATTTTATATACACTTATAAAATAAGTTTTAATTGTTTTGAGTATTTTCAGCTGGTTAAAAATATAAAACATTTGTCTTGATAAAGGCTCTGAATCAAGGCTAAGGAGGTGAAAATAAAACCCTCTGGCACTGTAAATAATGGAATACACTATACAGTGTTACAATCAATACAGTCAATTTGAAGCTGAGGTGTGACACTTGAGGGCTGTAATGCTTGCCTTGTAATCACCAATAAATTGTGATCTTTGACAAACTCATTCCCCCTGGATGATGCTTTCTTTTGTTGGTTTACAGGGTATTCAAGGACTTTATCGGGGTTATAAAAGCACAGTATTAAGAGAGGTAAAACACTTGTCTTTTTCTCTTTTATGTTTTTTTCAATTGCTTCCTTTGCCTCAGTTTTCTAACAAGAGATAATAGTACAATTGAGATTTGTTGTTCTAACTTTAAGCTATAAATTCCAGCATATTTCATTCTAGGTAAGTTACCAGCCTGTAATTTAAATAGAATACTGATAATGAGCACTAAGAAACCTTTGATACATGCAGAAATTCATTTGCCATCCTGTCTCCCAGTTCTGTTGCTGCTAAATTGAAAAAGGATGGAAAGGTATATGTTAACATGAGAAAACACAAGCTAAAGTACTGGAAACTTTCTGAAGTCTTGTGATTGCATCATGTGAACTATATATGCCAACAATGGTGAACTGGTGGCATCAGGCCAAGTTTAGCACAGACAGATTTAGGCTTTCTTTAAATATATTTGTCAGCAGATGCCAAGGGATTATTTGTCATCTGTATATAGAGAGGATTGTGCTCTCTCTTTTTTTTTCTCTTTTATTTAATGTGTGAAAGAAATGCATTTAGTCACCCAGTCTGTAGGTTTGATATGGCATTACTTAACTCTAAATCAGAAGTATTTCACCGTTAGAAACAAAATAAAATAGGGATAAAAATATTTTGGCCCACTTGTAAGAATATAGTTCCTAAACTAAAATCTTTTCATAAATGTTCTGTGAATTCCAGGACTAGTGTCATAGAAGTGCTTAAATGCTGTGTGAACTGAGGGCAGATTATAAAAGAAGCAGAAAACCTATTGATAAACTCCCAGTCTAAAATTGTTTTAGTATCAGATCCCAGGAGATCATCTTCTGACAAAACAGAAGTTGCATGATGAATGTGTACCTTAAATAGAGAGATCAGGCTTGGTTCTAGGAAAGCATAAAATCACAGAATAGTTTGGGTTGGAAGGGACCTTAAAACCCATCTTGTTCCACCCCCACCTTCCCCTATCCCAGGCTGTTCAAGCCTCATCCAGCCTGGCCTTGGACACTTCCAAGAATGGATCAGCCACAGCTTCCCTGGGCACCCTGTGCCAGGCCTGCCCACCCTCCCAGGGGGGAATTCTTCCCTGGCTTGTGACTGGACACAGCTCTGGTGTCCAGGAAGGGCTCACTATGTGACATTTTTGATGTGGTGTCTGTGGGTTTGTCTTCTCCCTATGTAAGTGAATAAAATAGGTTTGGATCCTCCCTCTTTGGTTTTAAACACAGGCTCAGATCTGCCCTCTCTGTTGCCACTGATAAAAAAGCCAGTTACAGAGGCTTTTTAATCTTCATTCAATAGCTTTGCTTTTTAAAGCCTTTCTTCATGCTGAAAACTGTTTCCAGCACAGTTATGTTGGCCAGCTCTTCTTACAACTACAGAATAAAGATGGGTATTACCTGAAGAAACACTAAACTTAGTGTTCCTTAAAGTGCTGACAAATGCTAATGCACTGTGCTTTATTTTAGCAGTTTTGAGTGTTTAAAAAATTAGTTATTTGTGCAAAGATGACACCTGTTTTCCTGAAACGTAACCCCCACCATAGCTTTGTCCTGTACTTATTTTCTGGCTCACTAAACGTGTTATTCACTCAGATTTCATTTTCAGGCAGGCAAAAAAGGCGAATGAATACGAATAATTTTGATTTCTCAGAGGGGTTCTGAATAAATGAATAAATTTAGATCCCATTGAGTACAGATTTTGCATACTAACAGGTAGATAAAGCACAGGGTTGCTACTGTGTGCTATTCTCCTTAAAATTTGTTTTGACATATGTCAGGGTGGTAATTAATTTGCAGACCATATTCATAGCACAAGTTTATGACCCTGCTGAGATAACTTTGTTTACTCAAAATGGCAACACTTTTTTTGAAATTTAATGGGAGTCCTCTCCATTATGTATATTCATAAAAGATCCTTCAGAACTGATTTCAGTTGAAGTATTGGTTTTTGGGAGAATCTGTCCAATAGAATGAGAAATAAATGATTACTAAATGAAATGCACTTTCTCTTCAAAATGAAATAAATCACAGGTGATGTTTAAAAAGAAAAAAAAAAGTCTTTGAATTTAACACTCTTAAGACTGATGCATTTTTCTGACAGTAAATTTTCTAAAGCAATGTCCACTCCAGTAACAGCTTTTTGCACCTTCAGCTGGAGCTGTTGTAAGCCTGACATTTAATCTTGGTATTTTTCCTTCTCTTTGAGTACACTTCTTGATTCAGCATCTTTCTTTTCAGATAAAAATCTATACTAATTCATTACTAGACACATTCTGGTAGCTACATAGCATATATAGGCTGATACTGAATTCCAGCTGACTGTCATACTTACAAGGTTTGTATACATACTTTGGTTCTCTCCCTACACAAACCCCTTTGTTTAGTTATAATGGAGTGAGAATTTTTGGACAGAGTGTCTTCAATACATGGCTTTTCATTTAAAAAAAAATTGGAAGAGGCTGGGAATATTGCTGCTTTTCAGATGATTATATTCTGGCACTGGCAAAATTTTTGAGCTACAGTTTAAGAAAGGTTCATTTTAGCTGTTGCATAAAATTTTGTGTATTATATCAAGCAGGTTTTGGACAGAGATCTGCTTGCCAGTTGATTGAATTTCAGTGAAAATAAGTTTTTACCAATGAAATGTGGTGTGGAAGCTTCATCTTCTTGCTGTGGCATAGCAGATCTCTTCAGGACAGCCTTACTCTGCCCCATTTAATTTGCTTTAGCTGCTGTGCTGCTGCAAGGTAGTTGTTTCACCCTCCAGTTTTGATTCTCACTCTGACTTATCCCCTTTATCTTCTCAGAATGCTTTCTGAGCAGATGGGTATTAGAAGAGAAAGAAGATGGCTAAATACCTAATGCTTTTGGAAATAACTTTGAGTGAACCTCCAGGCTGGAAAGTTTTGGCTGTGACTCTTTGCACATTTTGGTGCCTCTTCTCTCACATCTCCATTACATTTTGGTCTTTACATCTTCCTTTGATGTAGTTACACTGAACTAATCCTAAAATGGAAAGGGAGGTGAGGTGCAGTGCATCATTCTGTTGGCAGTGGGGGCCTGAAAGAGACATCTGTGCTCCAAGAGGAAGGCTTTTGTCATAAAGCACAAAGTGGGAGTATGGTTATTAGGTTGCTCAATGAGACTTTGAATAAATGACAGAAATCAGAAGCTGTGAAATGATGTGGAATTCCCATGATGTCATTTCCAAAGCAAATCCAAGTGTGAATTCCTATGGCTGTAGTGTACCAGTGTGCACCACTGTGGAAACTGGATCACGCTACCAAGATCAGTCAGTGAACAGGTAAATTTATTCACGTTTTTCCACAACAGAGAAAAGTTAACTGGTAAAATTTCCAGCCATCTCATAATAAGGCAGGAGCAGACTATAAATCCACTGCAAATCCTTTAGAATTCCTAAATGGGAATGGAGTTCTGCTGCTGAGATCTTGTATAAGCAAATGGAGCCAGATTTTTAATTCCTGCATAATTCATTTTATTAACTATGACCAAGTAGAACATCTGTTAAAATTCCATAATGTTCAGTTCATGGGAAAAAGAAAGAAACCCCTGAGTTCCCATTGGAGCTCTTCCATTTCCGTTCGTGTTACAGGACTCCAGCAGATGTCTTAGAGGACGTTATTATAAATGAGGGGACAGCACAAAAGGAAAGGAAGTGCTTTGTCCAGTCTCCCTCTGTACAGTGAGTTACTTCACTGGCATGTCTGTGTGCAGGTTGCAGCCTCACAGTAAATCTGGAGCCCCTTCTGTCCTGAATTACCATGGTTTGGAAGAAGTGAGTGAGTCCAGAGTGGGTGTTCTGTGTGCTTTTAATCCAGTTTGTCACTTGTAAAAATATTGCAGATGGACTGGCCTCTAGCTTGGAAGGAGATTCAAAAGGAGCTAAATTAATATTAAATTTTCTTCAAGACAAAGGGGATGGTGAATGACTGGCTCTCTGTACCTCACAGATGGAAAGAGGCTGAGAGTCACTTCCAGATGTCAGTCTTTGCTGTGCAGGTAGCCCTGGCTGAGCTTGTCCTTTTAGGCTTTTCTCAGACAATTCAAACTCTGTGTTTGTCTCCATTCAGGTGGAGGTGGCAGGGATGCTTTGCTTGTTGATGTTATTTTAGAACTCAGCTCAGAGTTTGAAAGGAAACCCCTGACAAGCCTGACCCCCCTTGGGTGATTCACGCTGTTGGCCTTGCTTTAGGTGAGACAGCAGAGTTGTCACTTTGGGCAGTCCCAGTTCTTTAACTCAGTGCTGCTGTGGGTTGGTTTGGGGGTTGTGTGTTTGTGTTTTTCCCTTTAGTACATGCAAGGCAGAGCCCTGGGTGGGTAAAGGCAGCTGCTGCTGTCTTGGGAGGGAGGGAGTGATAGAATAACTCAGGGAGGAGAGGGCCAGTTCCAAGTGTGCTGTGGCATTAGTGGGTGGCAGCAGTGTGACAAACTGCAGCAAATTCCAGAGAGCCAAGGGGAAATAACATCTCCTGAGGAGGAGGTGCTGCTGCTCTGTTCCACAGAGCTGCTGTCCTGTTACAAGGTGCATCTCAAAAGGGCTGTGGAGGACCTGCAGTGCAGCCTGTGTACGTGAGGAAGGAGCTAGGAGTAAAAAACAAACAAACCATCAGAAAAAACCACAACAAAAAATCCTCTCAAACAATTTATTGCATGGGAGAGGGAAATTAAAGCAACTAGCAGCAAAATGGGCCTTAAAGGCACCTCTGCTTGCATTTTACTAATTTTAAAGGGTTGGTGAACAAAGGATGCTGAGGGGGATTTGGATAAAAATGTAAAACCCAACTGAGATATGTTGACCCTGTTGACTGAGGGTTGCAGGGGATTTCTGAAGGCTGAACTTGATAGGGCACACTGCAAACAAGGAGTTTGTTTATCCATTTAAGGTAGTTTTGCATGCTTTTCTTCTGTTAGGACATCTTTATATAAATATCCTGTTCTCTGAGCTGTTAGAGAGGGTTTTTTAAGTTTATCTCTGTTGCTGTAGGACAGAAAGAATGTTATTAATACATTCTTTCACTTGCACAATTAAAACTTTGATCTTTTGTCATTCTCTGTGTATTACAGACCAGATGTCGATAGAAACAGGCAAACAGGACACTATCTTGATACAATATTTAGAAAAATAAACATCCTCCTTAGTGAAATATGTGCAGTATCTGTCTTTTGTTACCTTCTGGAAAACCAAGCTGGCTTTATGTTATTTTGTGACTCCAGACAGGTTGGGTTTAACCAGGAATTTGCCAGGCAGGAGCTGTAACTTTGGTTTTTGACTTTGACTGAGCAGCCAGCCTTTCTTTGGCTTGGGTGTTTCCATATAGAGCATCAGCAGTCTCATGAAAGGGATGGGAGCTGTAAAATGGATTAACAAGCTTTGTGGAAAATTGTGCAGAGCTTATGTGACTGCAGGATTAATGGGAGGAAGTTGAAAAATAAGTCCCTGCTTCCCACTCTTAACATCACTTTGTCTTGGAAAGCCCATCCCTGGAGTTGTATCAGCTCTTGTATCACTTGTATCATCCTAGGTATCAATATTCAAGGGATTTTCATTCTGAGGGGGCTGGCTGGGAGGGTTAAAGGTAATTCTTGAGGGGTGGGAGCAGGAGACAGTTCTGTGCTCTGGGATACGGCCTCAGGCACACCCTAGCTTGTGACCTGGAACAGCAGTAAATGGGTAAAATTAATAACTCTGCTGCTGTGGGTTGTGCTCATTACCTTCTCCCTGCACATGCTGGAATAATACTTGGAGATGGAAATGGAGATCTCACAAAGCAGTTGTAAATGACTTTTACAGACTACAAAATAAGTCTGGTTTTCCTCATTTACCAGTTGTGGGAAACAGGTTTTGTGACACGCCTGAATGGTGGACAGAATCCTACAGCAAATTCCTTGAAGTCTGGGAGGGTTTTTTTGCTTTTTCTTTTGGTTAACCATGTTTACAACCAAGATGTCCTGGTTGAACACACACTGGCTCAGGTGCAGTATCCACACAGCCTGGGCACAAGCAGAATTCAGCCATCCTTGGTGCCACGGGTGTGCTGCTTACCAATGGAGCACACAGCTCCTGCACCTCCCTGACATCAGTGGGCATATTCAGATGAAAAGAATTCCATACATGCAGAGCATTTCTGCATTTTGAAAGCTACAGCCTTGCAGCTGGAGTCTTTGAACAGAGAAACACTTGGAAAGCCATGTGCACTCAAAGCATGGTGAGTGACTTGATAATGCAGATTCTTTCCAGCTGAATGTGTGCAAGCAGAGTCTTGCAGGAAGCGTGTCCTGCTCCAGGCTTCCAACAAAGATACCATTTCCATACATTCTCAAAGCAGCTCACTCAAGTGTTTCTGCAAATGCAGCATTCATGGTGTAGGAATGTGTTTTGTGGGTGGGTAGCAGCACTGTGGGCAAGAACAAGTTGGGAAGGAAATAATACCATGAAGGAAAAGTTCTGGCTTTCTTTGTGCTGTGATATTTTTGTTGATTTTTTTGTTGGTTTTTGTCTTTTAAATAACCTAGGAACTCTATTCACTACACTGATTTCTACACATTTCACAATGGTTTGAATTTTTGGCTGAGTGCTGGCTTTTAGTTTTAATTCCTCAGCTGCATCCCAACATGGGCAACTGTATATTGTCTTTCTAAATGCTTTCTGTAGGTCTCAGGTTTTATTTTGCTAAGTTGTAGAGTAATCCTGCTGTTGGCTGGAGGGTTGCTGGGCTGTTTTTGGTGAAGGCCACATTTCGTTGGTGGGTGAAGCACTTTCTGTCTGTGTGTGCTGAAGTGGGCAATTCTCTAACCCCAGAAGGATATATATGTGTAGGGCATATGTTTATATAAAATATGTACAAATATACACATGGATACTGCTATATGTAAAATATGGTATTGCTTTTAATAATTTCTTGTCAAGGGTCTTGGACTTTCTGAAGCAACTGGTCCTGTAAATGTGTGTGATTGGTCTGGAACAGCAAGCAATTTAGCAATTTCCTGAAAGTACAGGACTGTTTTTCAAGGATGAAATTCTTGCCTGAGGTAGACCAAAATATGATTTTACAGAGGCAGACTTCCACTTGCAGGATCACGCTGCTGTCAATATTAATAGCACTTACCTGTTTTTTCATATTTGGGCTACTATTTTCTGGTTTCTCTGCACCTGCTAAAAACAGAAGCACAGTTAAAAGAATCAGCAATCCAGGAATTGAATCTGTAAGATTCACCAAAGATTATGGTGAAGGTGTGAAAAAGAAACCAGATCTATGGCAGAGATCTTATGTAATTTATCAATTATGTAATTGGAAGAATGATTGAGATTGGAAGAATGGCTAGAGAAGCACTTGTGAGAGTGCCACAAGAACAATTCTTCCAAGTGCTTAAGACACATCATACTTCAATTATTTTGAAAGACTACCTGCTTATTATCTAGCAGAAAATAGGAATTGATCCTGCTGTTCTGAGTGCTGGAGAAGTGCCCCTCAAAAGAGAAAATACTGAAAGCCATACCTCGCTTCAGGATAGTTTAAGGGCCAGAATTGGCTGTTTTTAGCGGATGGAATAAATGAAAAAGCTTTTTTAGCTTGGTCAAAAGGGGAATCCCGGGAGTGCGGTAGGAATTCGTGTTTGCAGTAAACATTTTGAGTAGAGAAAAAGAGAAATCGTGAAGTTGCCGCGGCTCCCGCATGTGGCGCTTCCCGCGAGCGGCCAGCAGGGGGCAGCAGCGGCCGCGGGCGCGGCGGGAACGGCGCGGGGGCGATTTTGGGGTGAAACCTGCGGATCCCGGGCTCGATCCCGAATCCATCCTGGAACTGAGGATTTCATCCCGCTCTCAGCCCACCTGCAAAGGGAACTCCACCTCTGAAATGCTGTGGATTCGATTCTGCGGGCTCCACCTCTGAAATGCTGTGGATTCGATTCTGCGAGCTAGCCGTGTTGAGTTTCTGGGGACTAAGAGGAAATGGAGTGAGGTGTAGCTTGGGAATGACTCTATGGGCTCCTATTTTTAGCTTTGACTAAGGTTTGCATTTTAGGTTTTAGGTTTACATTTTAGGTTTTTATTTGATATGAATGGATTATATAAGGTCTGTAGCATTATCCATGTATTCTTTCCCTGTGGAATAATTCCCATGTGCCATGAAGAAGAGAAAGGAGGATGTCTGACCCCAGCACCTGGCAGTATCTGTGCTGAGACTTCACAGGCTGTGTAATCATCTATTTCAAATTTTACTTCAACATCCCTTTTTGTTAGTATTCCGCATTGCTTTAACTTATCTGTTTCTAAAAATAAAAATACAGCTGAATTTATAATCTTTGGGATAATGTGGTGTTCACCTTAATTTGAAAATCTCATGTCACTTCTTAGTGAGGATGTAGTTGGAAATGCCTGTGGGAGGTGGAGCAGGGTGGTAACATGACTTTCATAATTTTTATGGAAACTTAGGTAAAGCAGGCCTGGTGTGTGTACTGCAGATGGAAATAGTGCTATTAAACCAGGCTCTTATCTCACTTTTATTTTTCTGTTAATTTTATGGGAACCAATAAAGCATAAGCTCTGCACATTTTCTTTTTATGTTGGTGGAATATGTGAAAATTGTGTTCTTGCTTTTCAAAGCCAGCAGGTCTAGAGTTTGGCCTGAGTGTTTTGGCATGACTCTGCAATGCTGGGGACTCTCTGCCAGATCTGGCTGTCCCAGGCTTGAATCTTTCCCAGTTAAGGGCTGCCAGTGATGCACAGTATGTGACATGGATAGATTTCTGTCCTGAGGACACTGAGGCATCTCAATGCTCTTTCAGACAGAGCAAAGCCTCAAAAAGAGAGAGAATCCTAAGCCAGGATAGTACCCCTGCTTTCCCATGGGAGAACAGCCAGTACATTGTATTCTGTGTTTGCATTTGGCATTGTACAATCTCTTAATGTAAAAGAGAGGGGCAAATCAAGAAAGCCCCATGAGTATCAGAATAAATAATAAACTCATACCTCAGTGGGAGGTTATCTGCTCCCTTCTTGCTTTTGCTGATATGAAATCCTCAAGTGCAATAAAACATTTTAGGAGGCTCATGAAATACAAGATCATAAGGCACTTAACTGAATCCTGTCTTGCTGACTTTAATGTACTGAATGCCAATTGAAGCACAATTTATCCCATTATTAATTTTGCCACTGGCTACATACCTCAAAAGTTTTGGGTGGATGTTTCTTAGCCCTTTTTCTCCAGCCTTCCCAGCGTTTTGCCTCCTGGCCTGTGCAGCTGTGCTGCTGATATCCTTTCTATTTCTGGAAATGACCCGTGCAGTTAGGTCAGTTTGTTTTAGCCTCACTCCTTGCTGCTGAAGTAGAATAGCACATTTCCCCTGACTGCATGAAAGCCCGGGTAGACAATCTTGATAAATATGATTAATGGGCCTCTCTGCTTTGCTGTGCAGCTGAAGGCTTCCTGAGATTCTGTGTCAGCTGGGCAACAGCTCCCCAAACAACCTTTACACAGAAAGTGTGTCTCAGGTTCAATTATGTTGTTAAAGGTATTCCCTGATTTTGCTGTAGGAAAGTTTTTGCTATTGAAATACAGTAATAAGAGACTGAAGATGTATTATTGGCAGGAAGAGCAGTTCATAAAAATGGGTGAGTTTGGATTTCGTAACTCAGTCCTGTTACCTAGAGGTTTGTTTGTTGTGGTTCCCAAGGCAGAAGTTAAATCTGGGGTTAGTGAGGTGTTGAATTCCTTGTCCTGATCAGGACAGGAACTATTACAGGAGATAGTGACAAGTGGTGGCAGCTTTGAGTCAATTATTTGAGTCAATACTTGGTATATGTTTCTAAGTTACTGTTATGTTTATCTCCCATAATGTGACTTAAACATGGTATTCATAGAATTTGACAGAAGATACTTTCTGAAGTATTGTCAGAAGGAAAATCAAATTACTATCATATTATCTTGATGAAAAATGTTATCTAGAGAATCCAGCAGTTACACAACTTCTCCTTCACAGATTCAATCAATATGGGGAGAAAATCCCCATAAAATAAAATGTGTGATTGATGTTAAGAAACACTGAGCTTGCACCTCTCTGTTAATCAGCAAGCACTCAAATTTGTGAGGTTATTCTGCAAGTTGACCTTAAAATTCAGAGCCCCTGCATGTGGGAATTGCTGGCTGCAGCACAGGCTGGATCCATCCAGCTCTCCTGGTGCCTGCCCTGCCATTGTAATTGCAGCACAGCAGCACTCTCAATAATTGAGTACAAGTCTTAATAGCAAATAATCCTCTTGAAGTTGTTCCCCCTCCATGTTCTCCCCCAAGCAATCAGAGGAGAGCTTTGTTAAGGCATTAACGAACAAATTAGCTACTAAATACTGGTAATAACCTATTTCCCAAAGATTGCTTTTTAATTATAGCCTAAGCTGTGTGATTCCTGAAATCACTTCTTTTGGCAAACCAGTGTTTGTGATCATTTCCAACCACAGTAAGTAATTGGCAAAAAAAGTAGTTTTTAAGTCTTTACTAATATCTGAACAGACTTTGCTTCTCTATTCCTACCTGCAGAAATACTTTATCAATGTTTCTTTTCATTGCTGCTGGTATTTCAATTTAAATGTATTAGGCTGTGCTGTGAAATTATTGTTTTACTTCCACGTACAATATGGAGCTTCATTAGATTTTTAGATAGTGTAGATATTTTTTCACTTAACCATTACAAGAAACTTCTCCTGTGAGGGAGAAGAAATTAACCACTTTATTTTTTTAATGTATTGGTTAATGCAAACTATTTATTTTGCTAATCTGTGCCACAGTAACTAATTAAAAAAGTAAATTATGCTTGGGCTTTGGCAAGAAGGGATGTTTTTGGTATATTGATTGTTTTTCCTCCCCAGATTTCAGTAAAGGCTGCACATCTTCCAGTATATCATTCCACTTCCCTTCAAACCTGACTTTTTTTATAAAGGAGCACAGCCATCAAAATTGGCAAGCCTTAAGCTTGATAATTAGTTCAATATAGTGACCAATTCTGTGAATTACAAGTTCAAAGCAACACATGGACATGGATGAAATCAGATTTTGGCATTTCTCACTTAGATTGTTTCAGGACACTGCTGGAGCTTCTTTGATCTGTAAATAACAACTGTGGTTCAGTGTCTGACTTAAAATACATCAAACGCATTCATGACTTTTGCTTTTACATGTAGATCTGACTTCTAGTTACAGTTTTGGATCTGACTGATAAAACTGTTCATGTTTGAGGTTTCCTAGAGAAAGCTACCAAAGATAGATCTTCTCATTCTTTGTGTTTTAAAAAAAGCAGCAAAGACTTCTCTGGTGTGGTGTGCACCCCAGACTACATCAACAGATGCTTTGTGAAGTCAGAGTGACCCTTTCCTGTAGTGCAGATCCTCTGCAGCCTCTTGGCAAGGCTCAGGCTGTGTTTTCCTCTCCTCTTTCAGCTAAAACAAGTGAACCAAGGCTTTCTTTTCACTGTGCCATGTGGTAATCTCATTTCCCTGCTGTATCTTGTACAGATGAGATCTTGTATTTTGCTATTCTGACCTTTTTTGGGGTTTGAACTGTGCTGTGCTGGAGACAAGCAGCTGGGGATGACCAGTCAGGTTCTATTTGCTGTTCCTTGAAGATACACACAGATGCTGCCCTGGTTCAGTAAGAGTCACTGCCTTTTAGTAGTTGGGTACCTGCACTACCCCAACTTTTCAGTTGGTTGGAAAAGAGCTGTGTGATTTCTTGGTAGCAAAGGAATGTGGGGAATTATTGCTTCTCAGTGTTTTACCATCAGCTTTCCAGCTGAGGAACTCCATTCCTCTAATTTGACTCCCAGTGTTTGGCTTAGAGAAGTTCAGCATTCAGGGGTGGTGTAATGGGGTTTTTCTGCTCCAGAGTTGTGTAATTGCTCGAGTTCCACACAAATAGAGTAGTGTGGGGTTTGGGGTCTACTGAGGTAGAAAGTTCTTCTCCCATACAACCTTTAATATAACTCAGTGAAAATTCAATGCAACCCTCCAGCCCCAAAAAAATCATAAGCCTGAAAACTCAGCTGAAGGACAAGCTTGTCTAAACACCCCTGTCATTTTCTGGTTATAATCCCTTAATATCTCACACATGGAGCTTTTATTTCTGTGGGTGGCAGGAGACAAAGCCCAAGCAGGCAGGTTCGATTTTGCCCTGTGTTCTGTCCAGTATCTTGTCTCTCCTTGGGGCCAGATGTGGAATCCTCAGGGAGGGCAGGAGGTGGGAAAGGTGCCCAGCTGTGTTTCAGGCTCTCAGCTGGCAGATGTTACAGGACAAGCATTCAGCCTCCCTTCAGTGAGTCCTTGTTCCTACTGGCACCCCTGACAAAAATGACTGTAGAAACAGGTACTACAAATCCTAAACTTGCACATTAACCCTTTTAAAAGGGTGCAGCTGGTTTAGAGTCTCCTTACACCAATGATTGATATTTTGAGGGAGAGGCCAATTATATTATTATATTCCCAATATAACAAATTATATTTATTATATGGGAAAACAAATTATCCTTCCTAGTTATTCCCCATCTCTCTTTCCTTTCAACACACTGCTCCAAAACACATTTATTTATTTCTGTGTCCTGCCTTGCAAAACATCATCTTACACAGATAAATTTTGAATCTCTCTGAGCCAAATCCTGCTCCCATCACTGTTCTCCTGCTGATTTCCCTCTCAGCAGAGCTGTGGGCTGACAAGTTGGGCCAAAATACAAGCCCTGTGTGGCAGAGGCTTCTGCAGGGTGGCTGCATGATGGTCTCTTACCTTTGTTGAAAATCTTTTGGAAATCACTGCCCTTTGTCCAGAAATAATAACCAGAAGAACATCTAACAAAGCTGTGGGCAGACAAGATGTTTCAGAAATTCTCACCATAAAAAAATCTTGGCAGTTTTGGCACAGCTTCATCCCACATCTGTTGTGCTTGGTAGAGGTTTTCACTTCTGTATCAGGCCAGGTAAAAAAAGCTGTACATGTCCACAACCTCCTGAGTTATGTAGGTACAGTGTGGTATTCCCCAGAGTATTTACCTTTTTAGTGCTCTGAAAAACATGCATGTTTTCTGAGTGCTTACACTCCATTCTAAAGTAATGAGTAGGAATTCCATTTTGAATTCACAGCTCTGTCACCAAGGCTCTTGTTTTGTTTTTTTCACTTCACTCATAAGTCTAGGTGTCTGTTTAATTTGTTAATTTTGAATTGTAGATGGTTGAGAGATGCTTATTCTGAATATTTACTGGTACTAACTGTTATTTTGAGAGCATGTAGTGTCTGAAGGAATGCAATTAGAAAGTAAGCCCAGGAATTTCTGTGGCAGGTCAGGCACTTGTGGCCTCAGCTGTCATTGACTGGAAGAAGAATAAAGCTCACAGTGCCTCTGCAGATCACTGAAGCATCCCCTTCCCTGATGTTATGATACAGGTCATACACTCTGTTGAGAGACAATATGAATGTGCCTGATGGATAAATGTTCTCTGGGTAAACTTGGGTGTTGCTGTTTCTTCTCACCTTTTATGATCCACATTTCTCAGACTGATGTGAATATGTGAAGTATGACCTGCTTTGAAAAACAGGAGTGTGTATACATCTAATATACACAACAATACAACCATGGGAAAAATGTCTGAGGTGTGAACTGGATGCTGTGGTGAAGTTTCAAACACCAGCCAGCAAAAGAGCCCTGATGTGTTTGTTTTCATTCCTGTACTTTTGAATGCTTATTTCATGATTGTTGATGCTGGATTCAGAATTTTAGGAAGGTGTTTGAATAAGGCAGTGTTGTTGTGTAACTTAAGAGGTTGGTGAACCACTATGGCCTCTGTGACTGAGGGCAAATTCACCTTGCCTAGGTAGCCCAGATGCCTGTGAGAGAGAATAAATGAGGAAAAACAACAATTTTAGAAGAATTTTCAAGGCATAGTTTAATCTAAATCCGTCAGGTTGGCAAACCACGGGGAGAGAATTCTGCCCAAGTTCCCACTGGGCTGTGCCTTGTGCACAGGGGTGAAAGGCAAGATGCAAGAGATCTTTAGCTCTTTGTTTTGCTGTAATATTTGAGTCAATGTGTGGCACAGATCCACGGGTCAGGTGAACATAAATTGTGCAGTTGGAATTTATCCGGGCATTAAATTCACCTCTGACTCACCCCAGCAGTGGTACAGAATTACAAATGTGGTCTTCAAGGAAGGATGAACAAATTGCCTAAGCCACTGGGCACAAACAAAACCCTCAAAATCAGCCAAGAATACCCCCTTGTTCCACTGTTCTGTCACCCCTCATGCCCTGGGATGTATTTATTGTGGTTAATGCTAGGAAAATCCAATCTGTCCATTTGTGCTCAGAGTGACTCAAGGTACCTCTCCTTGGTTTGTCCAGCTCGTGTTTGGTTCTGTGTCCTGTAAAAGATTTCCAGACCACCAAGTGTGATGAATCTCAGCTCAGCATATGAATATCAGTGGTTTGACAAATTAACCTCTTTTGTTAATATACTTCAGCAGAAGGGAGCATAAAGAAGGGAATGCAAAAGCATGGTTTTCTTGACAGTCCCAGCTGTTCAGGAATTAACTAATTCAGGCCACAGGAACCTTGTGCATTACTGAGTGACCTGAAAAGAATGTGTCCTCTCAGCTGGGATTTTATTTTACCTTCATGCTTTCCCAAACCCCATCAGACCCCATCAGAACAGTGAGGAAGGAGCTTAGAACTTGAAGAAGCAAGTAAAGCTCAAGTAAATGAGTTGGAAATGGATCTTGTGTGTGTAAGGGAACTACTCTTACTTCTTTTTCTAACAAAAGGATTTTCTTTCTCTGCATTTGCCCTCTTTTTGAGTTTAGAAGAGGAGCAGAGCTGAGTAGTGATGGTAGGAAGAAGCCAATCAAGGATTCAATATGAACATTGTCCTAAAAGCCAGCTGGAAAATCCTTCATGGGCTATGGGGCAGACACTGAACCATGGGACTTCTTTCTGAAGTTCATGTTTGACCCCTCCGTCCCCTTGGAAGTGATGATCTTGAAAGAAGATGGCCTAGAGTGACTTAATGTGTTTATCTTCCAAAGACCCATGAATTGCCAACATAGGGAGTACTTTTGCTGTAACCAAATACTGTGTATTTAAAGAGAATTCCTTCTTTTTGAGGAGAAATGTGACCTTGATTAAGTTATTTCTATTTTTAATCAACTTAAAGGTCCCTGGAACCTCTGAAGTTCTCAGCAGCTGTTCCTCAGATGTCTTGTGGCCTGTTGGCCTCACAGATTTCCCCATCTCCTTGGGAGGACTGAGGACTCTGAACATCCTAAACAACCAGAGATAACATTTTGTGGCCAAGAAGGACTCAGTGGTGCCCTGAGCTCAGGAAAGCTCTCTGTCCATGGTCTCCAGAGCTTCCCCACAGAGCCTGTGTGTGTTAGAGAACCCTGCTAAAGAGCACTTCAGCCTTAATAGCTGTACACTGATCCCCAAACACTGGCTCTTCTTGCTGCTGCCAATCTTTCTTTTGTGCATTATGCTTCCTTTGAGAGCAGAGTGCAGGCAGAATCTCTTTGGCTCTTGCTCTGCTTTTTAATCCAGCACCACAAACCAGAAATCCTCAGGGTTTAAGCAGCTTCACCATTTATTTACACAGGTCTGCAGCAGCTTTTTGTTTTCTTTGTTGTTTCATCTGTGGTTTCCCCCCCTGCTGAGTTTTGGCTGGTTCTGTATTCCATAGGAAATTCTGGAATCTGGTGTAGCTGCCTGCACACAGCCTCCCAGTGCATCCACCTTGTCACCTCTGCTCACAGTGCTGCTCCCAAAGCCATGCTGCTCCCTTTTCTGCACTGATGCAGTCCTGCAAACAGCACAGCCACAGTTTCCCATGCACCTGGACCCACAGCACCTCTGCCTGCCTGTTGTGCTGACTCAAACTCTGCTTTTGTGGCCCCAAAACTCCCTCCTGCAGCCCTGAGCTGTTGGTTGAGCAGATGGTGCTGGCCAGCAACACCAGCAGCTGCTGACTCCTCCTGCAGTCTTCCCTGGAAAGTGGGGTTGCCAAATGGAGTCTCTTGGCTCAACCAAGATGCCTACAGATGGGTTTGAGATGTTTCTTTGATGTTCACATAAGGTTTAGGAGTTCTGTGTTTGCTGCTGTCCTATTTGCCTAAAATCAGATGAGTTCAAAAGCTAAGGAGGAGGGAAAAAGAGGGGAATTCGTGCACCACTTCAATAGCAAAGCAGTCTAAAAATGGAGCTTTGTACAGTCAGAGACAAGATGTCAGTACATATCCCACTGAATGGCTCGTATTTCATTACTTACTGGTACAGCAGAGAAATAATTAATTTTTAGAGCGGGATTATAAGCACATGGTAGAGATGGAAACCTTAGCACTGATTAAATATTATTATCCAACTGATTAACTAAAAATTTATCATCCAGACATTGTGTAGTTGCAGCTGATGGGAAGCAAAACCCAACAAGGCCAGAGAAATTTAGATTAGGACCATGTAATAGTATTACTAATTGGCAAAGACATTGGGTTTTACTGTATGAAGCAAATATTGCCATTTACAATGTCAGGTACCCATTGAAAATACATGGGCTGCAGTCCAAATACCTGTGCAGATTAACAAGTTGAAGTTCAGTTCAGGGCACTCCTGGAACCACTAAGGTATGAAAAATGAGGAATACTTGTTGGTACAAAATGTCCTCAGACTTCATCAGTGCAGATGTCCTTTCAGGAGTTGTTATAGATGGTCTGTGAGTAACCAAACCATGATGCACCTCTGAAGCACCACTTTACTTTTCCTGCTGAATATGAGACTTTAATTGAAGATTTAGTTATGGAATTTTGTCTGTATGAGCAGAATTCCATAGTTTATTATAGTGAAATGCCTGAAATAGCAAAACAAAACAAAACACACACACACAAAAAGCCTATAAAGGAGGATCAGGGAGTTTAAAACCAAGATATTAGAATTGCATGTTGTGTGCATTGAGTTATCTTACCCAGTGAGAATCAGAGTTGCAGATGCTGTGTACTTGCAGAGATGGAGTTTTTCCATTGTTGATTTATTTACAATTAATTATATCCATGCCAGATAACAGGTCACAGGTACTTGAATGGCATTAGAAATCTTTTTCCTAAGAGATATCTGGTGCTTTGCTGCTTTTAAGCTTTAGCACTGTCAGTGGGGTTTTATGTAAATCTGTCAATGTCATTTCCACCTCTGCTGATCTTATTTCTGACTGCAAGCACTACTATTTAATTCTGTCAAAGGTGTTTCCGTAATTAAATTTATAGTGCAGCTTAATGACAGTTCAGAGAACATAAAGCTCCCAATGTGTTTTAGTTCTATTTGAAAATGGATACCCAGGCTAGAGTTTGGATCAGAGACAGTAAAATTGGATAGCATTTTGTGACCCTGAAGTTTTTCTGTTCAATCACACCTTGACATTCCATGTCACTGGGTTGGAAAAGATTTTTGTACAAGCAGGTTTTGAAGTGTTTTAATACACCGAGGAAAAAAAAAAAGTCACAATGAAACAGAACTGTTGGCATTTCTGTGTATCAAGAGCTGTTCTGCTCTCCAAGCTCCTGTTAACTTAGGTGTGAACTGCTTGACTGAGATGTTTGCAGGGTCAGGCTGCTTCCAGGCATGGAGATGGAAGATATCCTGGTTTCCTTGCTTGATGCAGCATGTTGAATTACCAGGAAGTTACCAGTACCTTGTCTCACTTCTTGTATTTTTCCATGAGAATTATCAGGAGATAAAAGAAGTTTGTTGCTTAGCAAAGAAATGATTATATAGTCCTTTGACAGTAAAGAAATTACAGAATTAGAAAATCCTGTTAACCAAAAGTATTTTTCAGGTTTTAAGAACTGAAGTATCATGAATATGGACATAGTGCAAATGCCCAGATGCCACAGCTTGAACAAACTTTTTGATTAAGGCTACAGGTGTATTTTTGGATGAAGGAATGCAGCACTGAGCATTGCTTCCTTTTCAGCCTGAGCTTTACCCCAATATATCCTTTAATGCCTGGGCTCAGACTAACAGAAAACCTTTGATTATCAGTGCCTATAAAGAGCAGATGGTATCTTCTGACTGTGTTTTAATATGAGTATGGGTTGAGACTGTGCATATTTTAAACCAACTGTGTCTGTAAACTCCATTCAGTGTTACCTGTGCTTTGAAGAACTTCAGATATTTAATATGTCTGCAGACATCCCATAAATTCTTATTCACCCCACCTGCTTCCATGTGCAAAGTTCCTGCTGTTACAAGTAGAGCTTTGATGAATATTTCGATTGCACTATAAAGTTCTTTCCTTCAAAGATATGGATTTTCCTCATGGAAAAAGCTTTGTTTCTGTTCAGAAACACAAGGAGAAAAGGACTGTCTTATGTCTGCAGCTCTCTGGCATTGCAAGTGGGGTGGGAATGAATAGTTATTCTGAGAGCTGTAAAGAGCAGCCCATAAAAGACTCCTATTACCCCAAAAGATTGGTCAAAAAACCAAATTTGGTCTAAGCTTTAGATTTTTGGTACAAAGACGTCTCTTTCCACAGTTCTGACATGACTGCAATGTTGCTTTGTGTTTGTGACATGCTTGTTAATCTTGTGACCTTCCCTCCCTGCTCTCCTCCACCTTTCCAACCATCCATCAGAAGTATCAGAAGTCCCAGCTACAGGAACCTGGCTGGGCTGGCTTTGTTTTCCCTCTCCAGGAATCAGCTTTTTGGAATGGGATAGAGTTTTACATATGCAGCTGTGTGAAACTACAGCTCCCTTTTCTGAAAGGGGATGTTTTACTGCCTCATTAGGACCAGTTAGAAGTCCTGCTTTACAGCATTACGTCAACAGGAGCAAGGTGGAAATGTGAGTGGTAACCCTGGGCTGAGGTTTCATTAGTGCTTTTGGGTGTTGCTCCTGTCTGGAAAGCTGCAGGGTTCTTGGGCTGTGTGCCCCATATGTGGCCAGGACGTTTGTAGAGCTCTACATCCATCAGTTATCATCTTCCTTGTCTTTCTTCACAAATGGCCTCTTTGTGAAGCTCTCCAGTAGAGAGCTGCTTGATCAGAGGTGACTTTGTAAGGTCTCTAGAACTTTCTGGAAGACATCATAATTTACTGGTTTAATTTTATCCTGGAGCATTTGGGTTCTGTGGAAAATCTCTGGTATCTGTGTACGTACACTGCTGCAAGAGGAAAGCTGAGATCTTGCAGCTATTAAAGATGTTTGTGCTACAGTGTCAGGATCTGACCTTTTACCATCCTGACAGAGGGCTCAACAAGAAACCTGGATCATGTACTTGCTGTTTTAGGCTTCAAAACCAAACTGGAGATTTGCAGATATAATATCAATGTTCCCTGTGTTGTTGGTGAATAAGATCCGCAGGTGAGACGTATTCTCAAAGAAAATGCTTATCCAGAAGGTTTTTTCCTTCAGGGAACTGATGCTTCTGAAAGCAGCAGTAATTGTGAGCAGAAAGGGGTTGTGTTCTCAGATGGAGTTCATGTGTGTTCTCACTGCACATCTGAGCTGGCACATTGTGTTTGGGTCCTTCAGCCACTGCTGTGATATGAATAATCCACAGAAACCTGATCAAAAGCCAGGCCTTACTGTTAACTGACTGTCCTCTCAGCAAAAGGTCATCTTTGAGCTGATGACCTTCTAGTCCAGTGGACAAGATGAAGGGCTAGCATTTTTCCCAGATGTCAGATCCAGAGAGATTGAGTGCTTTGCCTGAGGTTATGCTGTGAACTTCTCATGCAGTTGGGGAATTCTCCTCATTGCCACAGCAGTCTCAGAAATGAAAGCCCATCCTGCTGCCTCACTTAAGGGTTTTTGTTGTGGACTAACAGTCGAGCACACACGTGGCATTTTGCAGGGTGAAGCTGTCACACTGGCTGACTCTGCTAATGATCTCCTCTGAAATTCAGTGTACATGAGTGGGGACTTCTCTCCTGTTCCCTTCTGAGCCCCAGAATAACAAAGCCCTGTAGCTCAGGCTCCTGCACAGTGTGCCTCAGACTACACAGGCTTGCACAGGCTCTTAGGGCTGTCCTTGTTTCCCTCAATTTTCTGCGTGTTTGTCTCTAAACGAACCATGAAATGATTCAGTGCCCGCATGTGGTTTCAATAACAAGCGTATGTGGGCAAATGAGAAAATGCAGAATGTTTGACTGGAAGTTTCCAGCACACACCATGGGTTAAAATCGAAGTAGGTTTGTAGTGGTGTTGTCAGAGTTGGTTAATTACTTTGGGTTAGATGATATTTTAGATGATACTTTTCTCTCTAACCTTGTAACAACTGTTGAGTGGTGGAAGACTACTCTTAATTAAGAGCAGATTCGGAGCAATAATCTCCAGCTTGATCTTTACTGGGATCAGATTGTTTTTCTGGGAAGTTTGTGTTGTGTTATTGGTTTTTCAGCTTTTTTGGCTGCTGTTGTTGATGGTTGTTGTGAGTTTTGGCTTTGAGAGAGAGAGAGAAAGAAAGGAAAGGAAAGGAAGAAAAGAAAGAAAAGGAAGAAAAGAAAAAAAGAAAGGAAAGAAAAAGAATAAAGGAAGAAAAGAAAGAAAAGGAAGAAAAGAAAAAAAGAAAGGAAAGAAAAGGAAGAAAAAAGAAAGTAAAGAAAAGGAAGAAAAAAAAGAAAGGAAAGGAAAGGAAAGGAAGAAAAAAAGAAAGGAAAGGAAAGGAAGAAAAAAGAAAGGAAAGGAAAGAAAAGGAAGAAAAAAGAAAGGAAAGGAAAGGAAAGAGGAAGAAAAAAAAGAAAGGAAAGGAAAGGAAAGGAAGAAAAAAAGAAAGGAAAGGAAAGGAAGAAAAAAGAAAGGAAAGGAAAGAAAAGGAAGAAAAAAGAAAGGAAAGGAAAGAAAGGGAAGAAAAAAGAAAGGAAAAGAAAGGGAAGAAAAAAGAAAGGAAAGGAAAGAAAAGGAAGAAAAAAGAAAGGAAAGGAAAGAAAGGGAAGAAAAAAGAAAGGAAAGGAAAGGAAAGAAAGGGAAGAAAAAAGAAAGGAAAGGAAAGAAAGGGAAGAAAAAAGAAAGGAAAGGAAAGAAAGGGAAGAAAAAAGAAAGGAAAGGAAAGAAAAGGAAGAAAAAAGAAAGAAAAGTAGCTTTCTGGTGGTGTTTAGCTGAGACTTATGTCAAGGACTTATCATTCCACATCTTGAAAACTGCAGCTGTTGTAGATCCATCGTGGCTACAGGTGGTCTTTTCAGAGTCCAGAGCAATCCTCCCTTTGCCTCGTATCCTCAGCTTTGGAAAATGCTTCTGGAAAGACTTTGTGTCCCTCATTATTATTCTGTTAGAGTGAAATAAGTTATCAGATTTTGGAACTCTGCTTTTCTGTTCTCTTTTCCCACCTCAGACACGTTCATCTCTGGTGTTCCATCTTCCACACTTTACTGAAGGGAGATTTACATCCCACTACCCTGAGATCAGAAGAAATCTTTTGCATCAGATGAGAGAATCTCTCAGACTCTTCTGAATCTATATTTTCTTTTGCTCCCAGACTTGAAGAGTTAATGTTGCTTTAGACTTAAGCAGCTTTTTCTAACAAAAAAACCTTTTTTTTTTAGTTTTTCTAACCTGACTTAAGCTTGCTGATGAAAAGCACAGTGAGAATTGCCTCTGGCAGTTTTTGATGTCCTTGTGCAGGAAAGGAGGGGGAATAGGATGGAAGAGCCACAGGAAGGTAAAATGATAAATAAAGGCAAGTACTTGAAAATTTTCTGCAAGTGGGAGAAGAAAAATCTGTTCCTATGCCCGTGATGAGGAGGTGATGAAGTAATGACTTAAATTGCTCTGGGGAAATCCAACAAAGCAGCACCTGAGCTGATCTGAGCAGTCCATCCATCAGGAGAGGCTGCTAATGCAGGACAGACAGACCAGCAGGGAACAGGCCCTGCCCTTGGTCAATGGCCTTCAGTTCTTATTTTCTATCAGACTGCAATTCCTGTGAAAGGCAGGTGCAGTTGTAAAAGAAAAAGAAATGCCATGAGCAGAGCAATTCCTCTGACAGCTGTAATTTAGGTGTTGTGTAGAATAAGAGAGTTAGGTAAAACAGGTGGATCCTTTATAGCTTTTTAAATTCCACATTTCTCCACTTGTGTTACTGGAAGAGTTGTTTTTCTCTGGGATTTTTTTCACTGTTTTCAGTGTCAAAGTGCTGTGAGTGTGGAGGTCCCTGAACTTGGTGCTTAGGTGTGTATGAGCTGTGCTGGGCTTTGGTTTCCCCTCAGTCATCTTGGAGCACCAAATTTGATTGCAAAGAGGAGCTGTGTGAGTGTAGGTCTGCTGGAAGCTCTGGTCAGTGTAGAGGTTAGAAATGACAGCACAAAAAAACCTGGTAAAATTTGCTGTAAATCCTGCAACCTTTATGTAGCTGACTTAAGTAACACTTACAAGAGGTATTGTTGGCCCAGAATTTTGAAACATCCAGGCATCTAAGCTGGGGAAGGGCACATGGTGTGTGTTTTGGGGTACAGAAGTTTTAGGAGCACACTGAGGCTGAGGGAAGAGCAGTTCCCACAGAAATTCCTGCTTTCTGCCTCACTGTGGAAGTGCATCCAACCCCAGTCCCAGTTCCTGGGAATTCTCACTAAGCAAGGGCTGTAGCATCCAGGCAAATACTTGCATGTCCCAGGAGGGAAATGCACTTCTCTGAGGCACAAACATCCCAGGGTGCTGCAGATATAACACCTGTATGCAGTTATTTTATCTCTGGGCTCATCAGGCCTTGGGAGCAGAGCCATATCTTAAAGGAGCTGTCACAGCAATCCCTGTGTGCCCCCAAGGTATCTCCTGAAGTGCTCCTGCAGGTAATTAATCACCTAATAAAACACACTCTCTGACAGTAGGTGGAATTTGGAAATTAATTTGCACCCCTTAAATGAGGCTTCTAAAACTATAATTATCACGAAAGAGAGAAACGAGCTGTGTCAGGTGTATAAATGATTTATTTATCAAGAATAAACTGTCACCAAAGTGGCACTTAGCTTGCAGCATCTGTGCTGCATTTCTTTAAGGTGAATTAAGCAATGACATTTGCCTTAATTCCCATATTTGCAGGTCTTGGGACAAATCTTCAGTTGTTTGGTACAAAAGTAACCTGTAACAAGATGACACTGCCTTTCCAATGTTCTCTTTCTGTAATGTGTGATCACTTCTTGCTGCCCCATCAATCCCTGCTGGATGCCCTATCCACTGAAGAGCCTCTGGCCTCACCAGAACTTGTGCAGCCCAGCTGGCCATTTGGATTTCTCATTATCTCTCCAAATGGTGGATTTTGTGAGCTGGATATTGGTAGCAACAGGAAATAGAAATGGGAGGAAGTTTTAACTATTTGGCTGTACTGCATATGGAATAAGTTACCTGGAATAAGAGGAAATCCAAGATATCTGACTCTCTTTTTTTTTGTTGTTTTTATGATAGAGGGTTAAAGATATAGGTTGTGAGAGAGCCATTCTTTTTTAAAAATCCAGATAAATGTGAGAACAGTAGGATTTTAAAAGCAAATAATTTACAAAAATATTCACCTTCAAAAATACCCTTTCAAAAATGTGCTCCTAAAGTATCTGACTGTGCACCAGAGCATCTGAAGACTAATTTTTGCTGCGTGTTCAGAGGGGACATGGGCTTCACTGCAGCCTTCCCTGTAAAACTGGTGCTAAAAACTGTTGTAATTCCTTCAGCTGAAGTGTATTTGTTGCTGACAGTGTAATTGGCTGGCTTCAAAGGACACACAGTGCATGTAGTCTGTGGGACACAGAAGAAAATTGTCTCATTATTACATATTAATCTTACATTACTGGTGCATTTATTTCTGAAAAGCCCAAGAGGATTTCTATTCATTCGTGTCAGACTGGCTTCTCCAATGCACAGCTCCAGGGAAGGGCCCTGCCTCATTATTTCTCCCATATTTGCTTGCTTGAAGTTGAGTTGACTTGAAAAAAGGGTGAGGGTGCTCAGCATCACTGGCCTGATTCAAAAGTTCTGCACACAGTGAGATTTCTTGAGTTAAAACCCTGTGAGAAAAAAATGGAGCAAGTGTGAAATCAGTTGCAGTGCCCCTTTGATTTACATTTTAGTTGTGTCATTTCCTGCACCAGAAGTGACACAACCACAAACAAAACAGGAAAACTTTTTTTCTGCCATTCAGAAAAAGCCCCTGTGATGAGATCAGATTGGCAATGCCATATTGTAGCTGTGAGAGCTGACAGATTGCAAACAACTCGTGTGAGCAAAAAACACTTGTGATGCTGACTCTTCACTTAGGGCTGTGAGTTGGGATAGTGCTCTGCAAAATCCTTTCAGTATAAACTAACACTTTTTTTCTTTTAAGTTTTACCACAATGTATTCTTGCCATATTTAGAGGTTTTTGGAAGTATTTTTCATGCAAACCAAGTGGCAAAAATGAAACACTCAGGAATGCAGCTGAAGGGGTAGTCCAACCACGCTGAGCATGTCCTGGTTTGCTTGAAATATGGTTGCCCTTTCCAGGCACTCAATTCATCTTGAGGCCAATTTTAACAGTGCTCACTGCAGAAATGGCTGTTATGACATGCCCTGAACCAGCTCTGGTTCAGCTTGTGTAAATTCTACATGTGGGGTGCTTTTGGAGCTGACAGGTGGAATTTTATTGTGATCCTGTTTAACTATTCTACCACAGTAAAGGCTTTTGGAATTTATCTTATGGGTTGTTCTGTGTTGCAAAGCAAAAGGACGAGGTTTTTTTACTTTTTTATTGGTTTTTAATCAGCACATCTTGTAAAGGCTCTTGTTCAGTGTTCAGTGTTCAGCTGGGCACTCTTCAGCTGGGCTGTGAGCACAAACCATCATGTCAGGGTCTTTTCTGTCTATGGGAAATTTCCAGCATTGCAGGCTGTTTTCACCATGTCCATCATCAGAATGAATTTGGGAACCTCCTTTCTACCTCAGATTAGTCCTGGGCCTGTGACAACGATAATGGAAATTCCATGTGCATAGCAGGGGGATTGGAATGAGATGATCTTTAAGATCACTTCCAACCCAAACTGTTCTGTGAGTCTATGACTTCCAGACAAACTCAGGTCATTCACTGGCATCAGGTCAGCTGAGTTTTTAAAATTGCATGTGAGAGCACAGAATCTGCACAGCTCTGCAGGTTTCTTAATTCTTTCCATCATCCCAAAGCCCACTACTGGCACATGGTGATACTATTTAAAGAAAGGTGTTAATGGAATTATATCCTTTGATTGAAAGCCACAGTTGATTTTTGCTCTTGTATGAGTTCTGCAGATTTTAGTTCTTTTGTCTGAAGTGGTCTATTAGCACTTGCCCTGAGATAAAAATTGCTTTTTAAGTGAAGAAAGGATTCTGGCATGAGTCAGAAAATCCCAGGCAAGATAAATGAAATATGTAATTAAAGTGCCTTGAGGCTGAAACATTATGGGAATTGTAATGTATAGTTTGCTAATCTCATTAGAAAAAATCCTGGTTTAAGTCATCTGGTTGTATTATATGCTGCTAACACCAGCCTCCTCCTTTTCAGCCCAAAAAGTTAGAAAGTAATACTGTAAAAGGCACTTGCTTGACATCAGCAGAGCAAGTGCATTAGGCAGTTGCATTGCTTTCCTTCCTTCTCTCTTTGGTTCTTAATTTCCTTGGTAATTTTTCTTTACTTCCCTTCCTGGTGCCCAATTCCCTGAGTCCAGGTTGCTTTCTGGGACACCATGTCTTTGATCAGGATCAATATTTTTTATTTCAGATGCTGCTTCACAGTTTTGTTGAACTAATTTAGGCAGATACATCCCAAGCCAGGCTCAGGGTGAAAGGAGCATTATCACTGCATTATGGGGACTGAGTAGCACCCAGAATAAGGCATCCAATCCATTCATGATCCTCCAGGAACAGAAACAGTTCTAGAGACCTAGGGCAGGTTTCCCAAGCAGTTTGTATCCTACTGTCCAGTGAAAAGGTGAAATTTCAGGAGATTGCTCATGGCTAGGGAATGTCTGACTATTTCTGCTAGCAACATTTTTGCATTCAATTTTCTTTTCCCTCAAGTAATGCCTGTTGGCATGAAAATTATTTCATTGCTGACTGCTTCCCAGCTGGAAAACAAATGGGAAGACTGTGGTTCAAGTCATATATATGTAAATCCCAATAATTTTGTCTGTGTATTGCAGTCAAAATCCTGCACATACCCACAGAACTTGAGCCATTGCACTGTGAGTTTTGTGAATTCACCTGTGACAGCAGGGGGACTGGCAAATCTGCTGTCACAGGCATTTGACATGGCTGCAAAACCAGTGAGGAAAAGAAATCATCTCTTGTGGATGCAGAATGGCCTCTAAATGAATTTTAGCTGTGGGAGCAGCATTTCCCATGCCATGGCATTTCCCATGCTGTTCCCTCTGAGGCCGTGCTGCAGTGGGCGGGCAGCTTGGCTTTCTCCTTTTGGTGTCAATGTTTTCCACAGAAGGAGGTTCCTTAAAGGGACCAGCAGAGCTGTGCTCAGACCTGCTGTGTGCTGGGATCTGATCCCATCCTGGGGCCTTGGCAAGGCCCTGCTGGGCTCTGGTGCTGAAGCTTCTTGGAGCTCCAGTCACGTTGTTCCCTTGGCTTCTCCTTTCTTGAGTGTTTGAGATCACTTTGAGCTCCTCCTTGTATATCTAGAGTAACACACAGTAAAGATCAGACTGTGTTAGCTCTTCTCATCAGTCACCATGTTGGTTGCAGCCCCAAATTAGCAGAACACTTTGTTCAGGCATCAGTTCTACAAAACACTTTGGCCCAGCTCCAGCTCTGGAAGAGCTTTTAGATTAATTGGAAGTTGGGAGTGTGAAGAGGAGCATGGAGTTTTGGGAACTTCTGCTTGGTCTTTAACATCTTTAAAGCTTAATCTTGTTCCCATTCAGCAATGGTGAAATCTGTTGTCATGGTTTACCCAGCTCCAGCTCATCCCCACACAGCCACCAGTGGGATGGGGGAAGGATTGGAGGAGAGAAATGGAGAAAACTTGTGAGCTGAACAGGTAAAGCAAAAGCCAAGCAAAGCAGCACAAGGAATTCATTCAGTGCAAGGACAGGCAGGTGAGCAGCCATGCCCAGGACAGCAGGGCTCGATCACACGTAATGGGGACTTGGAAGGCAAATGCCATTGCTCTGTCCCCCCTTCCTTCTTCTGCAGCATGACACCACATGGTCTGGGATGTCCCTTGGGCTGGTTGGGGTCAGCTGTCCCTGCTTTGTGTCCCCTAACTCCCTGTACACCCCCAGCCCACTCTGTGGTGGGGTGGATTAGGAGCAGGAAAGCCTTGTCTCTGTGTGAGCCCTGCCCAGCAATAACTAAAACATCCCGGAGTTATCAACACCGTTCCCAGCACGAATCCAAAACACAGCCCCACACTGGCTGCTGTGAAGAAAATTAGCTCTAGCACAGCTAAGCATGTGCTTAAGTGCTTTGCCAAACGTGGAGGGGGTGATTTATACTGGTGAAGTGGAAACTTGGTAGCATCTACTTTGGTCATCACAGCTCTAAGCAGGATTCCATAGCAGAAGCAGGAGCTGCTGTTGTGCTCTGCAGTTCAGTTCCCTCAGCCAACAGCCCAAAGCTACTCCTGGGCTGTGTGAACAGGACTGCAGGATGAGCAAATGAAGAAAATAAGGCTTTGTGTCTGCTGGGATGTTCCAGTTGTTTAGTTGTCCTACCTACAAAAGCACCCGTGTTCCCCTTGATGCTATTCCCAGGCTTTTGTAGCCTGGCACACTTTCCTCCTGTCTGAGCTGGGTAACCAAGGGTGAGAAATTGTTCTGGTGTGTCTTCATGGTTAAACATTGTGGTTATGAGGGATTCTCAAGGCAGACAGGAGTGAGGTGCCTGTATAAAGTCATGCAAAGGAGCTCAAAGGCTTATGATGAAAGCATCTTCTCCATGACTGGATTAAAACAAATCATTGAGAGTCGTGGCTTTTATTTCCATGGTTTTTACACTGGTGGTGCCATTGGACAAGGAGGGTTTAGGCTCCTTGGAGGCAGCCTGCAAGGGGTTCCTGAGAGCAAACCCCCCTGCTCTGTGGATTTGTGCAGCCAGCCTCGCTGAAGTTTTTCCCAGCTGGCTGACAGGCAGGAAGCTGGGGGATGCAGCAGAGATGGCTTTCCCAGGGGCTGCATTGCCATGGACCAGGCTGCACATCCACACCTGGGAGGGCAGCGGGTCCCAGGTGGCCCAGCAGTGTCCAACCCGACCCCCACAGCTGCTGCCTTGGGCTGGGGTGGGAGAAATGCTCCATTAGGAGCAGAGCTGCTCTCCAGCTGCATCGGCAGGGAGGTCTGCTGGGTCCGGGGGCTTCCTGTTTAAACAGTTACACAGTCTGCAGAATTGGTTAAACTGTCAGAAAAGAATTATAGAAGGTAAAAAAAATATATAAATATAATAAAGGAACCATCCTTCCTGTATCTGTACGTGCATTGTCTAACTGCTCCTTTGGGATCAACCAAACGCTTGCTGGGATTTTTCAGTTCACTGTAATGAGCTTTAGATTAGGTCTTTTGTAATGTAGAATCAGATTAAAGTTCGTGGAATTGTAGCTGCAGTTCAGGAAAGTTTTAATACCTAAAAGCTAAGGGAAATCTTTGTCCTAAGGTAGTAGGTAATTTCACTTCTGCAAGACCATGTCCTGTGGTTGGGCTAAAGCAATGCAACTATTTATTAAAACAACTGAAAATGGCACAGGAGGAAACACAGCAAAGCCCCAATTTGTGAGATAAAAAAATCTGAATCTGAAGTAGAATACCTTTACATGAACAGTATTTCCTACATTTGACATTAGTCTGCATTCTTTCTCTCTGCCACATGATGGAGATAATGATGTAAGATAGATAAACAGTACTGCACAGAGAGAGAAGTCTCAGCTTGGTTTGTAGTAGTTGTTCCATTAATGTTGGTTTTGCACTAGCATTGATGAAGTAGTTTTCTCAATAATATCCATGAAATGTTTTGTTTAAAACAATGTTTGCTTACTTGTTCTTTTTGGTATGGTTTGAGTTTTCCTTTTTTTTTCCTCCACAAGTGGAAATAAGCAGGAATGATCTTACCAAATAACCAAGGGTAGCGATGCAGCAAAATCCCAAAATCTGTATTTGGTAAAACTTTCCAAAAAAAGTTGGTTAGCTTACATTAACTGAATTGGGACTTAAAATTGTACTTAAAAGCTAATGGTTTGGGCTCAAATATAAGTAAGGCTGTTGTGTATGTTCTGTAAAAGCAAGGAATTTTCAGCAGTTCCTGTTAAACCATTTAAAAGAAGGGACATCCTAGAGCCTGCTCTCACCACAAGTGGGGTCTGTGCATCCTGGGAAGAACATGGTAGAATCCAGATTAATTGATCTTTGTGTTGTACTGTAAAACCTTTGCATCCACCTTCTCCTCTTTTCTCCATCTTGAGCATCAGTCCTGGTCCAGAATGTGTCAAAGCCACACGTACAAAATTCCCAGCTATTTCAATGGCCTTTGGATCAGGCCAATATGCAAAAGCAGAGATGGATTTCCTCTTGGAAATTTTTTTTAGTGATACTCAGAAAACTCCTGGCAAGAGATGTATTTAATTTTTATGGCGAGAGCTGCTGTGTTATATTTGTAATCATAATGTAGTAACAAGACATTTGTAACAAGACTGGTATAGGTTGAGATATATCCAGGATGGGAGAAACACGTTTCTTCACAGTCTGGGTTTTTTGGGGTTTTGTTTTGTTTTGTTTTGTTTTTTTTCTCGTGGCTGTTACTCTGAGGACAAGAGTTCCTTTGCTGAAGTCAGTGCAATTACAGCTGCACTGGTTCCCAGTTTTTTAGACTGAATATTTGCTGGATGAAGCAGTACTCTCACCCCTCTCCACAGATCCACCTGCCTTGTGAATCAAACTTGCTGTCTTTGATTGGAATCCTGGGCTCAGTTTTGGGCCCCTCACTACAGGAAAGACACTGAGGGGCTGAAGTGTGTCCAGAGAAGGGAGTGAAGCTGGGGATGGGTCTGGGGCACAAGGAGTGGCTGAGGGAGCTGGGGATGCTCAGTCTGGAGAAAAGAAGGCTCAGGTGGGACCTTCTCACTCTCTGCAACTCCCTGAAAGGAGTAGCCAGGTTGGGATCACTCTCTCCTCCCAGGTAACAAGTGCCAGGTGAGAATTAAAGGCCTCAAGCTGCACCAGGGGAGGTTCAGGTTGGACAGCAGGAAAAATTTCTTCACTAGAAGAGCTGTCAAGCATTGGAAGAGGCTACTCAGGGAGTAGAGAGCCTCAGGTTGAGTTATCATCCCTGGAGGGATATAAAAGCCATGCAGATGTGGCATTTGGGGATGTGGTTTAGTGATGTGCTTGGCAGTGCTGGGTTAACAGTTGGACTCAATGATCATAGAGGTCTTTCCCAACCTAAATAATTCTAAGATTTTGTGAATCTATGCTGCTTGTTTAATTCCTTGTGCTTAGGTCCTTATATGCAAAATTCTCACTTGAGGAATTGTCCAACTCTGATACTGCAAATCCATCAGTCCAGTGTCCACTAGAGAATGCTTATTTTCTTTGATTAGAGTTTCCAAGTTTGTATTTAGAGGCTGTCCAATGATAGGCACCTTTCATAAGGCATTTTTAAAACTATATTTACATTTAAAATGCTCTCAGAGTCAGGGAACTGCCCAGACAGTGTGTGTGTGTGCACCTACAGGCTGATGTAATAACTCCTCCAAATGTTGGGACTTTTTCCTCAGAAGACTTCTTCCAAGAAATGCTGCTCTCCATGCTCTTGGGTTCTTTCATGAGAACAAAGATCAGCCCTTCATGGTCCTAAACTCAATGCATGTGCATGACTTAAAGGCATTACCTACCAATAAATGGGAGATTAGCTGCGGCTTGTGTGTTTCCTGGTCAGTTCAGGTTTTTTCAGATGGCTCGTTGTTATCCCGTTTCCTTTAACGATGGGACACTTTAATGAGTTTGCCATCTGACATACATCTGCTTCCTGTTAAACAATACCTCCATTCTTCTGGAGCTGCTAAACTCATCTTTTAACCTACAAGATTTTTATCAGCGCCCTGAAAACAGCGTGTATGAATCGGTGTCAGCATGTTCATTTACTCGGCTGAGAGGGTTTTTTAATATGTTGTTGAAAATGAATAGCAAAATAAGCATCTCCTTTAATGCTTATTTGTTGGAAAATGGGAGAACATGGATATTATTTGTGTAATTAGGGGCTGGTCGGTCCAGCTCCTGTTTGAAATCCAATAAAATCGACTTTTGTGGCTGACATTATATAATCTCTAACAGTTATTCTGTTCTCCCAGCAGAGTAAGAAGGGGCTGGTTCAAGAAGGGGTTGGGAGTGGAATTCGAGGCTATTAATGTTGTTTCTTTGAGGAAAGAGCCTTCAATAGCTCAGTGATGATCTGTCTCATGCGTGTGCAAAGGGCTCTGTGATCATCAGGATCTCTTAAATCAATCCAGCCTGCATTGAGTTTGTGCATCTGCCTCAGTGCCTCTTTTCCCACGTTTTGGAAACACACAGTCGTGCTGGAGCTCTGACTGTGTCTTTCCCCTTTGTTGGTCAATATTGCCCCTGCAGAAAAACATTTTTTCCTTTATTTTTCTTTGCTTTTTTAATCACAGATCCTTTTTCTTTTGGAGAGAAAACTGAATTTTCCTTTTAATCATCTTTACTACATAATATGCCACATAAGTTGCTTTTATAATGAGTGTGTGATGCTTTTTAAGAGGAAATGTGAAGTTCTGCCACACAGGTCCAAAGGACATCTGTGAGAATGGTTTGTAACCAAATTAAGCAACCCTGTGGGGCACATAATGTTTTGTCTCAGGAAGGAATTTAGTTCCAACCATTCACATATGGCAGGTGACAAGTGGAAATACTTTGGGGTTAGAGCTGGGGAAGTGGAGGAAGCAAGGTGCAAATATTTATTTGAGAGTTAGCAGATGCCTGAACCAGAAAAATTACTATAATTCAGAAATATTGTATTTCTTCCCATTTACAGCTTGCAGTTTTCTCCCAGCTCACACAGGGTTAATGTTATTTGCTTGAAAATGAGGGAATTGCTGATTACTTCAGGTGGCTGCTGGTGCATGATCTGAAACCTTTGTTTTAATTATACTCTTGGCATTGTTGAGATTGATGTTTCTACCACCCTAAATGCCATTCCTTTGCCTCTGGCAGTGCTGCACTGAAGGGCTGTGAAAAGTTGTTTGTTGCAAATGCAATTTGATTGTTTTCCCTGTGATGGCTGAGCTTCCCCTGGGGTTCCACCTCTGGCTTCCTGCACTCCTGTAGGAAGGTGCTGTGTGTGAACTTGGTCCTCCACTGTTTTCCTTAAGGAGTGAAGCCAAGAGCTCTTCCCTGGTCATTGGTATGCCAGCGTTGCCTGAAAAGCTTTGTTTGTTTTTGCATCAGTGTTTATTAACAAAGCCCTCCATCATTTATTTAACACACAAAGTTCCCTGTACTTTCACCACTCTCCCAACCTTCATCTCACAGAGCTGCAGGAACATGGCTGATGGCTTTGAGAATTTCATTCATGTTAAGATTACAAATTATCTTCTTGTAATTTGGCTCCTTGTGGAGTCTGCAGTTTTTCAAGGAGGGCCTGAGAGACAATATTACTTTAAGAAAATAAGTCTACTTTGTCAGCTTTAGGATATTGATGATGGGTCTGAAACACCTTCACCTTCAGTCAGTAGAAAAGCTATGAAATCTCCAATTTTCTTCATGGTAGCTACTGCTATGACCTCTTGGCTTGCCTCATTTCCAGTCTTGCCTTGTTCCATGCTGTCTTTTCAAAGCCCATCCTGAAGAAAATATATTTAAAGCTGCAGCATCAGTTTATTGTAATCCAGATGTATTGGGCAAGTGTGTGAAGAATTTTGAGAGGGCAAGACACTGAAGAAAATTTGTTGGGATTATTGACAGAGATGTTTAACTCCAGTGGGCTGACAGGGTTGTTTTATTCTGCTTTAATTTGAACCTACTAAAAACCCGTTCTACCCTTTATAAAGAAGCTAGGACAAAAAAAGGGATTGTAGAAGGGGCTTAGGTAAGGGAAGATTGTTCTCCTGAAATGTGCTGTTATGTATCCTTAGAAAACAGTATATTTTTGTTATTTAGAAGTGAGTTACTGGACTTTTCTTAGCAATTACACTTGAGAAGACACAGTTGGACACAGCAGCTCTGTTCTCCTCATGAACAGAGTCTTGGACAGTGGTGGCCCCTCTGTCCTTGTCACAGTGAGTGCAGGTGACAGGTTGGGTGCAAGTCTGGGAGCTGCCCTGTGAGGATGAAATAGGTTCTCCCTGAAGTGAGCAGATGTTGTTGCTGCTGGCCTTTGTGACATTCATACTCCAAAATCCTCTTTGTGTTTGCTTTTCTCCCATTGCTGTCAATGTAGGGAGCAGTGGGGGTGTGGGTGAGAGCAGTTTCTGGGATGGGGGTGCATTTTCAGGGACACTGAGAAAGCTCTCACAAGGTGAGCCTGTTCCTCCTCTGGCTGTTTATGCCAATCTCTCCTCCAGTATTTATTCTAACATTTGTAAAAACAGATAAGTCTTCTGGAGAGCAAAGCCTGCTGAACTGGGGACAGGGAAAACCTGAATAAACAAACATGTGCCACAGATTAGTAAGAACATCTGTAGGTTTTATATTGTTTTGAGAACACATACCACAGTTTTTTCATTTCTTATGCTTTTTTAGTTTCTCCCTTTCTTTCTGTCTCTCCCTTTTCTTCTTCTTTTTAAATATATTGCTAATAAAGGTTGGAGGTAGAAAGCACAGCTGGACTCTGCATGACATGCCACTGTTTAATTTCTAGCTCGGAGGATGAGGAGAAGAGTAGTTTTATTGTATCCTAGAAGAGAATAAAGCCACATGCAAATTCCAGCTATGGACATCTGTTTCCTCTTTGTGTGAAAGAATTCTCATATTTGGAAGGGAATCCCAGTTCTGAAGGGGCTGATGAGGTTTTGTTTCTTTTTCTTTGGTTCTTTTCCCCATTCTTTGCCACTCCTTTAGATGCTGCCCTTGCCCTGGCTGCTGTTTTCCTTGGGACAATGTCAGCTTGCAATTTACCATCAGATATCAAAAGGGTGAATTTTGAGGTACTTTGAAGTGTTGTGTTGTAGTTACAAAGAGCATTATTAAGTTCCTCCTTAAATTTCTTTTATTTAATTAAACAGTATTTGGTGGGAGGACTTTTGCTCTGTCATCAATCTTTAATACTTACAGGTTGGTATTTTTCTTCAGAAGCGAGATTTGTGTATCTGCTGCTCTGAGGGGGGAAGTGCAGCTATTTCTAAAAGTAAATTACTAAACACAATCATTTAAAATACTTTGTATCAGGGGAATAAAGTAGATGTGTGGAAATCAGCATCTGCAAAGTTCATTACCCTAAGTTAGGCATCAGGTGCTAAGGGCTACAGGGACCAGAGTAAATGATAATTTCACTAACCTGTAAAACATTTTAGAATAATTATTTGCAGCTGTCTGGGGGCTTTAAATTTGCCTTTTGTGTGCGTTTAAGGGTTGACTCTGATGAACAAACAGCATAGTTATATAACATTAGGCCAGACATGAGAACTGGTACTCTCTGTCTATTTTATATTAATGTCAAATGAGAGGTTGGTGGAGCTTGCCAGGGTTTCATATTTGCTGGCAGCAAGTTACCCACATGTGTGGACCACATTTTTATTGTTGCTTTAGCCTATTTCAGGCAGAAATCTCTCTGCCTAACAGGGTGTGATTCTGTTCATTGCTGAAGAGCTTTTCTTTTAAGAAGCAAAATACAAAAAGGATTTAAAGTGCTGTAAGTGTTCAAATTCAGAAGTGTCCCCGGACTGCAAGATTTTGTCACATCTGCCGTGGTGGAAGTATAAAGGGCAATAAGCCATCTGAAGGCTTTTTCATGGTCAGATGAGCTACCCTCACAGAGCTATTTCTTTTTTGCATATATTAATGCTGCTTTTGGGTGTGTGCTGTTTAGTCTGGTCTCTTAGGGAGACAGGGCTGATGCAAGCAGGGTGTTTGCACACATGGACACACAGCAGCCCTGCCACAGCTCGACCGCGGAATCGTGGCGGAAGGGCAGAGGTTGCAAAGATAAACTGGAGTTCTGATAAGTTCCCTGAAAATGTGAGGGGAGAATAAAGGTGGGTAAGGGGTTTGAGGGGAGGCTTTCAATAGGAGCTGGACTTTCAACAAAGGCTGTGGAATAGATCTCAAGAAGAAATGTGATGGAGGTCGCTGTCATGGGAAGATTGCCGAAAGCGGCTTGGAAATGATTTGGCTTCAGAGAATCTGATGACAAAACCCAAATCCTCAGGAAGACAGACTCCCTTTCATTCCAATACCCATGAAATTGCTTGTGTGGGTTTTGTTTTAGGTCAGGATGTCAGACAGGATCCTATGGGTGACTGAATAAATGTAGGACATCTCCTTAGGATCTTCTTAGTGCAGCGAAGATGCTGTTGCTCTGCTTGGTGGTGCTGGTACTTCCTATATTTGTGTTTTGCAAGTTTTTAAACTCTAGTGAAGTGTGACTTCTGAATGTTTAGACCCTTATCCTGCAGCCCTCCTAGAGAGGAGGGAGGCCAAGTGGCTGTGCAAGTCCCCCTGACACACATCCAAAACCTTTCCAGGGCACATGGGGAGAAGGAAAACCCATAATCCCCATCCAGCCCGGGCTGCCCCTGAGCAGGACACAGAAAACAAACACCACTACCACTGAAAATCAAACAGCACTTGTGAACAAGTTTCCCCTTTGATTAAAATGCTTCTAGCTAGGCGATATAAAGGGGATTATGTCACAAGCTTCCCTTGTCTTATTAACAGCTGCTTAATTTTACCACTCATTCACGAGCATAAAAAAGCAAAACTTGGAGGGTGTATTTGAAAGCTTGTTTTGTTTGGTGTACAGCTGGATACAGAGCGTTTCCTTTCCTCTTTTTTTAACAAATTTGAAGCAAATGTATTGGTTATTGTTACTTATTTTCCCCTATTTTTTTGCCTGAATAATAGAAGATTATGTTGCTTTTCATTTTACATTGTATAAAGAAATCATTCCATAAAATTTCAGTTCAGTGTTGCTGCAGCAGCACGTGGGTGTGTATATATCTTCTCATAAATCTATTACCACACATTACTGTCAAAGAGCTGGGCTTTTTCACTCAGTATTAAAAATGAAATTTAATTGCTACACTAGAGTTTCAAGACCTCAATAAATAAGAGCCATGTCTGACCTTTATTGTGGGGCTCTGAGATGCCACCAGGGATATTGCTCGTTGTCCAAGATGACAAAACTTCCTCTGAGATTTCAGTTTGTCAGCTCAGTGTACAGCAGTGACATTGATTTCTTCTCACTGCCATTTCCTGCCTGAATAGATAACAAATTTTCTGTGGCAGGTGTCTGTCAAGTTTAGTTTTGCCTGGCAGATTAACTTAATAGACTCATTTATTAATCATTACTTGCAGCACAGGGAAGCAGACAATACTCTTTGACTGCTGTGATGTTGAATGGATGTTCCAGTTCAGATTCCTTTGTGTAGCTTGAATTTGGGTTTAATAAGCCATTCATATCTCCAGTGAATGTTTTTAACCTGACATCACTCAGAACAAAGATACCTGCATTAAATAAGCATGATCCATTTTGAGTATCTACTCCTTTTCATGGTAAAAGATCCATAAGTGCTTTTTGAGACTAAATAATTTGATAGATGAACTGCCAAATCAGCCTAAACAAGGGGGGAAATTAAGGAAGATAAAAGAAGAAAATAGGTAGTTGGAGGAAGATTTGAGTTGGGGGTTGACTGGCTAACAAAGTGGAGGAGATAATGCAGCTCTAGGAAGGGGCAAAGCAGACCTGCAGATACAGCTGTAGGGTGATCCAGTGCTTTCCTGGAGACCCTTTTCTCTGAGATAGATGAGATAGATGTTCAGCCTGGAGATAGCAAAGGCAGAGCTGGTACCAGAGGTAGGTCTAGGGCTTCTCTGAGTGGTGAAGGACAAGGAAGAATTTAGTGGAGGGGCTTTGTGAAGGGTGAAATACAATAGAAGGCATAACCTTGGGGGTGATGTCTCTTGTTGCGAAGCGTTTCAGTGTGTTCACAATGGAAACTGACTGAGGTTTGTGTTGAGGTTTCTATCAGGACAAAATCTGTGAAGGACATGGAAATGCAGAGGCACTCCTGGGGCAGGTGCAGCAGGAATGAGCCTAGACAGAGGTACAGGCTGTGGGTGGACAGAAGAGCCCCGTGTTACAGGCAGTAAGAGGAGAACCATCAAGATTCTCCCTTTTACTTGAGTTGTGGTAGCTCCTCATAACTTGAGAATTAAAATGCTTTTAATTCTCAAGGGAGCTCGTTGATGGGAGATCAAGGGGCATTTCAGGAACATTTTTGCAGCTGATGCCCAACTGCAGAGCCCTGGTTGCAGCTCAGCATTTGGGAGAGTCTGCACTGCTGAAGATGTTTTTTGCCAAGCTGTGTTCCTGGCCTTGGGAACGTGTTTCTTGAACCATCCTTATGGCTTTCTTGGCTGACTGTCAAACCAGGAATGTCCCTGCACTAGATCACACTGCTTATTGCTCTTCTAGGCCACCCTGGTAACAATACATTAACCTCTCAGCAGGGAATGTGATAAACAAAGTAAAACTGCTTTAGTGAAACCAGTCATTTAATGGCAGCATACATAAAGTGTCCGTAAAGATTTGTAAGTGTAATAAGCTGCAGTTCACTGAGAGAACAATAACTGTTCCTAATTTAGCCAGTTGAGGAACATGCTAACCCAATTTACTTTTGTAACATTATGTTGTTGTTCTTTTTTTTTTTTTTTTTTTCCCCACCTCTCCAGATTCCTTTCTCTCTGGTACAGTTTCCCCTCTGGGAGTCCTTAAAGGTAAGTTCTCTTTAGTGATGGAAATGTAAGTTATACATTTGGCAAAAGCTTTCCATGGTAACTTATCTAACTCTATTGTTGTGATTATGAATATATTCAAGAATCAGTAATTATGTGCCAGCCTACCTGTGCATGTGAAAATCATATTCCTGAATATCTGAAAAATAACAGGGAATATCTAACCACTGATCTGTGGCATGCAGGCTAGATTTTACTCCCAGCATGCCAGAAATTTTATCTTTACCTCCAGCTTTTTTACTGCTTAAAAAGAGTGGGGACCACCTTGTGTTGTGTGATTTTTTTAAAAAAAATTATTTTGTTTTTCTAATGTTTTGCTCTTCATGGTAAAAGGAAATTAGGAATGAGAAAACTGTTTCAGCCTGGGTTTTGTAAACATCACTGAAAAGACATTTTGATTGGCTGCATGTACTTTATTTTAAGGTCATTTAAAGAAGGTGTCATGGCTGATGTTTTAACAGTGCTTTTTGGAATGATATGCTGTTCTCCCACCAGCAGCTGCTTGCTCTGTTTACCATGGTTAGAGTCAGGATCTAGATTTTTGAGTGGAAGGTTGGGTTTGAAGATGTAATTTCTCCATCCCTCTGTATTTCCTTGAACTCATGAAAGGAAGGGCTTTTCAAGTACTTGGAGGTCATGGCGTGGAAGCACAGAGAGTTGTTGCAGATCATTGAAAACATTATAGCAAAATATATTTACAAAGAGGAGCTGGAGAGAGAAACTTTCTTCTTGATAGGAATGCTGGACTTCTGAGCAAGCTCAGCACAGAGACCCAAACTGGTCCTTGTGTGTTGGACTGGGACAAGAGTTTGTCCTCTTGCTGTGTGTCTGTAGCTGGGGCTGTTTAGGGGGACAAGCCCACAGTGTGAAATTTTTATGTAGAAGCTTCAGAGAGTTTGATTTAAAGGTGAATCCACGGGCAGGAGGAGCAGGAAAATCATCAAGAGCTTTTGCAGAACTGATCTGTGTTCCTGGAGATTTCTGTAGGTGCTACAGGAGCTCAGCCTGCTGTGGGGTCTGGGTATGATCCCACTGCACAGGGGAGCTTGGGCTGCCTTATTAGGAATCTGTTTCCCTGCCAGGGTGCAGGAATGGCTTTCTGTAAACTTCAGCAGTGGCACCAGCCCGACCTGCTCATGGTTAGTGCAGCAGTGTTTGGGAGCAAGAGGTGGCAATGCTTAAAGGGAAAAGGTGTTCGTGCCAAAACCACATAAACTAGCAACACTGTGTAGCTGTTTGCAGAATATAAAGTTGTTTTAACTAATGTCCACATAGCTGTGACAGTAAAATGTATTGTTTACATTACAGGCTTTAAAGACAGTTTGAATTTAGCTAACTACAGGAGTGAGTCACTCAGGATGAGGCATCATGTTTAATCTAAAGAGGTCAGTGTAGATCTGAAGAGAAGCAAAACTTGTGTCAGTTTGTTCCACAAACCTGTTGCATTAGATTCTTCTGGTGTGGACTCAAGAGTAAAAAACTGCAAAAATCAGTCTGGCTCAGCAGAGGGAAAGAGCTCAGGGTTTGTCATATCAAAGCCAGGCAGTGAAAGCAGAATACATTTTGTTTATCTGAGGGAAGCTCTTAAAAAATTGTCCTGACAGTATAACAAAGGACAAAAATCATTATGGTCCCATCAAGAGGATGGATGTGGCCAAGACAATCACTGGGAGTATGGTGGAGGGTGTAGGGCTCTTTATGGGTGCAAGGGGAGCATGAACAGACAGTAATTACAAAGAAATGGAAATGCAAAGGACAAGAGAAAAATGGCACAGAAAAAAAGCCTGAACAGAAAGGAGTTATTGAGATGATGCCTGAGGGACTATTCTGCACTGTATTAATGGGATTCCATGAGAGAGTAACTGTGGGAGCAGTTGTGTCTGATGTGTGTGGGCCACCTCACTGAGCAGAACAGAACAAATGCTGAGGCTGTGTCATTTTTAAAACCATTAGTACAAAGTTACATAAGCTGATGGAAGATAGACTCAGCCTTATGATCCCCTGAACAAGCTCATCACCATAAAAATGAGGAAAACCTTTCCACTGTGAAAGAACAGTTAGAGAGGCACATGGAAGAAGAAGAATTTCCTTTTCTTTCAGATATGTGCTGACTGCAGCAGGGTGTTAAGCTTAAAGCAGCCTAATAAAGGCTTGTAATAGGTAGCAAATGGTGTGTTTCTAGATCCCATTTTCTCTCTCTGCTTTATTCCAAGCTGCTCTGGTTATTCCTTAGGCTTTAGTCACAGGGGTTACATGCACGGTTTTCTTCTGTCTCTGAACGTGCACCAGCTGTCCCCTGTGTGAGCAAACTTGCATGCCATGCACTGCACTGTGTTAAAAGAGGAGGGAGCATTGTATAGATTACTGAACTCTAAGGTTACACTGGCTGTGGGTGCTGGCAAAGGGAGGATTGCAGTAATTAGCAAGAAACAGATACTGCTTCAAATACAAGTCTTACTGATAGTGACTCAGGTGAACACACAATTTAGGAACAGGTAATAGACTCCTTTCTTAGTTCAGAATGACTCAAGAAACAACAGTAAAAAAATTATGGTGCTTGTAATTAAAAAAAGTTTGGGTTTTTTAAATTTTTTTAAATTGTTTTAATGTAGCATTCACTGCTATAAGGTGTGTGCTTAATGTCTTTTCTCTTCCCAAGTCTCCATTTCTCCATATTTTGTTTGAGCCGCAGATTATTGCTGTAAACAAAAAGAGATAAGGAAACTGCTATGGTGTATGAGATTTCAGGACCTTGTAATTGCCAGCTAGGGTGACTTAGTGTAGCATTTTTCTGTCCCTTTAGTCCAACCCTTACGGGTAAAACAGTTTTGAGTTCTTCTCACAGTTCAGGGAAAGAAAGGATGTTACAAATTTTATTCCCTTTCTGCTACACCAACCCTCTAAAGAGCACCATGGTTGAATATTACTGTGACAGTTTGATGAGGTTTAGGTTCTTTTATGTGGGGTTAATGCTTCTGATCCCATCTCAAAGCCAGGTGGCCCTGAAGAAAGGCAACAGAACATGGATGGGGTGTGCTTCCAAATACCAGCCAAGCACAGAGCCTTCCATATTAGTTCAGGTTTTGGAATTCCTGTTGTAAGATACAGTCCCCTTGTATGCTGCCCTGGAATTTCCAGGGTGCCTGAGTAAATTGCTTTGGAAATACTATATGTGTGTTCCTTACTGTGGGAATTTCACAACGTGGGCTGTGTATTTGGCATGAAATTGTTGTGGGTTGCTCCTGCACTCACCCTGCTGCCAGGGCAGTCTCTGCCCAGATGACTGTGCCCCTGTGGAGCCCAGCCCTTCTGTCTTATCTTTTATTCTCTTCTCTTCAGACATTTTATTTAGTGCTTATAATCATCATATCCAAGCTCCTACCAGCAGCACATAAGTGATTTGTTTCATGTTTAAATCCTCTTTTAGAACTGAGAAAAAAGACAACTTTTATTTCTGCTTGGTGGGGGGAGAGTATTACCAAAGTACAGGGCATCATGTGTTTGGTTTTTTTTCAATAAAATAGCATTTTACAACCCTACAGAAAATCAAGAGCCTCTAGTTAGGTTGGAGTTCAGAAACATCTTGTCAAAAATGCCATTTCTTAAGGCTCAGTGGGAATGGTCAGATCCCTCGGAGAACAGTGCAGTGTGTAAGATGAACCCTTCTCAGGTAGAACAAGACTCAGGCCTCTCAGGTTTTATATTTCTGCGTGTTGGCTGCGCTTCAGAGCCTCTGAGAGTTACTCAAATGCAGCTGTACAGGGAGAATGGTCCCTTTATAGACCAAATGTATTGTGTGTCTGGAGAAAAGGCTCTGGTAGCCAGCGAGGAGGGAAGGAGCAGGCGGGACAGGAGGACACACGTCTCAAATGAGTTGACTTGAAAAACAAGGAGGGTTTTGTTTGTTTAGTTGGTGGATTTTTTTGAGGAAAACAAACCTACTGTCCTGGGAACCTTTTGTCTTTTTCGTTAGACAGGTCTGACTCTTAAGATGAGACATTTGGACATTGCTGAGACTGTGGAACATCAGGGTCAGCCAGTCCTGCCCCTACAAACCCAACCTCCCTGGGAGGGCTGGCACACACTGTGCTGCTCTGCTGGTCCAGGAGCTTCAAAGAAAGATAAAAATCTTCAACTGACCATGCTCAAGATGATGTCTGACTCTTCTGGCATTCAGTAGGGCCAGGATGTCCCTCTTTGTCCCAGTGCTGAGCCAAATTTAGAGCTCTTAGACCTTTTGCAGCTCTAGTGAGCCCACAAGTTCTTTTATCACTGGTTTTAGCAATAAAATAATTTCCTCAGATCTGTAGGTCTCACAAATTAACAGGTGTTATACAAAAGGAGAATGGGGAGAGTCCAGCCATTCCCTTGTGAGACTGAGCAGGATCAGAAAATTGGTTGGGTCAGAACAGGAGTTCCATGGGTTGGTTCTAAGCTGGATTTTGCCCACACAATGGAGAGAGCAGGTTTGGGATTGGATTTAGGTCCTTTCTTTTCTGTCCAGGTGCAGCTGTCTCCATGGGCACAAGGCACTTGTGTTGAGGGGGATGTGCTGGTGAATTGAACCTAGATCTAGAGGGCAATGGTGTGTGCTCATTCCCTTGGTTCTCTTGGTTCCCCCCTCAGAGCTCAGCTTCTGGGGGCTGGGATGGGCAGTGTAGGGTGTGAACTGATTTTGGGGTGGGCTCAGCCTTGCTCTTGGTCATCAGTGCTGATAGATTTTGAGATATATCTTGAAGCTTGCTGTTCAAAGACTGCTTGATGGCTTTCTGTGGGGAGTGAAGACTCTAACCTTGGTTGAAGCTCATTGCACCTGATTTTTAAAGTTAATAAGAATGAAAAGTTTACAGAATACTTCTGCCCTGGCAGCTGGGGTTCTCAGCAGTAATACGTGTTTATAACTCCTCCATTGAATCAATAAACCACATGCTATTTCCCTCCTAAAATTTACAGTCAGATCTGTTGCTGCTTAACAGGGCAAGTTAGAAAATAGAGGCATGTAGCCAAACTGGGCCTTAAATGGCTCTTTCCCTGCTCTACAGGTAGGTGACCATTTTCCTTTTTTCCTGGAGAAGCAGTCTAGTATTTCTTCCCTCTGTGCTCAGCTGCACATAAGTCAAGAGTAAATGAAACCCAGGCCCAGCTTTGAAGCCATTTCCTCGCAGGCACTGCAGTAAATGTTCTACCATCCCTGCTCCCTCTTGGAGTTTGGGCTGATTTTGGGATTAAATCCTAATGGTGAAATAACACTGCCTGCCATTTGTTTAGGTGCTGAATCAGGGAAACAGCTTTGTAGGGGTGGGATGTGTGGCCATGCCATGAGCAGAGCATTTTTCTCACAAAGGAACAATGCACCCAACAGCTGCTGAGCAAACAGCCCCGGCTTTATTGCTGCCACAATAAGTGTCATTCACGCCGTCCTGGGGCACAGCCCGAGGAATGCTGCTCACCATCTGCACCAAAGGGAGAGAAACAAATGCAACCCTTGCTCACAGCACTGCAGGCACGTTTGGGAAAAGTCAGATGGCCGTGGATCATCAATACAGCTTTTAAACAGACCAGAGGAAAACAGGCTCGCACAGTCTGGACATACAGAGCCAGATTGTGATGCTCTTGGTCGTGCCCAGGCCACAAGAAGTTCTCCAGAAGTTGCTAAGCTTGCCAGTGACATCTGGGGATGTTTGAATATCCAAGATTTGATTTGGACAGTGGTTATTTGCTGAAGAATCTGAGCAGATTTATGTAATTCTTCCATGTAATTTATTCACACACACCTATGGAGCACAGATCTATTAGGTAAGAGCAGTGCAGGTGCTCAAGAAAAACCCTGCTGGCTGTAAAGTGATTTTTCAGAAGTGCATTTTCCCTCCCTGTGTGTCCCTTTGTGCAGTGGAAACTGAGTGTAGCTGTTCTGCCTTGCCATGGGAACAGTGTTTCGAAGAACATTTCCTTTAACCAGGCTTTTAGCACATCCATTTTGATTTACATCCAAATGGGTCACAGACATCAATGCAGTATTATATGGGCAGAAAAAGGGAATGAAATGCTTTTAACATGAAAAATATGCTCTTGCTTATAGGCCAACTTTTGTTCTCTTTCAATTTATGTAGGATTTGGGTGGGTTTAATTCTAGGACTGAATTCAGTACTGGCATAAGTGAGCACAACTCCATTAGTGCAAAATGGAGTCTCAGCATTTATGTCAACAGTGAACTTAGATCATTGAATTTTTCCCATGTTTGGGCTTGCATGTTTCCTGCAAGATAATATACACATGTACTTGTCCATATGCTGCACATATGCACATAAAAATCCACAGAGGAGGACATTTGGCTCTGTGCTCCATGTTGACTTTATGTATAGAAACTGCAATCAACTTGTGAATTCTTTGCTTCTCCTGTAGCTAATGTGCCATGCATCTGTAAGGGTCAGCCATGCAGAATGCCACGTTGTGAGTAAAATCCCCAGTAGGAAAGGCAGATGTGAAAATTGCTTTTCTTTCCTCAGTCTGCAGGACCTCACATGCACACAGATCCATGTGATTCGTTTGTACTGATTTTTTTCTCCCCCATTATCATGAAGTTGAACACTGTTGTGAACAGAGGGATACACAGAGATACTGGAGATGCTTATCATTGGAGTGAATTGTAATATTTATTCAGCTGCAGGCCTCGAGTGTAGTGTATGCCATGAGTTCTGCTGGCTTGAAGAACAGCAAGGCCAAGGCAGAGATGCTTTATTCTCTGCAATGCCTCCTGCAGCACTGGTGGTGTTGGGCTGATCATCAGGTTTGAGAGATGTGTGAATACTGCATTTTCCTGGATTACCAAAGCTTAGATGTCCTGAATATAGACCAGGACCTGGCTGTGTTGAGAACACAAATTGACAGCTGATTTTGCCACAAACTTTTACTGTAAATGTGTGGCAAAGGTGACAGGCATGCACAGGTAAGAGCTGTGTGCACTGGTCAAAGGTTGTTTGCCATCTGGAGGCCAGGGGTCCTCAGCACTGAGGAGTCCACATTTGTGGACATACTTCCCTCCAGTATTTAAAAGCAGAGGTAATATTTTCTTTTTTTCATTTGTTTTTAGATTGAAGGGCCTTTGGTATATCTTGAGAGACTTTTCCAATGCTCCTTCTGCCCAACAAAATGGGATGTCCTTGTTTTTCTCAGTACCAAAAGAGCAAAATAACGTTTGTGGTGAGAATTAGGGGACACTGGCCTATGCAGCAGGACGAAATGAGATCTCTAAGAAGAAAAGTAGGGCTCTGCCCACGTATAAAACTTGACCCTTCTCTGTGAACATTATCCCTGTGAATAATTGGAAATATGCAGTCAGGCTTCCCGCTGGGTCCCATCCCCTGAAGCCACACCCGCTGGATTGCTTTACATGGTGCAGCAGTGCACAGCGAGATTTACATATATATCACAGAAAAGTGTTTACAAAAAAAATTACCATGTGATTGAGCTGGGAAGCTGCAGAGGGCCCCAACTGTATGAGTTTCCATGCACTTCAGCCAGAAGATTTATTTCCAATTTGTTATTCATAAGGGAAGAGAGAGAGAGATTGGGATGGTGTCCTTTGAAGTGGAAAACAAAGTCTTCTATTCAGCCTTCAGCTTAATAGAATACACATGACACAGGCTTGGCATGGCGGCTGCTTTCATGTAATGTGCTCCTTGTCATTTTGCTTTCCTAGGCTGGGAATGCTGGTGGGAATGGGTATTGCCCTGGAAAAGCCAGGTTATCCCTTCAGCCTTCTGCTGCAGGAGCATGGTGTGAGCAGGTAGAAGCCTTTTTGGTGATGGTGGTGGGGAACCCAGGCTGCACACTGCTGCGGTTGTGTTGATCATAATTCCTGGGTTGTTTCGTGTTGCAGGAGCATTGGAGGGAGAGCAGTGTCACTGGGGCTTCTGCAGGCATCACATGGGCACTTCTGCCTTTTTTTGGAGCCTCTGAGCTGTGCCCCTTGGACTCTGAGCTCTGCCTGACCTCAGCTCTCACCATTATCCTCCCTAGTGGAGCACTCTTCTGCTTCTGTGCAGCATTTAGGATGGCAGAGTGCTCTAAGCACTGCATCACTGCAATGACCGGCAATTTTGTTCAAAATCAGTGTTTTTGGGAGATATATATATATATATATATATATATATGGATCCTATGTTTCTTTCCAGGCACGAGGCCCTGGAGGGGTTTACCATAAAACAAGGTTTTATAGTAATCTGCAAACCCCTAACAGCTTCTGTGCTTTGCCCTGTCTTAATGGTATTAAAACCTGCTCAAAGGGCGAGTGTTTTTGAAGAATTTACAGGCCTGACTTCCCACAAAGCTCTGTCAATTAGCTGGTCCATGGGCTATGAGAGAAAACATGTGTGACCTCCAGCACGTCATCCTGGCCCACAGCATGGTGTGGTTAGAAGGAATTTGGACCAGAGTCCTGCCAGTCCTCTTGGCCCTGTGACACTTGTTCCTCTTGGCTTCCTCCAGGATCGTGTCCTCGTGCCCTGCTTCCCTCTTGCTCTTCTGCATGTTCAGGTTTGGAGCTCTGGGTGAATCACCGAAATTGGAGATGGAAAGAACCACATGAAGTCATCTCACCCTGCCCCTGCCAGCGCAGGATTATTCCCCACAGCACAGTCTTGAGTGCCTTCTCCAATCTATTTTTAAATGACTCAAAGGAGAGGGCTTTCCTCTCCTCCCTGGGGAGGCTGGCTCCGTGGTTCAGTAGACCTCACTGCTGGGGAATTTGCTTCCTGTTCTCCAGCCTCAATTCTCCTTTTCCCTAATTTAATTGAACTGTTCCTGGCTCCACCCTTTTAAGCCGTTTTCCGTATTGCATGACTGTGGTGAATACCTGTTGTCAATTTGCAGGGTAATGGATGGGAATCCATCCCTGTTTGCCTTGCTTGGCAGAGGCTCTCAGTGCAGAGCTGCACTGGGCAGCCAGGCTCTGTCAGAAACCAGATTTTAGAGCTGCATGCCAAGAAATCAGAGTGGCCTTTTCCTTCTTCTTCAGACAATGACATTAACATAAAACTCCATCATGACAGAGTAGGCTGGGCTTCTGGCAAAGCCATGAGCAGCTGTATTGATGGGCTGGTTTTCCTCTTAGTCCTCCAGCAGCTCTTCCACAGCAGATTTTTACATGGCAGCAGTAACTGTTCTGAGTTCTCGGGTTTAGCTGTAGATGTACAGATGTTTGGAGAATGTTTAATGAAAAAATACAGTAATTCTGTTTTTATCAAAAGAAGGCTCCAACAGCTCAGTTTTTAAATGCTAGCTTTCAATGCTGGTTTCTTAAGCACCTGAGGTGTTTTGCAGATGGGTGCTGAAGGTGGGATTTATGACAGCCCCCAGATACTCTGGAAGTTAGTATGTCTAAGGCAGTGTGTCCTTCTTCCATCAGGACTGAGCTGCAAGAGAACTATGTGTCCAAAGACTGTAAGTTATTCCAGAAAAGCATATTATGGTTTTGAAGAATTATGAATCTCCATTTATTTATTTATGAGATGAAAATCAGTTTCTGCTGTGGGTGACAGCAGAATAGCAGCCCATGCTGAAAACACCAGGGGAAGAATGGCTAGCATTAGAGAGGCTGGAAGCCCTTTAGTGCTTTCCTACAGCAGAGCTGCAGCTATTTAGCTGTGGCAGGGTACCAAACAACATTGTGGCTGGCCATTGTTGCTTGAACAGTTTGATTTTTAAAACATTCAACTGAAATATAACCACCAGCCAAGTTGGAAGAAGCGAGTCATGAGGACAGCATGTTAAATGAAGAGTCAGCAGAGAGCAGAGTTCTGCTGCAGTGGGAAGTGGCTGTACTGCAGACCAGGAGCAATAATCTCAGCCTAGCACTGCTAAGCAGTTGCTTTTAAGAAAATTTTATAGCACAGAAGTAATATGACTTTAAAAAGAAGGAGAATGGCACAGCTATAAAATGAAATTGCTGATTTCTCTGCGGTGGGCCTCAGAAGGGCTGTGGATCCCATCCCTTTTTCCTCAGTACTGATCCTCACATCACAAACCAGAAACCTCTCCTCCAGAGAGCTGAAGTGCTTCAGGAGGTGAGAAAGGGGTGGTGGAGCAGGGTGAAGGAGGGGACAACACAGTGACTGCCATGGCAAACCCCTCCCAGCAGACACTGGCATTGCTGCTTGTACTGACCCAGCTCATCAAACTGTGTGATGTGACTTGAGAGGTGCTTTTGGAAGCCATGCTCTTGTTGGGGGTTAAATGTGTGTGTTTAAAAGCTGCTGTGAGTTAATGGATGGGAGCAGGATGTGATGGAGAGGAGGGTGTGTGGTCCCTAACGGCGCCAAGTGACAAACAGAGACACACCTGCTTTGGGATGTAATGGGAGTGATAAGAGTAATTTCTTAGATTTTTGGGGGAGTGTGAGGGGAAGGGTTGGTTTAAGAAATGTAGGGGAGCAAACAGGACTTGTATCTGGTGGATACCAGATCTGGGCACTTCATTTTAAATGGGAGCCCTTTGTGCATCTGGGCTGAGCTGATACTGGTTCTTGCATGCCACCCTCCCGCTCAGTGTTTTGCTTTGTGCTGTTTTATCTGCCAAAAACAAAATAAATTCGCAAAATATTTGCAAAGTTGCATGGCCACAGGCTTAAATACATACATATGAATTCCCTGAAAGCAATTTGCTTCAAGCCCTCCTCAGTTCCAGACGTCTTTCTCACTCCATCTGCTTGTTCAAGTACACAAGTTCCTTGGGAAAAATCACTTATTACATCACTCAAAAATGCCACAAAAATAGCTTTTCACTTAAGTTCCCATCCTCAGAGTTAACTCACATGGGGATCAGATAGATTCAAACATTTAATAACTTTTTATTTTCCTTTCTCTTTAAACACAGGATCTCTGGTCATGGAAGCAGGGTCACGTGGTGGATTCTTGGCAGTCAGCAGTCTGTGGAGCTTTTGCAGGTGCAAAGGATTATATGTTATACTGGGAAAGACTAAAGAAGAAAGGGAAAAATGTGCAAATCTATTAAGTATAGCAGAACAACATTCCTTTGTAATTCAAGTTTATTTAGAAGAAAACGGATCCAGTTGTTGTTTGGAAATAGGCAAGTCAGCAAAGGGAAGAGAAGAAGAAAAAAAAGACTTAACCAGGGTGTCTGTTTGAAAGACAACCAATTTGTTTTTGACAAATTTCTGTTATTTAAAAACTGTGGGCCTGTCAGTCAGGCTTTGTGATTATTTCAAAGTTGATTTGTAAAATCCTCATCCAGGAGAAGCTGGGTTTGGGTGGGGGTTTGTGCAGCTGTTGGCTCCGAGCGCTTCCCCAGGGGCTGAAGTGATTGCAGAGGCCGTGATTCACCATTCCTGTGACAGCCCTGACAGCCACAGAGATTAACTGGAGGCAGGAGAGCAGAGGGCCAGCACTGCTCAGCCTGCAGGCAAAAACCTTCCCCAGCAAAAAGAACCCAGAGGATGAAACATCTGGGCAATCTCCAGACACTACAACAGGAATAGAGAGTGGCAGAATACAATGCTGCACTATTTATTACCAAACAAGCCAGTAGTTAATTGAATTCTTCAGTAGGCTTCTTGCTTGATTTTAGCCTACTGTAGTTGTTTCCAAGAAAACAAAAAAAAAAATCAATTAATGACTCATCAGTATAGCTGACAAGTTTGAGGGAGGAGAGATTCAACCGTCTTAATAGAGAAAACAGATTAATAGTAAAGGGATGGATAGCCAGAGCTTTTTCCCCAAGGAGCTAAAATACATTTTGAGATTCCAAACCAGTAACAGAATACGTGGAAAAAATAAATCCTGTTTAAAGAGAAATTATAGCATTTCTTGAAATAGAGACTATCAAAAACAAAGCTTGTTCTTTGATAACTGACAAAATCAGAGCCATTACATTGTCTGTAATTTTTTAAAAATAAGTTCTGTTAGGGGAAATGAAGTATTAATAGCAGCAGAATCCCAGCAGAGACTGAGGCTTCATTTTGAAGGGCACTGAAGCTGCAGAGCTGAGGGGAGGCTGTAGCTGCACAGAGTGAAGCAGATTCAGTGTGTGAGCAGTGAGGGAATGGTTTAGGTAGAGCTGATTCCATTTTGGGGCCAAGGGAATATTTTAGGTGACCTTTTATAGTCTTGTCCAGCTGTATCTTTTCTGTTTATGTTGATGGGAAGGGAGTTTTATTCTGTGTAAGATCCTGCTGTTGGACTTTACACTGACTTCATCAATCAGTGCAAACAAAATAAGAGCAAATTAAGCAGATTGTTCATTTTTGTTTTGAAAAAAATGAAACTAACAGACTAAAAATGCTTTAAAAGGCAATCTGTGTGTCTGCAGGTGTGATGGGGATCATTAATTTACCATTGTTGATTTCTTTACAGTTAGATTGATACAAAACCTGTGTTCAGGCATGTTCAGAGAGCTGGAAAGGTTATCTGATTTACCCAAAGCCTTGCAGAGTAATTTCCTGAGGTCAAATTTGGTGTCTCAGTAGGAAATTTAGCCCAGTGCCTCCGATTCCTTCTCTGCATGATTCTGACCAGTTGTGCTTAGACTTGGTACTGTTCAAAGGATGCTCAGCAGTGTCTGCTCCTTCCCTAGCAGAAATCTTGCAGAAGGAGCTTCCAGAGGCCCAGCTGGGCATGGACCTGTGCTCACTGTCCTTTGGCACACCCTGGGGACACCAACACTTGGTGCTGGAGGAGACACCAGGTCCTGGAGCAGCACAGACACTTCCAGGTCCCTGTGCTGGTAGATGAGACACTTCTGGTTGCCTTCCTAGGCTCTGTTCCCCAAGCACAAATCTTTGCAGAGCTGGAGTATTATTTAGTAGATCCTGCTGTAATTGGTGGGGATAAATATTCTCTGGGTTACCTTTCCTCCTGCCTGGTTTCCCTTCCCTGTTCTTTGTCTGCCTATTATTTCCTTTTCACCAGCAGTGTTGTAATCTTCCTTTTCTGGTGTCCTTTGAGGACTTGTTTCAAAGCTCAGGAGGTTGAGCTCTTTTTGGATCAGAACCTTCCCCTCTGTCTCCATTGCCACCCTCTGAGATATGTAACAAGCTGGTCCTGATACTGATCTGTTCTAGTACTGCACCCATTCTATTTCACTGAAAATATTTAGGCTTCTTGCTGAGGGGAGGCAGTGGAAAAATAATTTCCTGCATTCTGAACAATGGATTCCAGAGTTAAAAATTATTATCTACCTACATGTAGCTTCAGATGAGGGAAGAAAAGACCCTTTCTTTCCATCTTTATCCCTTTCTTTCTATCCCCAAACAAAAGAATTAAAACCTCACCAGTACCCTGTGAGTAAAACAAGATGGATCTGTGCATAGAAGATATTTAAAATCATTGTGTTATAAACCTTAAAAGGAGAATGTTATCCAAAAAACAACCTTAGCACACAGATGGGGTGTCTAATGCCACCACGGTGGTGGTGGATGGTCAAGTCACACAGACAGGCTTTTCTCCTGTGTTCTTTGCTTGAATTCAGTACTTTCTAAAAATATGTTAGAGGTCCTGAGGGGCAGGGTAATAAGCTGAAAGAAACTGAAAGAAAAGTCCTGTTCAGCTTCCCTTTATGGCACACACACACATGTGTGTGCCTGTGAGAGTTGGTTATAACTGTTTGGTGAAGACAGAACCAAGAGCAACAATCTGCTGAATTCCATCTCCAGTGCCTGTGAAATGGCAGCAGTTCCAGCCCTCCTGTGTAAGATGGATGTATGTGATCCATGGGCTTTTTATGGAAATGTAATAGGCATGAACATAAATATTAGAGATTTAGAATCCTCTCTGACTCATCTGTTAATAATTTAATCCCTCAAGGCCTTGTCCAGCTTTATCATCATCATTGGTGTTTTAACAGAGATGTTTGGAGTATTTTGGGAGTGGGAAAAGGTGATACCTGAACCCAAGAGTAGATCTAAATGAGATTTTAAGGCTGAGGTTTTGTTTGAACCAAACCTTGCCTTGTGTCTGAACTGTTTGGACACCACCCTGGGTCTGGGCAGGGCATGGAGGCAGAGGAGGGAAGCATGGCCCCATACAGGATAATTCTGGTTTTATCCCATGCTCAAGTCTTGTGTTTTTTTAGAGTGCCTGGCTGGACCCCCCAGCCCTGCAGTGTTCCAAGGGAACACTTCCCAGGGGATCTTCTGTGTGGATTTCTCATGTTCTCCATGCAAGTGGCACAGTGGCAAGGAAATCCTGCCATTGGGTATTGGCTGTTGGAAAAAAAAAAAATACTGCAGAGAGGTGATCCCCAGCTTGTCAAAGAACCTGAATGTCCATTTAGTGTGACTGAAAGTTGACCCTGTTAAGATCCCTTCTTTCTCACTGCCATAAGAAAAAGTGTGGCTTAACATTAATAATTAATGCTCTGTGGTGACAAAGTCACCAAGAATGGAGGTGCAAGTCCAGTGAGTCATAATGCACAACAAGAGCTTTTTGCACATTAACAGGGAGGATTTCCCATCACTTTTGTTTTGATCTAATTGGCTCTGACAAGATTACATACTGTGTCTAAAAGCCTCTTTAACTCTATAGCTCTGAATAAATTTTTGAGTAGTTCTCAAGATTTCCCTGTAGAGCCTGCTTGGAATATTCTCCTAACCCTGAATTGGTTAAACCTCTGGAGGGAGCAGTGCTTTGTCTTGGTGTTTCTGCTGAAATCCAAAGATCCTGGATCACTTTGCTCTGCTATAGGCAGGTGTTGTTCCCACACTGATAAAGGACCAGAATTAACTTCCCCTTAAAAAATTTAACATGATACATTAAAATAAAAGTTCGAATGAGAACTTATTGATTGAAGAGTTCTGAAAAAGACCATTTGTGAAGTTGGGAATCAGTCAGTGTAAGAGGATGCTATGAGGTTTAGTGTTGGATCAGAGCCACTCAGTTTTTCAACCTGTGCCTTGGTTTCCAGACAAATTTCAGGAGAAAACGCCCTGGAATGAACATTTCCTCTAAAGAGAAAGGCTCCAATAATCCTTTTTTGCCAATGAGAGAAATGAATACTGGAATGAAAGTGAAAAAACCCTGTTTATTAACAAAAAATAAGGTCCTGGGTAACCTCCAGGTGTCAGTACAGAAAATAATAGTGTGGAAAGCCAACAGTACAGTTTGACCTGAACTTTTTTCTGTTCCTAAGATGGGCTGATTCCAACGAGGAACAAATTCCTGTCTCTTGAAATGAGCTTGACCTACAGAACAGGACTGATATTGCAGGAGAGAGAGCAGGGGTCTGGCCATGTGACAGGAACTCAGAAACAGGGAGAACTCTGTTATGGCCAGAAGGATTCCCTTGACCCTTTAGAAAAGGTGACAAGTTAAAATGGTACAAAAAAGCAGGATGCCAAAACCAAAGAACTTGTCTTCCTTCATAGGATCTTATTTGAGGATTGTGTCTGAGGCCCTGTGAAACATTTGCCTGTAGCAGCAAATTCTGCAGGCTCCAAGGACCTAGGGTTCTGTATTGTTCCCAGGTAAAGTATTTCACTCAGTGCTGATGCTTTTATTTGTGTATGACAGCTACAACAGTAGAAAATACCAGCAGCAACCTAGGGGAATATTTTAAGTCCTCAAGTCTTTTTATTCTTATTACCAAATAAGGGTAAATCATTCTCTGCAGATGTCTGTCACCAGCACTTCCATCAAGGAGTGGTCACTGGGAAAGTGTGAGTAGCAGGGGGATTTTCTGTTTAACATCTTGGCTTGGTGAAGTTTGGCTGCTCAGCTGGTGGTGAATATACAGTGACCATTCTTGGGAGATGGGTGATGAATTTTCCACTACTGCGTGAAGGTTCATTTTCTCAATAGAGGAATTTGTCACTCTGCTAGAAGTATTAATGAGCCAGGAGCCTTCTCCCATGAGAAAATCTGTCCTTAAGCCTGCTTGCTGAGCCCAAGTCACCCCCAGCTCTGTCTAGGGCAAGGGAGAAAAGAGCCTTCTCCAAGAGCAGGTTGGTGAGTGAGCCTGGACACAGACTGCCTGCAAAGGAGCCTTTTTCTCCATCACCTCTGCAGAGAAACCAGGATGATTTAGGAGTGGGAGGCTCAGTGTGTCTGGGCCTTTCTTGTCCCCCTGTTGCTTTTCCTGGGTGCTGATGAGTGGAGCAGGCTCCAGCCTCATGTGGCAGCTCTTGGTGAGTTCAGTGACAGCAGGAAATGAATGATTATTAAATAAGTAAGTGATTTAAAGATCTGTTGGGCCCTATTGTGTATTAGTGCAGTGCACAGCCCTCCTATTTTCAGTGCCTAGGCTTGCTTTAACAGTTTGTGTCTGCTGTATCAATCTGGTGATTGGAGGCAGTCTAGTTTTAAGTTCCTTTGTCCTCTTCCTGGATACCTGTGTACTAAACTTTAAGAGGTCACTCTAAAATTATCTTGGACATTTAGAGTTAAGGCTGGAGAACACTCATTTTGTCAGACTCCCTGCCTTCAATAAAAAGCAGTCCCCAACAAATGCTAGCTTTAATCTCATGTTTTTGTCAAGCATATACAAACTTGCTTTTAATTTAGCTGCTATCCTGCTGCTTGTTGTGCTTATGAAGCATTTTATTGTTGCTGTTGCCATTCTGAATTGATTGGTGAATCTGTACCAAATACTTCCCAGTGATGGAAAAAGAAACATTGAAATGTTAATAACAGAAGAGTAGGGAAGATCCAGATGTCATCTGGGGAAAAAATGAAAACCAATCAGCCTTGATTAAACTTTTCAGATAAGAATTTGGGAACATCATGTCAGGATAAATTGTGTTTGTTCTAACCACTCTATCAGCCAAGACTGAAGCTGCTGCCAATAAGAAACTGTTAGGAATAAAAGCATAAAAAAAAGTTACAGGAATCTGATAAGGGACATAAGTTAGTCTGACTAAAGTGTTGCCATCAGAGCTGGGTGATGCTTTGAGATTTTTTTGTGTGATAGAGGCCTGACAGCCATGTGGTTCTCTGGTTAATTTTAGCTTGGTCTGTGGGCAAAGGAAGGGCTTCTACATCCAGACTTGTAAAGCCACTATTTTCCATGGAGATTATTTTTACCATTCTAAAAATACATTGCTGACATGAGTACCAAAGTTTCTATCCAGACCATTCTCTCAAAGCCTTTTGGTCACTTACGCAAAAACTGGCTCACAATAAAAAGATTTTCTGACCTTAAAGAAGGTCCAAGAATGGACTGGAATTTTGTTTAACTTGCTCATAGTTTCTGCTTCAACTTCTTGAATACAGCCCATTTTTTCTGCTTTTTAGTGAGGTATCACTGCTAGAAAGCTTCCGGCAGAGCGAACCACGTGGGCCAACCTTATGGGAGTGGAAGCTGCTGCTAAAGCCAGGCATTTTGGGCTTTCACTCACTCAGCTCTCCTGCTATTCTTGTTTGAGATCCAGGGGACTGCACATGTGCCTTACTGCATCTCCTGAACTGTCATGGGACATGCCTTAATTAACTGCAAGAAGTCCAGTAGGATGCCAGCTGGCCCAGCCTCCTCTGTCGTAAAACAGGGTTTAATATGTTCAAGTTAAGGTGGTTGAGAGAGAGAGATGCAGGTAAAAACACAAGCCAGCAGGGAAAAATGTTTTATTGCATTACTTTACAGATTTTAGAAGAAATGCTTTTTCCCTTCTCCCATCCCAAGAAAAGAGAGATCAATTTTTCAACATTCCATAAAATTTGGAACAGAAAATAGATTATTTTTAGCTTATTCCCTGGGTACTGTGTAGGCTTCAGTCTTTGGAGTCACTTTGTTCCCGGCTGTAGCAGATACAGGATTTATACAAGCTCCAGAGAAAAGCAAAAATTAGGAGGAAGAAGAAAGATTTCAGAAAACTCTCTTGCTCTCTTTTCTCCCCCCTTTCTTCCCCTTTCATTCTTTACTTACTGCTGCTCCTGCATTTTAGAAGTTTCCTTCACTTTGGCTCTTCCTCACTCTCTTGAAATATTTTGAACAGAGGAGGGAAAGTTCAGAATTGATTTGAGGCTAGGGAAATAAGGCTAAAGGAATAAAATCCTGGGAGGAAAAGCAGCAGAGCTGTTTGCTAGATAGCACAAGAGGCCAGGCTGTAGTCACAGGGTTAAAATACAGAGCCAGACAGACACACATGTTTGGGGGTGAGACGTGCAGATGGATAAGCTGAAGATTTCTGGCTTTCAGGAGGAAAGTCACAGCTGAGCTGGCTGTGGAAGTGATAGTTATGAGCTCCAAGGGTGAAGTTTGGGAGAGAGTAGAGAATAAAAATGCCCCTGAGGCCAAGATGGCACTTATGACAGCAGATTTCTGACAATTTCCTAAGACCCTTGGGCAGCTTCACATTGTTACCCAAAGTGGGGCTGATTTAATCTGTTGGAGATGAGCTCCATTCCAAACACTGAGCTGTCTTTTTTCCTTGAAACAGTCCCAGATCCAGTCTGTGTGTATCTAGTGAGGCATGTGTTTCAGATATAGAGCATGTTTCTATCTTTCTAGCATTTAAATGGTCAGACTTTAATTCTCTAGGCAGAACACAGTATGACTGGTTTATTTTCCCATCTCTGCAAATGAGTAAGGAGTCTTTTCCTTCCAAACTTGCTGTAGATGTTGGAAGTAGAATCTGTTATTCTTACAATGTTCATGTATGTACAGAGCCCAGAACAAAAAGACAGTAATGTCCCTGGGGCTGTTTGGATTTACAGCTAATCAAGAGAGAGCTGTTTTCTAAAGTCAATACCCAACAAAACATCTGTGTGCAGCCCTTGGACAGACGTACCTGGGCTCTGACGTGAGGGAACGTGCTGTAGGCATTAATAACACAGCAGTGTTGACCACAGCCCTGGGAATTATAGGCAGTGTGGCATTCATATTCACACAACAATGTCTCACTTGTGCTTGGTATTTGAATTTTCTCAGGTGGATTTGCAGCTGTAGTCACCACACCGCTGGACGTGGCGAAGACGAGAATTATGTTGGCAAAGGTAAGGGGGAGGGAAGGGCCTGGGTGTGCCAGGGTTTCTGTAGGGTTGTTACAGAATAAACCCAGCACCTATTAATGATCATTTCTGCTCTTGTCCTAGAAGGCAGGAGTAGATGTGAACAGGCACTGCATGCAGAACTAATGAAATTGTTGTGTTCCTTTCCTTGATTGCCTCTCTGTGCTTTCCCAAAGGAGCTGTCTGGAACAGACTTGGGCTTGTGCTCAGCTTCCAGAGTCTCATGCAGTGTCTTTAGGAGAAAAGCCTTGCAGATCAGGCACCCAAAGTTAAACTGCCCATCAGGCATTTACTCCCATTTTGATAATTCAGTGTTTGTGTCTTTTCTGAGGAGGGCTTGGTACTGGATCTTCTGTCATAAAATTTTGAACTATAGAGATTTTGATGGCCAACATCTACCAACCAGGACAGAGGGAAGATTGCTTATAAGACCAGTAAGTGTAATAAGTTTAAAAATTGCTAGTGAGTCTGATGTTCCCATCATCATCATCTCACTGACCCAGGGCAGAGCTGACAGTCACTGAGCTAAGAGCCCTCAGCACATGGATGTTCCTAGAGCCTTTCCCAGCCCTGAAAAGAGCTGTTGTGTTGGTGAAGGATGGGCATTCTGGAGCTTCTGGGGGTGTTTTTCACCCTGTTGCTCACATCTCTCAGTTTGGGGTGTTTCTTGGTGCTAAAATGCAGCTCCCCAGCAGAGTCACATCTGCACTCACCATTTTGCTGTTACCTGGCATTGCTGGGCTGTGTCTGCTGCAGCTTCTTTGTCTTTGGACAATGCTGGTGATAAACCTGTAAAAACTGGGTTTCATTGATCTCTGCCTCTCTCCTGAGCAACCAGGAAAAGAAATGAGGGTGCTCTGAGACCGTTCAGTTTATATTAGTTTATATTAGTTTATATTAGTCATTTCACATTAACCAGGTCACATATGGGATTTAAGTGTCTCTAGTCCTGCTGTTTGTCCTCTGTTTTGCACTCAAGACAATTTCCATATGCAATATGCTACTCAAGGGGTTTTTTTATTCTTTTAAATCTAAAGGAGCAGCAAAGTAATTTGGTGCTTTGAGAGTGTGTAAAGGGCCTGGGTGCCTAGTTCTGAACTAAGCAGCTCTGTGACCTTGACTGCTTTGCTCTTCTGTGCCTCTGTTTCACTTTCCACCCTCTTTTTTTCATTCCTGGAGACGAGGAGCTTTTGCCTGTGCCTGGGGTGAGGAGGTCATGAAGATGTCTGTGATTCCTGTCATGTAGCACTAACCAGGGACAGGAGCTCAGTGAATAACTAAACCTCTGTCCACAGTTTCCAATCTCTCTCTCTGTGGTGCAGGCTGGTTCCAGCAATGCCAGTGGGAACGTTCTGGCTGCCCTTGGTGGCATCTGGAGGACACAAGGCCTGTCAGGGTAAGGACATGCTGCACCTCAGGGTTGGTGTTGTCTGTGTGTTTTAGGGGGTGTGAGAGGATGGGATCTGTTTATATTTAAATGCTGGCATACAGAAAAGCCTTTAGATTGCTGTACACCTGGGCAGGGAGTGAAGAACACACAAACTACAGTTGGGCAGCCAGGAACAAGTCCCTCAGGGAGGCTGAGTGTCCTCACCTTAGCCCTGGCTGGGGCAGTGTCCAGGGAAGAGCACAGAAAAGGGGCATTGTTGGGAATATATCCAACATCTAAGCCCACTCCAGGTGTCAGAGGTGTTGGTGGCTTTGTGTTAATAACCCATGATGGAGTTTTCCCTGTGAACATGTGCATTTAAATGCATCTGTTTAAATTCAGGCACATCTCCTGGCAGTGAAGGCAGCAGTTTCATTTGAGGGGTGTGAACACGGGAAGGTCAGCACAGGACCCACAACCCCTTATGGACAGTTTTTCCTCCTCCTGGCAGATTTGATAGCACCAGCAAGGAGTCCTCAGTTCCTTTCAATTCCCCATTCTTGTTGTGAAGGGCAGTGGGGCAGGCAGTGCCAGTGTGGTGCCAGCAGTGGGGACAAGCTGAAGCACAGGGAGGAAGCCGAGTGCTTCAAATCCCCTCTTAGGTCTGGCCTTGGATTTTTACAGTGTGGAACCCAGCAAAAATGCAAGTTTTCTGAGCAAGGCTTGAGTACAAAGAGTAGGTCTGGGTCACAGAGCAGCTCTCCAGGGCTTTCCTGCTGTGGAAATGTTCTGGGCTTTCCTCTGGCCACCTGTGGAAGTTTGAAGTGATGTTCATTGAGTCCCTTAAATGCCTCACTTTTTCCAGTCCTGAGACAGAGAATTGCTCTCCTGCCCTTGGAGCAGTGTGGGAACACAGAGTCTTCTCCTGGTGTTTCTAGAACATTTTGAGATGTCAGTGTCAGTAAAAATTACGATTTTTACTGCCACTGCTTCACTTACACCACCTTGTCCTCTTTGAGTGAGTGTCTTATACCAGTAGTTGGCCTCTGAAAATGAATATACATTTTAACTTCTCCAGTCCATGAAGTTCAGCCTGTGCTTCCTTCACTAGGGCTCATGTCTCACATGCCTTGGCCTGGAAGAGAAACTGAGGGATTTTGGAAGCTTGGGGCTTTTCCCTGCAGTTTTAACTCTCTCACTCTTTCAGGGCACTGTTCTCACCCTTGCTGCCCCAAGTACTGTGCTCAATGCAGCTTTGCAGGGGACAGCTTTCTCTGAACATCTGATCTCTGCTTGCCCAGCTAATAAAAGTTCAGCCCTCTTTCTACACATGTGGGAAATAATTCAAAACAAATTGCAGGAAGTTCCTGAACACTGATTCCAGGAAGGGATCCAGCTGTGCCCCCCGGCAGCACTCAGGGATGGGCTGTCTCAGGTTGGCCTCTCACAGGGGACAAGGTGATGTGGACTGGATGAGTTTTAGGTCCTGCATGGCTTGGTGGATTCTTTAGGCTTGTTTTGAAAGGACTGGGAGAAGTGAGGCCATGTCTGTCAACAGCAGAAAGTAAAAATGTGTGTTTGTGTTCTTTTCAGCAGTGCCCTTTTCTAAACAACCCAGAATTAAACTCTGCCCAAAGATAGCACCAGTGGACTAGGACCAAAGGGAGCACAATTCAGTTGAAATCAAAACAATAAGAGATCTGGAGAAAAAGTAACATGGAAAGGAGGCCAAGCTGCGTCAGCTGCGAGGAAAAGGAAGAAAGTCTTGGGAAAAATAAACGCAGAGGCTGCCATGCCTGCTGCCAATTATAAATCTATTAATCAAAACCAATAAAAATGTCGGGCTTTTTTGGCCAGTTACAACATGACATGATTTATGGCTCCTCTAATAAATCTCGTACTTGAAGAGGAGGAATTCTGAGGGCAGAAAGACGCGTTGCTTATTGCCACCTTATTAAAACCAGAGCACAGGGCTCAGCTTCCTGGTCTGCACCTAGTAAATCCCTCTGCTTCACGCCAAGGAATTCCACATCCCTCTCTGTCCAGGGAAAGCCAGGACTGTGGCAGGGGTTAGGACAGGGATGGGGTGAGTGGATCTGTGAACATCTTTGAGTGAACATCTTTGCTCTTGCCAGCGAGGCAGAGGAGTCATTCACAGGAAAGGGAGTTTGCCTCTTGTCTGATGGCTTTTCACACATGAAGATGGTCTGAAAGCCATGGATGAAGGTTCACAGTTATTGGTGAGAAACATGAGGGTTATTGGAGTGGTAATGCTGGTGAGGTGGCCTGTGTAGAGCTGGGGATGGAGCTGGTGGCACTGCTCCAGGTGTCCTGTTCCTCCCATGAGCTTCCTGATCAGAGTGGAATTGGCACGTGTGAGGTACCAATTTAATTCTGAAATAATAATCCCTTGCCATCGCTTAGTTTTATTTGTTGAAGTGTGGGTTATGAATCTGGATTTCAGTGGGAAAATACCAGGAGGGCACATGGCTCTGCAGTAACAGCACATGCACAGAAAGCCTCTGCTGCTGTGCAACCCCTGGAGGGGAGGAGAGCAGAGAATTCCCTCTGGGCAGGAGAGAAGAGTCCTGTCTGTGGGGGAATTGGCCTGGCAGCCAAGCAGGGAGGGAAAGCCTCCACCATGGGGCAGCAATTACACCTCCGAGCAGTGGCAGCATCCTCTCCTTTCAGCCCTGCTCATGTCCTCTCCCTTCAGCCCTGCTCCATGTCCCCTCCTTTCAGCCCTTCTCAGTCTCCTCTCCTTTCAGCCCTGCTCAGTCTCCTCTCCTTTCAGCCCTGCTCCATGTCCCCTCCTTTCAGCCCTTCTCAGTCTCCTCTCCTTTCAGCCCTGCTGTGTCCTCTCCTTTCAGCCCTGCTGTGTCCTCCCCTTTCAGCCCTGCTGTGTCCTCTCCTTTCAGCCCTGCTCACCCCTGTGTCCCTGCTGCTCCTTGTGTCCCCTGAACCCAGGCCACGCTGTTGCCCACAGAGAGAGCTCAGTGCAGAGCTGTAGCCAGAGGAAAGCAGTGCTTTGTCTCAGTGAGGGCACCTCCTGGGTCCAGAAGGTATTTCTTAGGTTTTGTGGCCAAGCATGCAGTGCTTTTTTCATCACTGTCCTCTCTGTGCTGTGTCCAGGCCCTGCATTGCCTTACCCTCCTTCCCAGGGCAGTGGTAGAACCAGCATCCTGGAGGTGTTCAAAATGTAACTGGTGCTTGGGGACATGGGTTAGTGGGGGCTTGGTGATGCTGGGTGGTTTGGGGCTTGTCCTTCTTCAGCCTAAATGATTCAATGATCCAAAGGGTAACTGCAGGGGTCCTGTGGGTCCTGTTAGGAACTGAGGGGTCGCAGAGAGCCAGGTGAAATCTTCAGAGACCAAATCCAACTAGACAGCAGAGCTCTGCCCACCAGAGCGGATTCTGATGGGGCCAGCAGAAATAAACCCCATTTATCTCATCTGCTGATGGAGGCAGGCATGGCCCAGCAGAGACCAGCTCAGATCAGACCTGACACAAAGCTCTGCTCTTTGGATTTGGGACCTCCCTGCAGCTGCTCAGCTCTGCCCTCACACAGGAAGGGAGCCCATGGGGAAGCATGGAGAGGCCACAGGTGAGAAGAGGAAACTGGGAGAAGCAGGGCCAGGATTCTTGGAAGTGATGGGGGTAGTAATGGGGGTTGCCAGGGATGCAGCTTCTGGTAACTCAGTTATGGGCCCCTGTTTGTGTAATAGCTGTGTCTCGAGTGGGCTGTTCTGGAAATGAATGTCTGCCCCTGCTCCCGTAATGAGGCTCCCTAATTCAGCAGGAGAGGGATGCTGCTCCCTAGGATTTGCCCTATCAGTGCTCTGTCCATACATGCCTTGTACAAATTACTCTGTTTTAAAGCTGTCATTATGGTAATAGGCCCAATTGCTGTCTAGTAAAGCCATAAAATGTTTCCATCTGCCTGTGTGCTCCAGGCTCCTTAGCAGAGCTCATTACTGCCAGAGGTTTCCCTGTGCAGCAGGAGCAGGGAGCTCCTGAGCAGCCAGGACTCACCAGGAATTGCAGCACATCCCACTGTGGGCACTGCATGAGGACCATGAAACATTTGGGAAAGCCAAGGACAGGATCCCTGTGGATCAGATTAGATCCCTGTGGAGCTCAGCCAGGCTCAGGGATAGATCTGGAAGGGGATGGGATGCCAAACAGTTTTGAGCCTAATTTAATCCTTGCTTGCCACAAAGGCATTTGTAATTCTCTGGAAGGATGTACTGACCTTTCCTGAAGTTGTTAAACCAACCATGAGTTGAGATGTGTCAAGCAATTGGCTTTGCATGAGTTTCCTGTTAAGTTTGAAAACTGTGAAGATCAGGCACCTAAAAAGGGTGGCAGCTGAAGGCACCACAAATGGGGTATTTCTGCTCCTTCAAGGCTGCTGTGTGTTAAGGGAATGAGCCCCTGCAGTGAGCAGGGCTGTGTCTGTGGGGGAGCCCCTGGCCCAGGCAGGCTGGTGGGGCAGTGGAGGGGAGGATGTTCCCACCTGTGAGCAGCCCTTTGTGCCTGAGCTCCCTTTTCCAGTGGCCCACAATGGCTTCCTGCCTTTTCCTTGTGCACCCCAGGAGTGTGGAGAGGGGTCAAAACCCACAAACCTTGGCAGAGCTGTTCTGGGGAAGCCCAGACAGATTCCTCCAGCGAGCAGTGGGGTTGGATTTAAGAAACCAGCAAGAGAGAGTTTTTCCTGGCTTTGTTTCCCGAAGCCCCTGCATCCTCTCAAGCTGCCTCTCTTTGCCTCCAGCTTGTTTGCAGGTGTTGTCCCACGGATGGCAGCCATCAGCCTGGGAGGCTTCATCTTCCTGGGGACATACGAGAAGAGCCGGCAGCTGCTGCTCTGAGCCGCCCCTGCCGCGGGAGAGCAGAGGAGGAGTCAGAGCCTTCCTCCCACACCCCTCACTGCAGCTGTCCTGCAGCCTGAGAGCCACTCTGCCTGCTAGAGAGAAGTAAATCCTCCCAATAATCCAGCTTCCCAAACATGAAATTTTCCTGCATGGAAAGTGGGTGAGGTCATGGTGAAGAGTTGTGCCAAAAAAGTGAAGTTTGGGGGGTAAACAGCTAATTACGGTGGCTGCGAAAGGCATTATTAGAACTCCTGCAGGGAAAGGGGTTTGGAAAGCTCTGGCTGGGGGGCTGAGTGGGGAGGCTGAAATAAAGCAAGTTTTCATCATTCAGTGGCACCTGCCTCGTAACAGGGGAGGGGAGGGGGCTGATAGAGTTACAGCCTGCTGCCCTCCACCAGCACCGAAAGGATTCCGCCTTGGGAGAGCTCTTTGTACAAGACAATAATCCATTTGTTTCTGATTTGAGCCGTATTTGTGGAAGTTTATATTCCTGTTTATACCTACAGGTGCTCAGCAAGCATTCCTGTGTGGGAGCCAGTGCAGCTTTATTAATCACACTCATATTTCTCCAGTGAAAGCACAGGCTTGTATTACTTTACAGCTGTGGCTGTGCAAAGAGTGGAGCTCTGCCTTCCTTTGGTCTCCTGAAGCAGCAGGAGGATGGAAGTGCTGAAGCCTGGGAGGGCAAGGCAGGGAGAAGATCAGAGTTCTGCTGGTGCAGGGGTGGATCCTGAGGGCTCTCGGGGGGCTGCTGGCAGGCACAGCAAAATCCTGGTGCTGTTCTCTGTAGGAAACCAAAGCTGCAGCTGCCCAAGGGTGCTGTGGTTTACCTGTGAGCTGTTCCCCTCATGTTTGGGATCCAAGGAGAGGGAGAGCAAATGCCACAGCAGCTCAGTGGCCTGATCAGGGGACACGAGTCACACCAGAGTCCCTTCCCAGAGTGCCAACAGCACAGGCTGGATGTTTTATTACACTGTTACCCATGACAGAGCAGTAAGGCTTTTTGGAGGCCAAAACTTAGGAAATAATTGGCAGACAAGTAAAACATACAGAACAAAGGACATAATTCTTAAAAATAATCTTCAATTAAAATGGGGAATTCAGCCAAGTCCCATATTGGCTGCTTGGTAATGCTGCTCGTTAGCATGGCTGGGTGTAGCTGTGCTTCCTGCCACTCTGAGGCTCTCTTTTATGACATTCTATATATATATATATTTATATATATGTATCACATCCAGTTTTGGGGGCTGGTGGAGGGAGATTTATTACTCTGTCTCCAAAATCTCACATTTTCTATTGAAACTCTTTAACATGGTGAGGGGTTAGCACTGCAGTTGATGCATTTAATTACTTGAGCTGTAAATAATCATCTTGATGTCATTGGGTCGAAATGGTGTGGGTTTTTTTGTTTTTTTTATTTAATATTGCAGAATCAGTTTTTGTCATCACTTTTTTTTTTAATTGGAATAAAAAACCCAACAAAATCCAACCAAACAGCAAATTGTTTTAGCCAACCTAATGGTGGGAGTGGACAGATTTTAAGATTCCCTTTCCTCTCTACCAATAGAGCAGCTCTGCACCACAAGAAGGCCAAAGGTACCTGGGATTGGCAGCAGGCAGGTGAGAGCCCCAGCAGGTGCCCAGAGCAGTTCTGCATGCACCAGTCTGCCTAATATGGGTGAAAAAAGGACATTTGTAGTTTTGGGACTGTGGGGAGAAAAAATAGACCAAAAATGCGTGGGTTCCCCTATTTGCTTTAAGTTTTAGCAATGTTCTATTTCATGTTCACCAAAATTTAAAAAAAAACAACTGTAGCCCTTTTAGTGGGATAACAAATTTCAGACCAGGCACTAGCCTTTTAAAACCTCTCTCAGTTTCAAAAAGAAAAAAAAAATTCCTAGATGTGGTAAAGAGTAGAGTATAAGCTAACTCTAAAATAACCTCCTTTATAGCCAAAGTGATAATTTCAAGGGGGAATTAGTTTTAATTTTTAAAAAATATGCAGAAACTGAACTGAGATTTTTAGTTAAAGCAGGAATGTAAATTTATCTCCAAAGCTACCTCTGGAATTTCCATCCAGGGTGGGGTTGGGGAACACCAGAGGTGTTCACAATTGCAGCTGGGTCTGGAGCTGTCCTGGCCCTGTTTTTACTTGCAGACATGCACACACCCTCATCTGCTGTGTTCTCACTGCCAAGATAGGGGGACTTGCCAGATACTGAAGCAAGCTGATATACTGGAAATGTATTTCTTGTAAGTTCTGTATTGTATTTTTCAATCCAGCCCCAAATTCCCTCCTATCCACATGCCAGGCTGCCAGAGCCTCACGCTGTTCCCCAGGATCACACAGCCCAATTTTAAGAGCAGGTACTTTGGCAGTTAATCTCCATTTTCATGAAAGACAGGAAAGAGATTTAGCAATGGATTAGAATTTTATTTAATTTTCAACTGAAACTCCCAAAAGCTCACTCTCAACAAATCAGCCGTAATATTATAAATGAACCTTTATTAAAGACACTTCAATGCCATTTGTTAGACACTTCAATATCTTACATGTTTTTCAATGTACAACATTGTACCAAATTTTCTAATAAATAAATAAATTTGTACACAAAAGTAATACTTCCTCTTTCACATTGCCTCTTAGAAGCAGCAAATTCACATATTTAGTGGAAGTCATAACATTAGGCAGTTAACTTTATTCAGAAACATTATTTTCAATGTTAACATGGCAAATATGCTTTGTATCTGCACTGGTGATGACATTTCTGCCAGCAAAAGGAATCATTCCCATTTCCCCCTGTCCCTGGTTCCACAAGTTGGTTCTGGAGCATTTTCCCTTCAGTGAAGGCAAAGCTGCTCAGTTTATAATTTTCTAACCTCCGTTTCCTTTGCTTGGAATAAACTTGGCACTGGACATAATTCACCACCTGTCTCAAAGTGCAAACGTGTCATGGTCAGGCCTGGGACAGACAGGTCCTGGCTGAATTATGCCTGGCTTCACCCAGGGGCAGCTGCTGCTCCCCCTGACCTGAGGGCCTCCCCTTACAGGACCTGGTGGCTGCTCAAGCTCAGGCTGGGGAGGACCAGCTCGTCCTAAAGCCAAGGGGCAGCTGCAGCCATCCCTGAATCCCCACAGGTGCAGCAGCACAGGGCAGGTCCCTCAGAGATGGATCTGAAGGGAACATGAAGTGTTCCTGCCCTTTTCTCTGCTGCTTGGTCTGACACAGCCCTGGCAAAGGTGGATTCCCACACTTGGCCTCAGTGGAATTGGTATTTGAGTTGCTCCTAAGGGAAAAAATAACATGTCCCCCTCCCTCCCATGATAAATATGCCCCAAAGTAGTCACCACCAGAGTCAGCAACCTCATGTTAGCAGAACTCAAATCACAAAGAACTGGGAGTCCTCCATCCACAGGTACCATCACATACCATCAGAAAGAAAACCTTCTATAAATAAAAAGCATCATTGTGAAGTCAGAAGTGACAAAGATCTGTTTGACTGAGGTGGGCATTTCTTTATACCCCCCCCAATAATGGAGGAACTTAAAAAGACCACATAAAAACATTTGGGATGTTTCCATTTATAAGGCTATTCAGCCATGAATCCACAGTTTTCTTTATAAGACAAGTGTCTTTCTAACTAAGCCAGAATTGCTACACAAGGCAGCATAACTCGCTTGAGGGTGATATTTTCATATAGAGAGTTTGGCTGTTCAACTACAAAGTATAATATTGTGTTGCAGGGAAAAAAATAAAAAGTATTGGATGAATTAGTGATACAGCTGTCCCCTTAGGAGTTCAGTTCAGTTTTGTTGTCAAAACAGCTCCATGGTTTCAGCCCCCCCTGGAACAGATGTGGTTTTTGGGTGTGAAAATGCATTATACTGGCACAGGTTGTTTATTCTAAGCAGAGCAGGGCTGGATCAGTGCACACACCTCAGACAGGTAGGGCTGGGTCCCTTGGGAGGGAAAGGGGCTGTGGTGCTCAGTGCCAGCACACACGGCAGGTAACACCTCCTGCCATGATGTGTTTGAGGGGTGCACTGGTATGAGACCACCCCTGGTTTACTGCACAAGTTATTTATTTTGGTAACAACTCCTTCCCAGTCAAAACAGCCTTTTCCTCTGGTTGTTTTGGGGCTCTGCACTGTTGAGGAGTTATTTAGTGCCTCCTGTGTGGTCCACTCTGAAGTCTCACACAGTCACAGTTCAAATACTAACTTTTATAAAGATTGAAAAGTAATGGAATTTAAGTTCTTCCACCAACAGGAAAATATCAGGTTGCTATGTAATTGCTCACTGCTTTTTTTCTTTATAAATTTCATTTGACACAGTTGAAGACCTCTGATATTAAATGTCTTAAGTACAATAAATTTCCAAGGGGAAGGAAATTTGTGCTAAGTAACCCAATTGAATCACAGAATGTCTTGGGTTGGAAGGGACAGAATCACAGGATTAACTAGGTTGGAAGAGACCTTTGAGATGATCAAGTCCAACCTATGACCTAACACCACCTTATCATCTAAACCATGGCTAAGTGCCAGTCTTCTTTTAAACACATCCAGGGATGACTCCACCAACCTCCCTGGGCAGACAATTCCATTGCCCAATCACTTTCTGTGAAGAATTGTTTCCTAATGTCCAGCCTTAACTTCCCTGGCACAGCTTAAGGCTGTGTCCTCTTGTCCTGTCAGTGGTTGCCTGGGAGCAGAGCCTGACCCCCAGCTGACCACAGAAACCTTTCAGGAGGTTGTACTGAGTGATCAGGTCACCCCTGAGTCTCCTTTCCTCCAGGATAAAAACCCCCAGCTCCCTCAGCTGTTCCTCACAGAGTTTGTTCTCCAAGCCCCTCTCCAGCCTCGCTGTCTCCTCTGGACACAGCCCTCAATGTCCTTCCTAAACACCCCCAGGTCCCTTTCTCCCTGGGCACTGTCCCCAGCCCATAGTGCTGCAGGAGGTTGTTGTGGCCAAAGTACAGGACATGGCACTTGGATTTGTTAAACCCCATGTTGTTGGATTTAGCCCATCTATCCAGCCTGTCCTGACCTTAAAGATGATCCTGTTCCAATCCCCTACCACGGGCACAGAGACCTTTCATTAGTCCAGGTTGCTCAGAGGTCCATCCAGCCTCAACACTTACAGGGGTGGGACATCTGCAGCTTCTGTGGCAACCTGTACCAGGGTCTCACCACCCTCACGGGGAAGAATTTCAGTTTCTTGTGTAACTAACCTAAATTCTTCCTTTTTCACTTTGAACTCATTACTCCTTGTCTCGTTACTCCAGTCCTCCTTATACTGAGGGCACCAGAACTGTGTGCAGAACCCCAGGTGGGGTCTCACCTGAGCAGAGGAGGAGAATCTGCTGCCCACAACGCTCTGGATGCAGGCCAGGACACGGTTGGATTCCTGGGCTGTGAGCTCACATGGCCAGGGCATGTCCAGCCTCTGATTCACCAACACTCCCAAGTCCCTCCAGGGCTGCTCCTGGTCACTTCTCCACCCAACCAGCACCTGGGATTGCCCCAGCCCTGGTGTTCATGGTGTAAAGGAACTTCCACTCAAAAGAGGACAATCCCTTTGGAACAGTCTGGCTTTTCAAAGTTCTCTTTATGCATTTAAGGCACCAGAATTATTTCTCTCACAAAGTTTAACAGCAACCTGATACTGAAAACAATATTGCCAAAATTGTAAAATTTCACTCAGTTTTCCATGCACTAAAGATTAAAATAGCCTCTGTAAAAGATATATATTTTTTTTAATATATATATTTATATATGAAAACTCTTATGTACAATTGTATCAAATACTTTTCTCTTTACACAATAATCCCTTGCATTTATGTGCTTCATATGCAAGTTGACTTTTGAACACTTCATACTTCTCAGGGAAGTTTTAAATTATGTACAATCAGATGACGCTCGAACAGGAGTTTGTTCCCCATACAAGCTTGTTTCTCATACCTCAGTTGGTTGCCTTTGCCAGGCCATCAGTTCAAGATTCGAGGTAGAAGTAAGTAGCCTATATACTATGTGCAAAAAAAAAAAAAAATTAAAAAAGTAATAGTGTGTTTGTTAATTTGCACGTGGCAGTCAGTCTGTGCTCTCAGTCCAGAGACCTGCTGGGCACCTTGGGCTCATGAGCGGAGTCGCGGGGCTGGGCTGTGGTGCTGCTGGGCAGGAGAGCCTGCTCCACCTCTGCTTCCCTCTGCAGATCCAGTAGTGCTGGGGAGATTTCGGGAAGCACGTTCAGTTGCTTTAGTGACCCTCCTGCAGGTGAAGCTCTCACCAAATTAAGGTTGTTAAGCTCTGGAGGCTTTGCTGCTGCTTGTGAGGAGCCTGCGAAAGCCCAAAGGAGCAGCATGATTAGGTGATGCTCAGCCTGCCAAGCACTCCCACCCTCCATGACCCTGGAGGTCTTTCCCAAGTTTAGGAATTCAACTCTGTGCTCAAACCAAGCCCACCACTGCCATCACACCTGAGCTAGCTGAAAGGCTGAGAGGAGCACATGGGGCTGTGCTACAACCCCCTGTACCCCAGGGATGAGGGGTGACCCGAGAAGGGACGCACCGTGCGTGTCGGCGAGCAGCGCGCCGGCCGCGCCCTCCGGCCGTATCCTGTCGTGATTGCTGGGGTAGAGGGTCCCGTCCATGTCCCCCCTCTTGCCACTGGCAGTGCCATTGCAGGGCTGAGCGTGCAGGAGGCTGGTGCCTGCACCCCTCTTCCTGTGGCGCTCCCTGCTGCTCAGGGCACTGGGCTGGGGGCTCTCCCGGGGGTAGAGGTGGGCGCTGACGCTGTCCGTGCTGCCGCTGCACTCCGCGCACACCACGGGCAGCCCGAAGCCTGCGGGCAGGAAGGGAGAATCACGGTGAGCAGCTGGACCTGGTCAGCACTGGAGAACTCAAATAGGGAAGGAAAGGGCACTTCTGTGGTCTTCAGTGGGGGAATAATCTCTCACTAAATAATGTGGACACTTTGTGGTCTCACACAGGGCTATTACACACCCAGTTTTCAGAACTCTGTAGCCACTGTCACGAAAAATAGTTCTAATTAACAGCTTTAGTTTGTTAGGGATTATTTTTCACTCCAAAGTACTTATAACTTTCTTTTTTTCTTTTTTTTTCTTTTTTTTTAATAATCTATGCATTTATTTCCTTTTCCAGACTTTCTAATCAGGGTAAAAGTGCAAAGTGGAACTTTCCTCTAGCTGCTTTAACATACCAAGTTACCTTCCTTATTTTTGTGCTGCTGCTTTACAGGGATCACCATCAGCTCACTTATTTATCCTGAGATATGTTATTACTGGTAGTAGGAACAACAGATGAGCAGAATTCAAAGCAGCAAGGAGTTTCTAAATGCTGAAAGTTAATTTCCTAAGTGCACTCAGCAACTTTCCATTATTAAATTTTACATTCATTTCTCCTAGAGAGAAAATGTGTTTCACTGGCTGATTTTCTGTGGCTTTTACAATACAGTGTGAGAACAGAAAGCACATCCTAAAAATAGAAAAGTATGAGTGTAACACCCTAGAAATTGGCAAAGAGCAGAGGCAGGTGTAGTGGCCAAAACAACCTTTAAATTTTGAAAATAAATTAAAAAGCTGGGCTTTGAAGTCAACAGCCCTTTTAAAAGAGCATGAAAAAATTTAACACTTTCGGTTTTGAAAGTGCTCTCATATTTTAGGAATATCTCAAATCAAAATTCCCATCTGTACAGAATGGCAATTGGGAGCTTTACTCTGCCTCTTTCTGACAGTTCCTCAAATTCCAACTATCCAAGCTTGAGAGAGGATCAAAGCAAGCAGGAGAAAGTAAATTTTCTGTGCTGCACCTGAAAATCATTCTGAGTTTTATTTTTTTCTCTGAAGGTAACCATTTCTTGTGTTAATGCTGTCTGACTGGGAGGGTTTTGGGCTCTGTACAGACACGAAATGCCTTCCCAGATTAATGGGGTTTGTACCTGTCTTATCTGGAACAAGCATTCCATCGGCCACGTCCTCAGTTTTCCAAGTGTCTTTATTATAGCTGATACACAGCTTGGGCTGTCTACAACCTACAGCAGGAGCTTCAACATCTGGACACCTTCCAGCATCAGCCTGACACAACCCTGTAACAAAAAAACCATCTGAATAAAGATCACAGCCATCTGCTCATGGTTAGGTGACTTGCTCATCTTACTTATACTGAAAAAGGGAGGAAAAATAGCAATGGAGACAATAGATAATTTTCAGCGAACATTTAACAGAATAAATGCTGCACAATCTCAGGAGGATCTTAGTTTAGAACTCTTGAATTCTCCTTCCTAATGTGCTGTTTTTAAATAGTGTAAAACCTCAACATTTAATTTCAAAGCCTGAAGGCAGGGACAGGCAATGCTAATGCATTTTCTAGCATGACTATGGGTAACTCTGCTGCCAAAAAAAGGAATCCAAAATTAGCAAAAAACCAGTCCTTAGGGCCTGACTGAGCAGTTTGTGAGGCAGTCAGCTTGTAGGAACATTTACTTCTGGGAGAGGAGAGCTCTGTGAAGTCAAACACAGATCCCTGCTCTGCATAAATGCAGGAATTACATTATGAAGATCCCTCAGATAACTCAGAACAAACACAAACACAGAAGTACTCTGGGCTGAGATTTCTACCTCCCATAACAGGTTCAGAGGTAGCATTACAGACCAGTTAAAGCTTTCCTCACCGTTGCTGTCAATGTGCCCGTTGGGCTGCTGGGTGTCCACTCCAATGGCCACTTCCTGGCGCTCCGAGAGGGTCCCCTGGGAGGACAAGTAGCTTGGCACATCAGGAGGGACAATGGTCTCATCTGGAGCAATGGGAGCAGGGAAAAGTCAGTTCCCAGCAGGATTTTCAAAGTAAATTTGCATTTTCAAGGGGGACTTGGGATCAGATCTAGAACCGGTTATTTTCTGTAGGGGCACTGGAAACTGAACTGCCTAAATACTCCTTTCCCCTCAGAAGCCCCATTCCTGATTTTTCACAGCTTAAAGCTGTGGGACAGAGTGCTGATAAAGGCACTTTGAGTTTTTGCATGGTCAGTACATAGTAGGTGGAGCAGAACTATTTATTCAGAATAAGTAAATCCTTCCCTTTCCCCTGAAATTTAGTCCCTCCTTGGACTCACAGAGGTCGTCTGCCTCCTGAAGTCAGGAGTAAAAGTATCTGCAGGACAAGGTCTTTATTCTCCTAAACAGGAAATAAATCTTAAGCCTCTTGGCTGTCCTTGGCTTTCTCCATTTCCTATCAGGCAATTTCAGTTTCCCTTGCCACACAAAACCAAGTGAAACTCAATTACATCAGGCACAAAGCCCTGGATTTTCAGGACTGAAAAAAGGAGTTATAATAGAATCCCATTAATACATCACACTCCTAATAGGCTATCCAAGACTTCCCACCTAGCCCATGTCTTTAAAAATCCTTTTGTACTCCTTCTACAGCTAAGCATAATGCAGGAAAGCTGGAAATTCCAAGCAGACAGGGAAAGTTACAAGCTGGTTCTCCCATACTTCTGTTTTGTTCAGAGGCTGTGTAAGGAGGGCAGGAGACTATTCTCACTGCAACACTTATTTCAGCACCAAATTATCCCCTCTGAATATCAGGAGAAAGCAATAAACACTAATTTTTCCTCTAAAAAGTAACAGATACCTCCCCATCAGCAAGGAGCCAACATGGAAAAAGGGATTCCAGCTTCAAAGTCTCATTTTTCAAGTTTTGACTTCAAAGTCTTTGAAAATACAGATTTCCAAAAAGTAAAACAGATCCCCAGCACCATGGACATCATCCAGACTGTCTCAAAAGTTATCACTTATGGTCATGGAAAACCAAAGTAGCAAAGCAATAGCTGGAACTACTGCCAAGTGGAAAAGTCCTTCCTGAAGAGCATGCCAAGGGGAGAAGCAGCTCTGAACATGCTTCAGCAGCAGTGAAAGCTGTCCCAGCCCTGTGAGCCCAGGGAACCAGGGAGATGAGGCAGCTGCAGCTGCAGTGGAGTGTGAGGCTCCCTGAGGAGCCGGCTCAGCACGAAAGGTTAGAGGAGCCCCCAGGCCAGCGGAGCTACCTGTGTTGGTGACGCTGTACTCCTCACTCTTCTTCCTGGTCTGGTAGATGATGCAGACCCAGACCAGGGAGGTGAGCACGATGCTGCAGACCACGGCGATGGTGATGATGCCCACGGTGGTGCGGTCCTTGCGGCAGCCCAGCGCGGGCAGCACGCTGACGTGGCTGTGCGCGCGCTCCGTGCCCAGCGTGTTGGACATCTCGCACGTGTACCTGCCCGCGTCCTCGGGCGCCGCGTTCCGCACGATCAGCAGCTGCTTGCCCGACGTGAAGTGGTGCCTCTCTGTCACCACCAGGGGCTGGTCACCTTTCAGCCACGTGATGCGGGGCGGGGGGCTCCCCGTGGCTTTGCACTGCAGAGCCACGGTCTCACCCACGGACACCACGTGGTCTTCCAGGGGATGGAGCAAAGACGGGGTCTCTGCAGGAGAACAAACACAGAAATTCATTTTAGGGACATGTAACAACAGATTTAACAGCACTGGATATTCCTTATGTTCCTGCAGAGACATGATCCAGTGGGGATGGACCAAAGATGGAATCTCTGCAGGAGAACAAACACTGAAATTCATTTTAGGGACAGTGTAACAACAGATTTAGCAGCACGGGATATTCTTCATGTTCCTGCAGAGACATGGTCCAGTGGATGAACAAAGATGGAATCTCTGCAGGAAAACATACACAGAAACTCATTTTTAGGGACAGTGTAATGTAGCCCTGATTTCAGGTCTGAGATGTTTTGGTTTGTAAATTTCTTTCCCAGACGATTTGCTGTAAACAAAAGACATGTTTTGTTAACTATATCTTTGTTGTTCATTCCTTTTAGAAGAGGGACTTCTTGATGGCCCTCTGGTTTAACCAATGTAGCTGAAGAGGTGTTAACTTTGCCATCCAATCATATTGGTTTATGTAAATAGTATATAAAGAAATCACATTTTGAATGAATCTCTCTCTTTCTTGCCTTCTGAAGATTCACAGAATCAGTGTGTTTTATTGCATGTCCTACAGTGAGAGTGTAACGAGGAATTTAACAGCACTGGATATTCCTCGTGTTCCTGCAGACACATGATCCAGTGGATGGATCAAATATGGAATCTCAGCAGGAGAACAAACACAGAAATTCATTTTTAGGGACAGTGTAACAACAGATTTAATAGCACTGAGTATTCCTTGTGTTCCTGCAGACACAGCAATGCATGAAGCAGGCACATGGAATATTCCAGGCTCAGGAATATGGCAGCTGCACACCACAACAGATCTCACAACCACAGCCAAGGTCTCACTTCCCACAACCAACTGGTGCTAAGTTTTCCCAACAAGAAACTTCTGAGGACATGGGCCAACAGCTGACACATTTCATAAGGCAAGGGAGAGGAAGTGCAATTTCCTTTTGAAGTCATTTTCCCAGACAGCAAATAGGTGGTTGGAGGGGCTTCCTTGGCACATGAGGAGATGTGACTTACAGCTCCTTCTCTTACCCAACAGGTATTTTTCCTTTATGAACTACAGTATAAAAGAATGAAACAAAGGCTAAGCAGCCTATTTGACCCTGCCTCTCTTTTATCTGCAATTGGTAAAGAGTTTAAATGGCCATCCCCCCAGTTCCCACATGCACTTGCCTCCTGAGGCACTGGTGATGCCTTTTTGGGACTACCCTAAATACAGAGGCCACACAAAATTAAGAGAATAAAAAGCTGTTATATTTATTGAAGGGCCTTCAGATACATTTAGAGCAGAATGAAGGCCCCCGGGGGCTACACCCAAAATGGACAATGGGTCACAGGTTTTCACATTATTGTAAGTTTGGTCCATTTGCATGTTGGGGGTTAATTTTCCAATTACAGCTTTGGTTAATGGAGTCATTTACCCTAAGTTTGCTCCCCCATCTCACTTTTGTTTACATTTCTTGGGGTCTGAGACAGCGAGGTGTCCTCGATTCCTAGGCCTGGAGAGGAATTGTTTTGTCTGACCAAAATGTGAGAACAGTACCAAACGTGTGGAGTTTAGAGTTACACATTCAAGAACTGCAGGATTCCAAACACACAAAAACCAGAGAAGCCTAAACCCCGAGGGGCCTTACCCAGCACGGTGAGGGTGGCGTTGGCGAGCACGGAGCCGGCCGAGTTCTGGGCCGTGCAGCTGTAGACGCCCATGTCCTCCACCTTGACGTCGGTGATGAAGAAGACGTCGTCGTCGGGCATGACGTGCATGCGGCGCTCGCGGGCCGCGGGGAAGTCGGTGCCGCCGTCCTTCTGCCAGGCGATCTGCGGCGGGGGGTGGCCCTCGGCCGCGCACTCCAGCCGCGCCGTGGTGCCCGTGCGGCTCGTGATGTCGTGGGGAGTCTTGATGAAGGACGGCAGCACTGGGGAAGGAGAAAGGAGAAAAGGGCGTGAGCGGCTCCTGGGGAAACGCCGGCTTCTGGGCAGTGCTGCTTTTCCTTCCTCTCAGGGTTGCTTCTCCCTGAGATTCTCCTCGGGGTTGCTGTTCCCCATGGTAATCAGGTTTTCAGTCTTCTCTTTGCCCTGGGTGTTTCACACCAAAGCCAGAGATGACAAGCTGAGTCCAGCAGTGTTATCAAGGCTGTTTATTCTAAATTATCTCTTAGTTCTTGTTCAGCTTTGCAAGGCGTCCCCAGCAGAGCAGGACACGCGGCCAGACTGGGTGGGTCAGAGATTCCCCAAACCTTCAGTATGGTATCTCCAACCCAACCACTGTCCAAGACGTATTTTTATTTACAGAATTTTACCAATACCAACTACTTACTCTAACATGTCAGTTCTACTCTAAACCAATCTCTAAAGTCCAACTCAGGAAAAGATGGGGGATGAGAGCAAGAACAAGGAGGCCAGAGACCACTCCCCAGTTCCTCCATCTTGTCTCTTCACCCCCATACGCTAAGAATCCTAATTTCTATATTTATATTCTATAACAAACTAGCTACTATTTATTTTTAAATTCTTAGGATTTGTGATTCTTCCTGCATGTGAGTATTCACTCCCATGGACAGGGATCAGAGTCAGTGTCCTTCTGGGCTCTGTGTGAGGCTCTGACCCCCCGGTACAGGTCCCAGACCCCTCTGTCCAGTCTCCAAACCCTCCAGGGGATCCAGAGGGATATCCTGGACTCTGACACTTTCCACAGGTGACAATTACCCACGGGCGGGAGGATGCCCACATGCTTCTGCAGGATATCTCTGAACTGCTGGGGACTGACCCTGTGTTTCTTCAGAAGCAGAGTCCATGACACCTCCAACTCAGATCATTAGAGCTGAGGATCAAAGCTAATTTTCTTCTAGGAAAACCTGGGAAAAAAATCTGTTATCTCTCCTACAGAGAACTTCCAACTCCAACATCCCTCTCCTTTTCATCCCTGTGTAAATCTACCTGAGCAGCCCAAAGGGAGGCAGCTCAAGCTGTTAGGAACATGCATGGTGAAGTGCTTGGTTGGATGGCGGCCAACACAAAATGCTGTGTGCCCCTCACAGGGCATTTCCCAGCACCCACTGATACAAACTGCTGCTGTGCAGAGGTTAAGAGCTCACCATCAGGAATGGACCCTCGGGAGCAGCTAAGTGGGAATTCACAAAGAATTGTACCACATAGGAGCTGAGGAGAGGAAGAGGGAGCAGTCGCACTCACCATTAACGGTGAGGCGGGCCTTGTTGGAGTATGTGGAGCCGAAGTGGTTGGTGATGACGCACTGGTAGCGGCCCTCGTGCGCGAAGGTGACGTGGCGCAGGTGCAGGATGGTGGTGCACTCCATCACCTCCCCGTCCTTGGCCCGCACGTGCGCGAAGTTCTCGATCTCGGCGTTGTGCAGCATCTCGTTGTCCTTCTTCCAGGCAAACACCATGGGGGAGCTGCTGCTGCTGGCAGCCAGGCAGGTGAAGCGGATGTCCTTGCCGAGGACGGCCACCGTGGTCTCGGGCTGGATGATGATCTGCGGCTTGGGGAAGTCGTCTGGGAGGAAACAGCGGCAACAGTCAGTGCTGGGTTCTGAGGGGAGGCTGGAGCAAGTCAAGGGGTGAAATGAGAAATAAGCAGGGCACTGTAGGGCAGGAGTGCCACACACAACTCCACTGAGTCGTTGGTTTATGTGGGATTGTTGTTCCTCTGGTTCCTTCAGTGGGCTGAGATGGTCACTGAGTGACCTCAGACACCTACAAGACACCCAGCTCCTTCACCAGCTGAGTCTGAGAAAGATACTAACTGAAGTCTGAAGAAGAATCTGAAGAAATATTCAGACCTTATTCAATGTACAATCCATGCATGAAAAGCATGACTGAACTTAAAACCTCACCTCCAGACCTGTACTGGCATGAAGTAGGAGGGAAGAGGGCACTTAAAGGGCTGCAAGTGACACCTCCAGGGAAAATTGCTCACAGGAAGTTTTAGTGGGTAGGGATTGGTTTCTTCTCCCAGGCAATAGGACAAGAGGCAGTGGCCTCAAGTTGTGCCAGGAGAGGTTCAGATTAGCTAATAGGAAACATTTCTTCTCCAAAAGGGCTGTCATGCACCAGAACAGGCTGCCCAGGGACCAGGGATGGTGGAGTCACCATCCCTGGAGGTATTTAACAGATGTGTCAGTGTGGCCCTCAGGGCTGTGCTTTAGTGGTGTGTTTGGCTGTAGTAAGTTTATGGTTGTGTTCAAAGATCTGAGAGGTCTTTTCCAACCTAAAGGCCTCTCTGACTCTATGCAGCCCATGCTGTCAAAGCAGAAGCAGCTGTATTTGCCTGTCACCCGACCGGGGTGGAAAGCTTCACACAGTCTCTCTCTCTGCCCTGAAGACTGTTGGTTTTAGCAAGGTTCCAAGCAGATTCATTTATTAGGTTTCTACAAATGGTGTAATTTAATATTTGACTAAGGTTTAATTAAACAGCCAGGTCTCTGGAACCAGGACTACTACTGCCTGGAGGAGTTGGCAGGCACCAGGAAGCAAAGCTGCTTTTGCTTTGTGATGTTGCTGTGGGGATGGAGCCTTCAGGATCTCTTCTTCCAGATGAGCAGAGCAAGCCTCCCTGCCAGCCTGCTCAGACAGAGGCCACCTAGGCAGAGCATGTCACTGAGGGGACCAGGAGGGACACTGGAACAAAGCTTCTGCTCTGTGTTCAGTGCAAGTCATGCATTCAGCTCGGTTAAACAGTGTTTGCAAAAGCTCATTTTTCCTTCAAACAGCCCTGTGCAGCTCCACCCAGAATCCTCACTGGTTGGCTCCACTGCACAGGGTTTGGCTCCCAAACCAGGCCTTTCTTTTCCCCCAAGCCTGGAAGCCTGAGCAGCATTGATTTGGCCTCCTCTGATGATTTAAATTTCTTCTTCTTTATGAGAAAGGTAGCAGATGTTTATGTGTACTGGGTATTAAGTAAAGCTGCTTTGAAACCATAGCTCAGGTGCAGACTCAACTGCAGTATTTGGGTGGGCCTTAGTGGCCCCAGAGCAGCAGCTGTGATGGAGGGATACTCCTCTGGGGTTTGTTTTTAACTCTTTGTTGTCTCCAAGAGGGAGAAAAGATGGGTGAAGAACACAAATCCACAGAAGAGCTCGGAACACTGCAGAAGGAAAAAAATTACAGCTGCAGTCTTGATACTATCAAACTGAGAGGACTGGGGAAGTGTCTGTGCAGCCCCATCTGGAAGTGGAACAGGCCTTAGTCCCTGTTGATTTAATACTCAGGGAGCCCTGTAAGGAATACTCTGGATGCAAGCAATGCTGAGTGGTTTTAGTGGGAAATAAATTGTAGCCAATGACAAATTTTTTAAATGCAGGCTCGGGCTTCCTTTGATCCCACTGAATAACAAAACAAAACAGAAACCCTCTCATAATAACATGCTGGTGCTCAAAGAAAATGTTTCCCAAGTGACTCCTACCCTTTGTACAACCTCAAAACACGCAGGCAAGACTTACCACACACAAAACTCTCTGGCTGGATGGCAAAAATGCTCTTGCTTTTCAGTGACTCAGGATGGGCACAGGTGGCCACCACAAAGGACTGCAGCTCCTTCTCCACCAACCACTGGGGCAGCCACTTCAGCTGGCAGTCGCAGAGGAAGCTGTCACTGTTAATGTGGCTGCAGGGGAACAAAACCAACACCAGCCTGCTGTGAGTCCTGCACACAGGGGAGGCTCACAGCCCTTTCATGTTAAACACATTCCTCCTGCCCCCCCAGCATGGGTGGGAGGAAGGAAAAGGACTACAGGGATGTCCTTGGGGCAGTAAAGAAGTTACAGACAGGATACATTTAAACAGCATTTCATCTCCACATAGAGAAACACCCTCCTGTATTGCAGTGACACTGCAGCACCTTGTAATTATTAACCAGCTCCCAAAGTGATGCCCAGGAACAGACAAGCAATGTCAATGAGTTGCTGCTCTGCCTCTGTGGTTAGAGCATCTTTAGTGGGAACCAAATTCAGCCCTTAACTGCTGACCAGAGAGAGAGAGAGGACACCCAGCCCCCACTGTAAAGCCTCGAGTTCCCTCCATGGCAGAGCAGTAAGCAGAGAGGCCCCGCCTTCCATACGGTGACCCCGGAGTTGTGTTTACTGATTAACAGAAGCAGTAGAGGAGAAATGACCACAGATATTTGTGTAAACCCCAGAGAAACAGTTACTAGTCTGGAAAACAAAACACATAAACATTTCTCAGCATCCTGAGTTCCAACCTCACCATTGTAGGATTCTGATCCAACACTAGCTTAGCACCTTCTGTTAGGAAAAGAGGTGTGAAAAAGGAGCAAGGAAAAGGGAGCTTTTAATGGGAGTTCTTTTTAATATTCTGGGCCAAATTATGGCTCAGCATAGGTTACACAAACAGGGCATTCATATTTTGGTCTGGTTTGCAAAACTCAGTCTGATCTTGGAATTGAATGTGAGGATGCCTCAGAGACTGGGAAAATACTGCAGAGAGAGCTCCTGCCCTGCAATACTACAAGCTGTGCAAGAACAGGGTATCAAGAGCACAGCAAAATCCCAAATCCAGCACTGCACTGTAAGATGTGAATCTACTGTTAATCTTCTACCCAATACCTTGGATGAAATACTGAAGTTTGAAAAGAGCAGGAAAGGGAAAAAGAAAGAAATTGACTGGAGAGGGAGGGAATACAGGGATTTGATTTTTCAAAGCTGTCCACTTTGCTATTCTAAAAAGATGTGTAGCCTCTAACACGTATGATGGGATAAAACCCTCCTGGCTACTTAGACAGGTCACGAGATCCTTCAGCAGAATGCATTCTGCATGTAAATGTCCTCTATCTGAACTTCTCCATTTTATAAACATTCCTTCATAATATCTGGGATCTCACTATCTCTTCCTAATAAGATCAATCTTTCATCTAAATTTTGTTTCAAGTGCCAGTGCAGAAGATAAAGTTTTTAATCACACAACAGACACACAGTGTTTATCTTCTTAATTCCCAGTCTCTGGTATCAAGTGTCACTGCCAACAGCCACCATCTGATTCTCATTTCCAATGTTAGGGGCAAGAACCTGTACCTGCCCAAATACCAAATAAATGATTTTGCGTTCTGCAGACACTGCACTACTCCAGGCATAGCAGCACATCGACAGTGGATTAAATATTTATGGGGAAGAAGAGAAAAGGAAACCAGGCAGGACTGGAAACAGTGTCTGATAACAGTGCAGAGCCCCAGCCTGGAGCACAGGCAGCAGCTCTGATAACACATCTGTATTTTTACACCAGAAGGCTGGATGACAAGTGGATGCAGTTCAAATGGTGCTTATCACTGCAGTATCAGTCCTGTGTGTGAACCCTAAACACAGGTACAGCAAGGGAGCAGATGGGCCACTGGGAATTAAATCCATGGTGGTGTGAGCAGGAGAGATGGCTAACAAGGACCAGGGCTGGACATTCTGAATGGAGATGAATCACTGCATAGGCACAAACCTGCTGGAAGGACCTATCCTGATGATCTAATTTCACTCACTATTACATGTGAGACGATCCCCTGACAGCTCGTCATGAATACAAATACCCCACAGAGGAGGATGCAAGGCAGGGGGAAATGAATGAGTGCTAAGGTGGGTGAGACCCGTGCTGCTGCTCATGCCTGGGGCCAGGAGGATCCCTGAGCCTGAGGGTGTGAGCAGGGCCAGGAGGATCCCTGAGGGTGTGAGCAGAATGTGTGAGTGAATCCATCACTTACAGCTGCCGCAGGCTCCTCATCCTGGCAAAGGCGTCGGCTTGGATGGAGCGGATGGCGTTGTCCCCGAGGTTCCTGCAGGCACAACCACAGGCAGTGTGAACAAAAGAGATGCTGTGGCTGGGACAGAGCATCTCCACATTGATTTAAGCACTGATTCCAGTAGCAGGGGATTTGGTAGCTCCTTCTGCACTTACAGTGCATAGAAATGTTCCTCAAAACAACTTTATATTATTGAAGTATTGCTGAACAATAGCCAGCAAATACAAATCACACTTCACTAAATCACTAAGTCATTCCCTACTCCCTCTTCTCACTGTACATGCTCAGTCTGAGCTGCCTCCATCATCCAAAGCTCAGAAATTCCTCAGCCCCCTCAATAACCCAAGAGTCTGGAATGTGGTACCCCCAGGCTAGACCTTCAGCAAACATAAAAGAAAGCAAATACTTGCACTAAGCAGCATCTGAGGAATTATTTGAAAATGACTTGGAGAGGATACTGTTGGGTTTAAAAAAACATCCCAGTACTTCCAAGGGAAGAGGTTAAAGGCTTCCCTCACAATTATTGCTAATTAAAAATATAATTTATTCTCTCAAAAAGCACAGTGTTGGATTTAGGACTGAAGTTTACTAAGGGACACGTAGGGCAGACCAGCACTCTTTAAAGAGGATAATCTCAGTAGAGCATTAAAGGCACCTTTATTTGGGAATGTGTTCCCAGTCAGGCAGCCCAAATCTTTCAGCATGCTCTCGATGGCCGTAACATTTCATACAATCAGCAGCCAATAAAACATGTAGAGCACAGTCACATATACTTTAACTTGTCTTAATCCAAGAAAGGAGGTTATTCATGAATCACTGCTGGAGTCATCAGCCTTGGGACACAGAAAAAAAATTGCACAGAGGCAGCCAAAATGGACTTCTTGCAAATGGCTCTGAGGGGGCTGTGCTGAATGGGGATGCATCGAAACCAGTCATCTGCAGCTCGTGTCACTGCCAGAGCCTGGGTTTAGGAGGAAGCTGGGGTTAAGGAGGAGAGAGTGCTGTGTCTGAACCAGCCCATTTTCATTGCTAATAGCCTGCAAAGCAGTAGTGTGCAAGTCAAGGTGATACTCTCCAAAATTAAGAGCATGCAAATTTCCCATATGTTCTATAACTTTGTTCCTGGCACAAAAAAAGGCCAAAGTTGAGGCGGGCTTATAATGAGAAGGAAGCAGGTGGCCCCCACAAATGGACTGGCTTCTCAGTTTACAAAGACACTATTAAATTGCTAGCAGATTTCTCAAGCAGCTACTTTTGGCAGACCCCCCTTCCCAAACTCTGAGGCATGGTGGGTTACTCACAGGTGCTCCAGAGCCTCCAACCCTGAGAACGCTTTCTTGGCCACAGACTTGATCTTGTTTCCAAACAGAGTTCTGCAGTTTCCAAACATCCAGTGCCAGATAAACAGAAAGAAAATGGGGAGAGGGGGGGCAAAAAAAAAAAATAAAAATAAAGGAACACAATTAGTGTGGGTTTATCTGATATACACACTCAAGCTTAAGTCCCAGGAAATCTGAACTGCACAGAGCTTAAGAGAGCTGAAGCACACTCGCTTTCCTGCTCCTGAAATGAAATCCTTTTATCTGTATTTGAATTTAATAGTGATGACAGCACAAAAGGGAATGTGCCATATCATGTAAAAAGGCAGGCTTGCTCCCGTGCTTGGGAACCAGCTTGCTGAGTAACAGAAGGTCCCCTCTGTACTTTGCAGGCTGGCTGTGGACAGGATTAAGGCAGTGACAGTTTAACAAGATATTGGTCTCTCTCCACAACACTTTTCATTTCTGACTTCTCCCCAGACAGGGAAAAGAGTGGTAATTTATTCCCTGGTGCTTGGCCTGAGCAGCTATCAGCACCCAGGGCTGAGGGCAGCCCCTGGGCTGCACACTCACCCAGCAGCTGACTGGAGGCACTGCTCCTTCCTTCCTTCAGAATACAACAGCAAAGCAACATCATGCAACAGATCATAGCCAAGGGATAAGAATTTCAAGGAGCAAAAGGCAGAACAGGTAATGTCCAGAGCTGAGGACTGGGCTTGCTTGCATCTGTGAGCAGAGAGCATTCCTCTGGATCAGCAGTGGCATGAGGGGACTAACACAGCAAACAGGCAGCTGGAGAGATCCCAGCCCAGCTGCCACCTCCAGAGCAACAGCTCTCCAGAAATACTGACCAGGGCTCATGGCCAGGGGCAGGGTTTGTGACAAATGAATGGTTCCCTCACCTGTTTTAATAAAACATCAACCAGTGTCATTAATTAGGACCTGCTTTCCTTCCCCAGGCTCCTCTAAGGTTTATCCTCCAGGTGCATCTGTTACCACCACGAGGTGTCCAGGGCAAGTCATCACCCACACCTCAGGTGAAAAAAGGCACATCTGGTGCTGCATTTGAGTTCTCATTCAAGAGCTGTCCTTTGGCATAGGGTATATGACCTGTATCTGCACCCCAAAAAGACTTACAGCTATGATAGTACCACTGCTTGCTCACTGTCCAGGGAAAGGAGAGGAGTACAGGACAGACCATGTGCAGCAATTCCATGAGCAAATACATTCCCAAGATCTTGTCAAGGCTTTCCACAAAGCACTTTTCAAATGTCAGAATAATTTGGTTGTATATTGGCTCCCAGAAAGCCCAGTTTCAAATGTCCCCAGCACCAAGGGATGTGTGCAATCATGTGTGCCATCATTTGGTAAAAGGGATGTTGCTTTAATGAAAGCTTTGAAAAATCCATTAGAATGATTAATACAGTAAATAATTTACTGTATGTAAACTCTGGTCAAAAGAGTTGACCAGAGTTCCATACACACTGATTTTTGGAGCAATATTGCTAGATAAGTGTTTTGTAAGGACAAGGTAAGGATAAAATAAGGTCTAAAGGAAATGGCCTCAAGCTGTGCCAGGGGTTTAGATTAGATTTTAGGAAAAAATTCTTCAGAGAAAGGGTTGTAAGCACTGAACAGACTGCCCAAGGAAATGGCAGGGTCGCCATCCTTGGAAGTGTTCAAAAAACATTTGGATGTGGCACTGCAGGCCATGGTTTAATGATGAACATGGTGATGGTGCTGGGTTGATGATTGAACTTGATCCTAAAGATCTTTTCCAACCGTTACAATTCTAATGGAAGTTTGATGGGCATCTGCTTTTGAAAAGATTATGCTGAGCATGGGTTTGATAGCTGCGTATTTCTATTATTTTTCAGTGGATTTTGGACTTTGAAAATTGGAGATACTGCTGATATCTGTTCAGTTATCTGTGCAGAGATAACCTGTACATCTGGGGAAGGGAATACAATTACACCACTTGTGTAGGTGCACACAGCTTGGTGCCTGGACACGTGAAATACCTAACACACATAACAAGTCAGGCCTCAGCAAACTCATGACTCCTTGCAACCCATTTCAATTAAGTGCCTCTACAAATCTGAGAGTTTGAACCTAGCAGCCCTCATCAAAGGGAAGGCTGGAATGTGAAGGCAGAAGAGCACAACCACAATTAGCCATCCCACTGCTGGTCAAAACCTCCTCCACGGGGCACAGCCAAGCACAAGCTCTCCTGGAGACTGCACCAGTATAATTACATGGCAAGCACACAATTCATTGCAGCATTTTCTCCTCCAGCCAGTTTTGCACCTGCAGGAAGATTTCACTGAGTGAGCCATCAAAAAGCTGGTTACATTTAGCAGCTTGAATAATTAGGAATCTCCTTGTTCCACAGTGATTCCACCAGTGCCTTTTATGCTTCAGTGCTTCTTGACTCCCTTTTTCTTCAAGCAACATTTTAATTTAGGCCTGTGCTCTCCATCCTGGAGAGCCTCATATATAATTCAGGGAAGGCTAAAGTGACTGGGCTCTCCATCTCTGTTTAACACCTTCATGTCAGCGAACAACCCTCTCTGTGCTAAATCCTTTCAGAGGCTAATCTGTGCCAGATCAAAGGGGAGCGGCTTTTAAGGCAATCTCCACAGAGCTGAGGTGATTATTAATTCATTGGAAGGTCTCCTCTGAAGTGCCCATTTATTTTTTGTATGCTAATGCATTTAAAGTGGTTGACGGTTTAAACACAGCCCTAAATCACACAGTGAAATGTTTGCTGTAAGGGCTGATCTTTTATTTACAAAAAAATCCTGGTACTGACTTCAGCCTTAGAAATCACCAGTTTGGGATTTATGTGCTGATAAGCTAAAATAGTTCTGAGGAGATCCCTTTAAAGGTAACCACTCACAGGTATTCTCAAAACGCCTCAAGAAATGATAAAATAATTTAATGTTCTGAGAGTTTTTTAGCCTTACACACTGGCTGACAGTGAACCATCCCAGCAAGCTGTCTGTCCCACAGCAGTTCACTCTGTTAAGTAATCAAACCACTCCTGTCTGCCACAAACCAACCTGATCTACATGCTTTTCCAGGCTATGAAATGTGCTGCAATCCCTGCACAAACCTTCCCTGCACACGTCCCTGGGCCAGCCTCAGAGCTGGCCTGAGTCCATGTGCAATGACAGGCATCACTCAACAAAGGAAAGAAAGACATCAACCAAGCTTCCTCAGCACCCTTGGCTACTGGCAGCCCAAACCAGGCATCCTTTGGAGGTGTTCCTTGTGCTGGGTGAAAAAAAATCACATCAGGCCACAGCATCTCACAGGGGACAGCAATAGCTGCTCTGCCCAGAGCTCCCAGCACATAACCCCACAGGCTGCCCCTGCTCCCTTCCTTCCTCCTCCCTCTCCTTGCTGCTCCTCCTGGCCTCTGCCTGACCCCCACAGCTCATCAGGGCTCACTGCTCCTGCTTTCCATGTCAATCCTTTTGCTGAACTCCTTCCTTCATGCTGTCTCCTCTGGATTTCTCACTGCTCTCCTGTTACCTGCACCCAGCATTTCTAACATATCCTAATCACTTGGGAACACTGCTTTTGCTCCCACTCCAGTGGCCCTGTTGGAGGGATGCACCACCAGGACAGCTCTCTCTGCTCCCTTCCACCAGCTTCTCTCTCTTGTCAAAGCAGCACTACAGACTCATAATCCCTACAGCCTGCAAATCCCACTGGACAAAGTCTCTGCTCCCATCACCCTTCCAGCTGCTCACAAGGTCTCACTGGTTTCATCAGACAAACCAAACACTTCAGTCAGGCAGCCAAGGACTCTTCATCCCACCACATCTGCTCCTCTGCCTTTTTTCTGGCAGTCATGGGAAGATTTTCCCTGCCTCTGCATGCACAGCAATTCTTACTGACTTCTCTCTCACCCCCACACTACTTCTGCTTCCCTGCCTGGCTCCCCCTGTCCTTAAATCCTCCTCTGCCTTCTGCCCCTCTTTACTTGCAGCTCCAACTTGGTCCCCTCCGCATGGACCCCGTGACTCCCCTCAGCAATGATCAAATGCCATCTCCCTGTCTGTGATTTCAGATTTTTCTCCTCTAAGCACTACATCTCCACAAACCCTGCCCGTGGCTGGTCCCACTCCCTGAGGAGTCTCTAATGAGAGCGTGACAATCTCCTGCCTGCCAGGATTCATTCCAGCCATCTGCTCTCCATCGAGGTACTTTTACTGCACCTCTGGCTGTGCCATCCCAGCAGCACAGACAGCTGCACGGGGGGTGCTGAGAACTGCAACAAAGGCAAGAGGCAATGATTAGAGACTCTTGATTTGTCACAAGCCATCAGAGACTCCTGTGACAGGGCTGATTTATATCACCCATTTCAAATGGAATAGGGACTTGTACAGAGCGATGTGAAAATCCTTGCGAAGGCCAAGCAAGCCATAAACATTTGCAAGGCGCATGCTTGCCTTGGGTTTCTTTTTATCTCCTTGAGAGCCTGTGCCCCGTGGTGCCTTTTATTGTCACTGCACATGGAACTGAGCCCAAAAGATCACTCTCAGAGAGAGTATCCCACAGAAAGGAATCCTGTTTCAATCCTCTGTTGTAACAGGAAGTGGGGCGATTTTTCTCTTCTGTTTATTGTTATTTGCTGCATCAATCAGTGCCTCACTGAAGATTGCAAGGGGTTGTTTTTGTCCCTTGTTTGCTTGTGGAAGTGAGGCATGGTTGTGCTGAATTTTATACATGAAAACAGCTTAAATTTCTCTCTGTGCCTGAACTGCAGTATGTGGCACTGTCTGTTCACCATTTAGAAAGGGAATACTACTACAGCTCAGGTTTTCTGTTGATTTTTGTTTTGTCCCAAGGTGAGGAAGGCTGCATAAAAAGGGACAGACACAACCCCACGCAGGCACACAGCAAAACTGGCTTGAATTCAAGCCCAGGGATACTCACAGCTTGCTCAGGTTTTCCAGGCCTGTAAAGGCTCCATTGGTATCTTCTATTGTGCCCGAGATGTCGTTGTGGTCCAGTTCCCTGGGGGGAGGACAAGAGAGAGCTCAGAATCAGCACCTTAACCCCAATGTCACTGTTACAAACAAGGGGAGGAAGCTCAGAGTGCCACATGAGAGCTTCCCCTTTTCCCCTGACAGTTCTCAGAAAATGCAGAGTCCTGCAGCAAAGCAGCACAATCACTTCTCCTGCACTGACACATGGTGGGATGGTGCATTCCAGAAAAGGCTCTGGCTTGTTCCTGGCTGAAACCCTCTGAGACAGCTGCTTTTTACCAAGTAGGTTTCTGTCCTTTTCTAGTTCTGCGCATCCAAACAGAAGGAAGAAAATGAAAACAAAGTGCCAAAATTAAACTGAAAGAAACAGCTGTCCTTAAATGCTACCACCATGAAATAAGATCACTTTGGATATTCCAATGTATAAGTGTATTTGTCTATAGCTGAATCTTAGGAAGATGATTTGGTGTATTTTCTACAAAGCTGAATTTTTTTCTGGCAATGAACTTGAAAACTCAACAAAGGAAAGCGCCAGCATCTCTGCACCAGCCTAACTCTGTATAACCATTTGAAAAAAAAATAGAATTCCTTTTCAAAGTTAGCTTCTTTTGGCTTTCAAATTGACCATCAATTACAAGAGTCAAAGAGGTCTGAAGAAAAACAAGCACACAGAACAAACACAGAGATCCACAAAAGCTGTTTAAACAGACTGTTTAAAAATCCTTCCCTCCCAGCTTTTAAATCCAGCTAGCAATGAATACCCAGCAACACAGACAGAAATTCATCATTTCCAATGTTAAGTAAAAAGAAAGAAAAACTAAATAGGCTTTGTTGGTTTTGTTACATCACTCTGATTTAAAACCTGGCAAAACACAACACCAAAGCAAACCTCACCATCCAGATAACCCCTGAGCCCTCAGGTAACTCCTTTCGCACCTTTTGAAGATGATTATCAGAAGGTTTCAGATAAAAAAAATATTAAGAGCAAAAAGAAAAAGCCCCAGTCCCCCTGCATTTTGCAACACTCCAGACACAGGCATCACAGTGTGGCTTCTGTGCAGCACAAATGCACATTAATTCACAAGAAGGGAAAATAAGTTTAAAAGAAAGCCCCAGTTTCAATATGGGAATGGTTTTCCCTCAGCTGGCTCAGTCTTTGCTCCTTTCTCTGCTTTAGGGTGAACTAAAGATGCAAGGAGAGACAGCCAAAGGCTGCAATTCCTGTTTCTCAGCTGGCTTAAGCCTGAAACCTGAATCTCATGTCCCTGGAGAGCCCTGTGGATGTCAGGGTGATCTGTGGGTTGCTCTGTGCCAAAGGCATGGACAAAAACTCAATATCCTCGTGGGGTGTGGGTGCACATAATGCTGTGGTGGCCAAAGAGACGAGTCCAGGGGAATGCTTTGATGTGCTGGCACTTCCAGCACTATCCCAGTGGGACAGGAGCAAATGCATCCTCCTGGAGCTCAGTTTCTACATTTTCCCTACGGCTGCCAAGCCAATGTCCCTTGTTCTGTTTGTTTTTTAAGGGAAAATCCCTTCTCAGACATTTCTCCTCTTCAGTTTCACCACGGGCTACTGGTCTTTGGAGCAGCAAACCCTTTCCCATGGCAGAGACAGACAAGTGGGAACAGCCTGTAGGAGCTCTGACACACACTTTTATTAATTGACTGCCACACATTGTGCTTTCTTGAAAAAGGGAAAGAAAACGGTATTGCTTGTTCATCCAGTGGCAACTCAAAGGTTTAGTGTTAGAAAGGAGGAATAAAAACCTTTTTAACAAATGAGTGAAAATAGAGAGAGGGAATAAAAAAGAGTGGGGTATTTTGGCCCAGCTCTCTTTGTATTCCTGCTCCTCTCCCAGCCCCTGTTGCCAATTTCCTATTCTTTCTGGCTGGCTGAGCTTGAATGCTCGAAGCCTTGTTAATCATTGTGCTCAGAGGTCTCCGGGCCTGACCTCTATTTGAATAGCTCCACATTTCAGCAGTTTCACACCCACCAAAGGCTCCCCAACAATAGCCCATAATTAAAGCATGCTCAGCTCTTTTTCACCAGGTGCAGGACCCAATAGGCCTTTCTCTTTATTAAATTAGAGCTCGCTCACACACTCCCTCTCCTCCTCCCCCCTCTGCCCTGGACATAAAAGAGGCTCCACATTCACTGCAGAGCAAAGAGAAGGACCAGCTTCCCTTCCCCTCCATTTTTCTTTGGAAACCTTTAGTTCCGGTCTTGACAGCTGCCTCAGAGAGGTCCTTTCTGAATGCCCAGTGCCTGAAAGGCTTTGGCTTAACTTTAAAAAAAGCAAACAAAACCCAAACTCACTTTCCACTCACTTCCTTCACTATGAACTTCAAAAAAGAAAAGAGTAAGATGCAAAAAGTACTGTAAAGAGGGGAGATTTTTCTGTTCCCATTTCCTTTTAATGACTCAGGCCACAATGGGCTTCTGAAGAGGAATAAAAGTATCAAAGTGTGTTTTTTTCCCTTTTGAAGGAAGAATTAAATGAGTTTGCTGAACCCAACCAGCCTGGGAACGTGTCTGGTGCTGTCACAAGGACTGTGAGAACTTTGTGGTGTGCCAGATGAAGGTGCTGAGCCTGCAGCTCTCAGAGAGAGGAGGAGAGCAGCCCTGCAGGTTCCAGAAAGGAGACAGAAAAACACATCTGCAGGAATGGAACTGGATTCCCCATCTTCTGATGTCCATAAGAAAAGCCCAGATGTACAGTGTATAATGGAACAATGCATCCCACAGGAGGTGACACTGATCTGTCTGATGGGCTCCACCACTCCTAAAACCTCACCAGGGGTACATGGACTAGGCAAGCTCATTTCCAGAGTCATGTTTCCAGGTACTACATTGTGTCAGTGGTTTTGAAATAAAAGTCTGTGGTACATGGCCAAAGCCAGCACTGGATGGATCATTTCTGCAGTTCAGGACTAGGGTACATGAAACTTGCCCTTGGCATCTTTTTGGTTTCTCAGGGTTTACCATGAAAATCAGAGCAGAGAACGTTTCATGGGTCCAACTACATCAAAGAGAAAGACTTCTGAGTACTTGCATGGTACCTGCAAAAGCTTCTGGGCTGAAGTGCCTGGGTGAAACTTCATGTGTAGTTACACTTTAGGTACAGCCAGATCTCAAGCCCAACCTCTACATTTCTTTAGTTTGCCATTGTTTTTCCCTTAACATCATCTTAGCTCATAATTTTATGTTTAATATTCAGTTAAAAAAAAAAAGTAACAACACAGAAGTGCTCAAAATAGCACATTTAAGAGGATATTCAAATTTCCAGTGTTGTCAGTGGAAGGAATCATTCCCTGCTCCTTCTGAGAATGACCCAAAAGAAACTAAGTTTTTTTAATAATTTCAATTAAAGTCAGTATGACAGCAAAAGAAATACTGCTATTAGCTGCAGGAATGAGACCTCAGGGATTTTTGGTCAGCTGAGGTGGCTTCAGGAACCTGAAACTGCCAGACATGATCACCCAAAGCATCTTCAAAGCAGAACCATCTGGCAGAACACAAACTGTGGAGGGAACATGGGTGTGGTCTGACAAAAGCTGAGAGCAACTTACAGGACACGCAGGTTTTTGAGTCCCCTGAAAGCCCCTTCTGCAATATGGTTGATGGAATTGTGGCTCAGCCGCAGCACGTGCAGTCCCCCGAGGTCTGCCAGGCTTCCCTCGTCCAGCCTCGTTAGGTTGTTGTAGGAGAGTATCCTGAGGGAAAAATGCACAACAGCTCCTGTCAATCCATCTGGTGTTTTCCAAACTCCTCTGTGCCAAGCAGTGCCTGCCTCCCACAAGCACCTGACAGAGGTGATGTTCTGGGTGGATGTGTAACAGCTGGATTAGGAAATCAGGAAATCAGGAAATGAGACTGCAGCCTGCAAGTGTTGCCACAGGACACCCGTGGGGAAGCCTGGGTGACACTCAGGGAGCAGGGGCAGCTGTACCCAGCTGTGGGGGAATCTTCTCTGCAGGTACAGAGAGAGGCTGCCCCAGAAATGACTGAGAGCAACAACACAACACACACACACTGTCAGCTACAGCAGGGAGAGCTCCTCCTGCCCCCATGTACTGGGATATTAAGAGAGACAGGACCACTGGGAGACTAAAACATGATTTATGGCCTCAGTCCCAAGGAGTGAGAGCATCTTCACCATTTAAGCCAGGGGCTCCTGGTCAGTGGTCACAAGGTTACAAGGGGTTTTAAAGGTTTACTAGCCAATCATCTACTGCCACACATATTAACTTTCACACCAGTAGCTAATTCAACTGTATCACACATCCTGCTGCAATGTGAGCATTTTTACCCAATCATACAGTGACACTCATATTATCTGTTACACCTTAAAAACTTTTTATTGTTTCTGTAACTACTTCTATATCCAAACTTTAAAACCTTAAAACTTTCCACTACCTAGCTTAATATGTCTCTATCTATATTACAAAACCACATTCTTACTTATGGTGTCTAAATTTGGAAGCCTTTTCCAAGGTCTCACTCGAACCCTGTAGTCTCTCCTGTATTTAGGCCTGCATGCACAAGACTTTGAGAATTTTCTGTGCCTTGATTCCCCACATCATGGCTGGGTGAGGGTCTGGGAGCACCACCCTGTGTCCCCACAGGCAGAGGCAGGGCTCAGCTGGCTGTGCTCAATCTTCACCCCCATGTGGACTCCCTCTGAGGCTTGCAGGGAGAAGCAGCCCTGTTCCCCACACCCTGAGAGGTGCAGAGTGATGTCACACAGATGGATTCTGGAGTTCACACACTCTTGGCAGGGTCCAGGCTTCTGTACTCAGGAGGTGCCTTATCATTCTGCACTTGTGCACAGCCAGCCCCAGGCTCTGGGTGTGGGTGCCTCTGCTCCACCCCAGTCCAGAGCCAAGAGCATTTCACCACAAGGCAATTGAATGCTTCCTTTCATGCACAGAAAGGAGGTGTCTGCTGTAAACCAGCCACCTTTCCTTCCTCCCACTCCCCTTTGTCAAGGAGCAGAGTTTGCCTTAAATCCTCTCCACTTACAAGAGACTACTGGAGGGGTTTTTTTTTCCCATCTATCTCTTCCCCTTGCCTGTATTATCTCTGGTCTGGAAGATTTTTTTTAAGCACTGCTCCTGTTGCAGTTTGAAAGCTGGCAGGAAATCAGCTGCTTTTCTCTCCCAGCAAGGTGCAGATGAGGCTTTGGAGCTGTGACACTGAGGGCAGGCCTTGGGAAGCTACTGCAGCCACCTCACACACTGTGCAACCACCTTTTATCCAGAATAAAGTCCTGCTCTGGAAGGCCAGCTTGGATTTTCAAATGAGGGTCCTCTAAGAGTAGCAGCAGGCACCAGATTTTCAAAATCATCTTCTTAGTGACCTGGGAGCACAAATCACTTCAAAAGATGTGAGGGTTTGGGCTGCCCAACTTTTGAAAAAGTGAAACAGCTTTTGAACAAGCACTGAAATTCTTCGCTGTACAGACAAGAAAAAAAAATTCACTGAGTTCCAAACCTCCAAATTCCTCTTCTAGTACTGCCAGTTAATGAGTCTGCTTAAAAATGTGTCTAGGGCTTGCATGAAAGTAACTGCAAAGTCAAAACCTAAGTCCACACAGACACATACTCCAAAGCACTGAGAGTGTCATTTATTTGGCCGACGTGCTTGCTATCTTTAGGCTGTGTGAGTGGGCAGAGAGCAAGCTCTGGAAAAAATTCAGCAAAGATTAATGAGTTTCAAGGTATGGGACAACATACTTTCATTCCTAAAGAAGCTATAGTGTTAGTTATGAAGAATTGGCATCTGGTCAAAATTATGTCCTCACCTACTATTAAAGAATTTGGCTTTAAATTTTTTTTTTCAAAAGTAATCCTAAACCTGGCTGAGAAAATAAATAGTTCCTTTTGATTCCACACATAAGAGCTCCTGCCACAACTGGTGAAGGCATGTTCCCTGTGTTTGTTTGGATGTCACCCCAAGATGGACAGACAGCAGAGGGCATGGAGTCTCTCTCAGTGGTGTCACACATGGAAGGTTCCAGGAGCTACCACACTGGCAGTGGCTTCTTCAGCATGCCAGGGCTCTGCCTCCTGCCACAGGACAGGCCAGTCTGCAACACATCAGGCTTCTCCCCTCAGCCCAGCAGTGTGGATTACCTGGGTGAGAGAAGCCAGCAGAACTCTGCTGCTTCCCTGACCCTGGCATCTCTCTAATTAATAAATGGCAATGTTTGTCTACACAGCCCTTCCAGCCTGGTGAGAAGTAGGAGATTTTGAGCACCATGCCAAAATTGGTACAGAAAGTGGTTAACCAGAACCCTGCTGTGTAACTGGAGCTAACATCTAACACCATAACATCTAACATCTAAGTACATCTAACACACTTCATTCCCACTGACCAAGCTACAGGTAAAAAGCAAAAGACCCAGCAGCCAAGCCACCATTTATCTCTGAAGACATCCTGTGCTCCCACTGTGTTTTTTTCCATAATGCTGATGCTCTAGCACCTGACTGGTGAATACAAGCAGCCCTTTCTCATGCTCAGAACAAGGCAAGAGATTTCCTTCCTTGTCAGCTTTTACATCAGACCAGAGCCTTGGGGTCAAGTTTTGTCCCAGCAACTGAATGAGAGGTAACTCCTCCTTCAGATGACCAACTCCCTCCTTGGAAGAGTCTGAAATTCATTCCCTGTACAACCACAGTGGTTTTGGGTAACTGAAACCAGGAGATTTAGCAACAGTGAGGAGGTGAGCAAGAATCTTTCAATCAGAATGAAACATACACAACTAACAAAGAGCACGAGATGTATCTATGGCTTCCTTTCCTCACCCTTGAATTTCAGCACAGACCTCTCCTACAGGTACTCTCTGGCTGTGGGAGTTTCAGTTTGGAGATCTGATGGCTCCCTGCAGCAGCCTTACCCTACAGCCAACACCTGAACGAGCTTGTAGCACTTTGCAGGGAAGTGACAACACCCACACAATCGCCTTTCCCATCTCAGGCACTGTCTCTGGCCTCACACTGCAGCACAATCCTGCCTGTCAGGTCAGGCACACCCCAGTGCCTCACACCACCTCACACCACTGGGCATTTTCCAAATCTACCCCATCCTGCACAGCAGGAGTGAGTCCTGACCCGAGTTTCTGCAATTACTGCTTCCAAAACAGGGCAGCTCACTGTTAGAACTGCTTGTTGGATGAGATCCCAATCCATTCCTAAGAAAAAGGACTCAGCATGATAAGCAACCTCCAGTCTAATCCTTGAGGGTTTGCAAGACAGTGTCATGTAGAGAAAACAAGCTTAGGTCTCCCTAAAGGAGTTCTGACATTAGCCCTGTGAGGTGCAGATGGGCCTTACCCATCCCACCTAACCCAGGCTGAAACAAAGCTCAGCACAGGCACCAGAAATTTGGTCTTGAGAATAGAAAATTCTCAGATGTGCAGTGCAGTCATCTGCATTTGGCTATTCCAAGGATTCAACACTAAGTGCCTTGGCAAGGTAGGTTCCCCTTTTTTTCAATGCTTCAGATTTTAACAGACCAAAGGGAGAGCACAGTTCCAGTTCTGATCTGCTGCCTTGAAGATCTCTTCATTAGCACTGCCTTAATCTAGCAGAATATCATGTGAGGATCTACGTGTGAAAGAACTGCAGCTGTCCACAGAACTGTGCCAGGCATGGGCAGTTCTGCAGCAATTTGAAACATTAGGTAATTAAACAATCATGTGTTTGTAAATAAATACATAAATAAAGTATTTCCTTGTGTCTTCTAAAAATAACAACGTCTAAACAAATAATTTGAGTTCAACAGAAGATCACAGGGCTAGCATGTTAATTCTAAACATAAAGAAATCACATGTGTCATGTCAACCTGTCTCTGAATCCACAGCCCAAAGGTTTCAGGACTCACAGCTGGGGGGGCAAATACCAAGCTCTAGTGAGAGCAGAGTGAGACCTCCAGCAGCAGGAAGTTGCTTTACCATACTGCATTTTGGTGGACAGGAGAATCCCCAACAATGTTGAACATTTCCCTTCACCAAGCAGAATTAATTCCAGTTCCACTGACCACGTGCCAATTTCACCAGAAAAAAAAAAAAAGAGAAGCTTTCCACAGTCCCACCGAGGGGATGGCAGCTACTTCTGTAAATACTGCAAGCATCCCTGTGTGTCTCTTCAAAAAGGCATTAAGCAGTGCCACAGACCCAAAAGACACCCTTGTGGGGCTGCCCTCAGCAGCAAGACCTTCCTTCATTTGTCAGGCTGTATTACCAGCTGGAAACCTCAGGAGAGAAAAGCCAAGGTATTCACTTTTCAACAACTGAACCCTACAGGAAGGATAAAGTGTAAACAGGAGAAACAAGGAGAGCTGCCTTTAAAGGGTCAAATCTCTGCTGGTTGAAAGCATATTCTTTGTAAATAAAGAGGATAAAGCAAAACTTCCTTCAGGCTGTACAGTTATTACATGGCAAGTTACAAGTCTTGTAACTCGCTAGCTTAAAACGTTGGCAAGCCACAGCTCACAAGCTCTCCAGGGTCTTTTGGCACTGTGCACTTTTAGTGGGTTCTAGCCTTTGTTTCTGGTGTAAATCTGTTTTAACCAGGTGCTCTGAAGGTCATAACATCATAAATAACAAGGGCATCACTTGGGAGCCTGCAGTTCCTACATTTCTGCAGGTTGACACAGTGGGAGCTTTGAGTCTTGAGAAAACTCCTTTCTCCCCTCTCTCCTGACAATATTACTCAACAGAAACCAACTCACAGCTCATGCAGCTTCTGGCAGAAGCTCCAGCCATCGGGGTTGATGCGGGAGATGGAGTTGTTGCTGAGGTGCAGCTGGTGCAGAGAGGAAAGGCCATAGAGAGAGCCACTGTTCACTTCTGTCAGGCTGTTATATTCCAGGTGGCTATGGAGAAAAATCAGAAGGAATTGATAATTAGCAGCACTGGTCAAATGCCGAAAGGATTTCAAAAAAGAACTGGGATTTTAGCCATTCCCACACACCTTTCTACATACCCACATGGACACATGCATGTGTGGGCATTTCTTGTCAAACAAAGATAAAAATTCAAGGACAACATAAAGGAAATGTGTGCCCAGAAGATGTGACTAAGCTCCACTGCAAGTAAACTGGGCTTAAAACAGCCCATTCAATTTGTATTTGCAGAGTCTCACCTGTGTGACAGCAGCACCCAGAAACATGCTGCCTTTATCACCTGGGACCTCGCAAATACACCTGGAAGCCAAATGTGTTGGAAGCTTCAAGTATTTCTCTGCAATGACTAATCAATTTATTCTCTGGTATGGAAAGAAAACACCAAGAATGGCCAGCTTGGTTTCTAGGTATCCCATGAGGTGGAATAACACTGTCTGCAACACAGAGTTTCCATGGAAAACAAATTTGCAGAAGGCAGATAAAGACCAATTGAGATAAATGCTGAATGTTCAAATTGTCAAACTTTCAAAAGAATAGTGCCACCGCTTAAAAAACAGTGCTGTTTTTATTGAACACCTGTTGAAGCAGTGAGCTTTTGTAAACAGTGGGTCAGCTAAACACAAGCTGCTGCAGCAGCTCTGGGCATGCAGGACAAAGAAAGAAGCACAAGAAGTGACACAGGTGCCCACAGATCTCTGCTAAAATACAGAGAAGGATGTGACAGCAGCTGGAGCTGAGGCTGTTTAAGGGAAAAGAGCTCATTTGTCCAACTTACAGAACTTGCATTTTGGCTAGGCCCCAGAAAGCCCCATCAGTCAGTTTGCTGATGTTGTTGCGCTGCAGTTTCAGGACTTCCAAGCTGTCCAGTCCCTGGAACGTCAGGCCTTCGATCAGGCGGATGCGATTTCGGTTCAGCTCCCTAAAATCACCAAGGCAAGACAAGTTTATTAAACCCCAGTCCTTTCTCACAAAGTCATCTGTGCAGCACACAATGGGGACAGCAATGCCAACAGCTCCTCTGTCAGTGGTTCCCAGGAGACAGCAGGAGAGCACTGGAAACTTTCAATCCCAGAGCTATCCAGGGAAGGCAGCTGGGTGTGACTGCCTAAACAAACTCACCCCGGGACAGACTTTCACTGCAGAGAAATAACACAGTGCAGCAATTCCTCTTCATCCCTCCTCTCTCTGCATTTCTTTTAAACCATTGATCCTTCTCATCAATTTTCACACTTCATCCTCCCTCAAGTGCAGACATCACTTGAACCAATACAGTCAAAAGTCAGCATTATTTCCCTTACAATCCATTGTTTTTATAGGACTTGTAACTGCCCAGTAAAAATGTGCTCTGAAACATGCAGGTGCCCCAAAAGTGTGGGCCCAAGAGGAAACTTTATGGCCAAGTCTGAAAGGAAAGCTTTCAGTTCCACTGACAAATGTCACTTTTTTTTTTCTACTATCAGAAACTAATGAAGAGTGAAAGACGTTTTCTCCAAATAACAACACAGTCTTAGTATTTGTGTACACAAATGTTTCCAGCCTGGTTCATTAAATTTCTTTTTAATTTCCCTGGGTGAGGAAGGACCCCTAAATTTTGGCAGTATCTTTTTTCTGAACTGCAATATGAACATCACCACAGCACAGTTTACCAACTTCAGCCTTATGGATTGTTTGACCCAGACATACCAGGTGAAAATCCAGTTCCATAAGGTCCCTGGAAAACTTCGACACAATGCACTAAAAGCTGCAGCTAGAGCTTATAAAACTGATACTTTTCTACACATACAAAGATTAAACTAAGGATAGTTCCCCGTCCAGTGTTTGTGTTGAGGAAAATGGTGGAGGTTCCAACATCTGAACTTGTTTTGGAAAAGATGAAGAAGCCATAGAGACTTTAAGCTTACTTTTCAACTGCCTAAAAAAACAACATTGAACCTGCACTCAAGCTGAGTATAATTAAAGTCAAGTAAGCAATAAAGATTTTGCAGGCCTAAAGTCCCTTGTCATACTGCACTTCCTGGGCTATTAGTGAAACAGGCTTTGCCAGAAAAAGAACTGTACACAAATTCTACAACACACCAATTTGGATAACTTGCAATTCATTCATGTTTATCTGTAGAGTTAAACAACCAGCTCTGAGGCTGTCATTAAGAGTACCAATTACTCCATCTCCCAGTGCAAACCATGTTCCTAAACAGAGTTTTTTTCATTATGGTTCTGCACATGATGCAGTCAAACACAGTGAATTAGAAGCCTTCACTCAATGGACAGCAACTTGCAACTGAGAAGTAAGGCTTTTCAGATGCATATGCTGATGTGTGCCCCTATCCCATCCCAAACTGGCTATAAATCCTGCATGTATGCAGACACAAATGCACACACACTCCTTGGGCACACCCTGGCTTGAGGATCTGTCTCTCAGTCAAGAGGTTGACACTGAGAGGTCAACTGCATTTGTGGACTTTAGGCTGACAGACAGAGGTGAACCTTTTGCCTGTCAAATTTGATTAAAGACTGCAAGGAGCCTTAGGTTGGGTCCATTTCTCCAACAGCAGCAGAAGGGAAAAGCTCAACCATTAGAGCTACTTTTTACATATAAAGCATGTTTACAGCTCCAGATGTCGGCATGTCCCCATGCAGGCAGAACAACAACTCTGTGTGTGTTAACTCATCTGAGCTGCAATTTTCTTTGCCCAAATATCACCTCACAATTAACAGCCTTCCCTCACTGCTTTTTATTGCCACATAAAGATACCTGTGTGGCCTTGAAACACTAACATGGCAGCTGAGTTCTGTCACTCTCAATAGAAACGTCTTGTAAACCTCTCTTGTACCACAGACACCAGCACCTTGCAAGGGAATGGATTTGTCTCACTCTGTAAAGTACAAAACATGCTGATGTCTGCTGCAGCATTCCTCCCTCCCTCCCTTCCCACTTGATCCAAGTAATGGCCTGAAAAGCCAAGAGCTACAAGACAAAAAGGACCCTTCTCCCAGTGTGTCCTCCTAGGAGCTGGCAGAGTGGATTCTACATTTTGTACACAGTAGGTGAGGAAGGGTGACATTTGGTGTGCATAACCCCCAGGGTCATTTTATCTCCATAAAGTGTGGCTGAGCTTAATTAAAGTGGGCATTTGTACTCACAGTTGTATTAGCCTGGGCAGCCTGAAGGCCTTGACAGGAAGCTGAGTGATCCTGTTTTTACTCAGACGAAGTGTTAGCAGGGACCGTGACAGGCTATCAAAAGCACCAGGCTCCAGGGTGCTGATTCTGTTGCTCCCCAGGTAGCTGCAATAAATCACAGCAGAAAAAATGAACAGTGCTGCCAGAAATCACCTTTTATCAGCATTTGGTTGGCCTCCAGACAAGCTGATGAAACTACAGAGATGGCTTCAAACCAGCTGAATTTCTGGCTGCACAAAGGGCACAGGGCCTTTCCCAGGGCCTGTGATGAATGTGCAGAATTGCTGGGCACTTCCAAAGAGCTCCCTGACATCCTCCTATTTGAACAAGGCAATCAGGAGTGGAAGCCAGAAACTGGAGGCTATTCCAGTGCAGGATGATGCTATTCATTCCCCATTTGTCCCTCAGCATCTGCCCCAGAGGTCTTTCTTATTTGCATCCTAGTCTTAGCCACAGGGGGCTGTTTCTGCAGGACAACAGGCAAACATCAGTCACATCATCACTCTCTTACACCCTCTTGCAACCAGGAACACAAACTTTGGAGTAAACTTTAATGTAGGCAGACTATTTGCCTGCACCTCTTCACAGGTGCCTGAAATACAGATAATTTCATGCTTCTCTGAATAGGTAAACATCCTGTTGGGAGGGTGTTACTCTGCTTGACCCCATTTTCTTCAAATAATCAGAGACATTTCTGTTCTTTATATTCAGAAAGACACTTTAATGATGAAATAGTTCTCTCTCCACTCTTCATGATGCACATGGGTTTGCAGTTGTAAAGACACCCACATATGAAGGATGTAGGATACCTGAAAGATACCTTTTCTCTGTAACATAACTAATAATAATCTGCATTCTTTATAGCTTCATCAGAAGCCAAACAGCACTCAAAAAATAACCTGACAACAGTGACAATGTGCTGCCTTCTAACTCTCCTTTGCACTTAAAATCCTGACAAATAATCCCATACTTCTCGTGTTCATTACTTCTTATTTTTTAAAGGTTTGAGGCCCTTTTCTCTGCCGTGGTAACTCAACAAAAGCAGTTCCCAACAAGAAGAACTCACAGCTCCTTTATGTGAAGTCCCTGTGGAAAGCAGCCGTTTCGGATTTCCGTGATGTCATTGAAACTCAGGTCCAACGTTTCCAGGGTAACGTAGGGCTGCAGTTGAGTGGCTTCAATGCTGCGGATCCTGTTGTGATGCCTGGAACAGTCAGGAGGGGAAAAGGAGACTATTTAGTTCTCTTAGAAAAACAGAAAGAATATCCGAGCTGCAGCAGGCCCCCAGGCTGGCCCTGAGTTCGTACACTCAGAGTTATGGTGGCTTTTCAACAGCAGTCTGAGGAGAAACCCGTTCCAGAGAGACATTCCCTAATCCCCTCGCTGCTCCTCTGGCTACAGACCAGCTCACAGGTATCTGCAGGCTCCCAGACAGAACTATTGACTCCACTCATCAGCTTTTCTTCCATTAGTCTGGGCTCTCCTACAAGCCTCCACTTCCAAATGGATTTGTTACATGCAAGGACTACAGGGCTGTTTTTGAATCCCAAAGGCAAGGAGTGCAGATCAGTGGCTTAACCAACCTGCCAAGAATGTGACTTTCGGAGAAGGAAACAAATAAGTAAATACAAACTCAACAAAAGTTACATAACATTCTTAATTCCTAAGGATTCTTCCGAAAACTCCCAGCTTTGCACTGTGTTAGAATGATTTGTAAACCACAGAAATAAGAAGGCTTGCAAATGTTCTTGCAGGCGTTTCCTTCTCTTTTGTTGCTTTTGTCCCACTGTGGGATTAGGACAACTCTGCAGTGCCAGTGCCTGCCCAAGCACCAGTTGCAGGATCAGACCCTGCCCTGATCACCTGTGTTTGCTGCCTTGCCAGGACAGCCTGAGGGATTCAATCTAAGGTTTTTCTTTAAAGAAACTCCTACCAGCTGCCCTCAGGGTTTCCACAGCCACCAAACAGTTAAACACCTTTAGACCTCATCTGTGCTCAACAAGGTTCAAGTAAAAATCACTCCCCCCATCGAGTCCTTTCCTCTGACTCCTTTCTGGCCTGAGTCAGTAGAGAACAGTAATCAATTTAAAAAATACATTGTGCATTAGTCACAAGAGGCAGAGCACATGCCTGATGTGAATTTAGACCAGTCACTGATATTACTGGCAAGGCTGTGAGGGAGGCACTCCAAACAGAGACTCTCACCAGACACTTGGGAACTTGCTGAATAATAAGAGATAGTAAAGAGAGTTCAGACAAGTCCTGTGCCTCAATCCATCCAGATACCCACTGGGTGAGCAGAGGAGGGGAGAGCAGGCAGTGAAAGCACTCCTGGATACAAGTCCCAGCTCTCCTGACAGTGCATCAGCTCTTTGACACAAAGAATGAGGGATGTCTGACACAGCTTTTTGGGCACTGAAGCTTACAGCTGTTTAGAAGCCCAAATTCCCCAGCTTCACCCCCACTTCAGGCTTTCCCAGGGGTTCAGAGAAGCCCCTTTCGAAGCAAACCTCCTCCCTCTGACAGAAAATGCCAGCAGCACATGGAGAGGGACCTGCTCCCTACACTGTGATCTGCTCCTTTACCCTCCCTGGTATTAAAACCAGATTGTTTCACCACGGCATTTGCTGGTGTCCACAACAGGAAGAGTGCAAAATCTGCAACCCCAGAACAATTTGCTTTTGGGAGACTCACCCTTTAAACAGCCAGCATATGGCTCTTGCCTAATGCTGAGAAAACAGGCACAGAAACACTACTTTGACTGAAGAGTTTAGATGGTAATTAATTCAGTGCAGGCTCAGAAAACATTAAGGACAAATTTTACAGCACTATAGCAGTGTGCTGCTAATACAATACAACATGGTGTCAAGAAAAATCAAAGGAAAGTCATAGTTTATGTCTCCAAACTGGTTATTCCATGGGTTACTGGCACACAGGTCTCCACAACCACAACTCTTTCAAAGGCAGTAACATGGCTGCTATCCAAAGGACCAATATTCATTTACAGCTGGGAATAAAGTCTGAATTTTCACATCCATGCACCTAGTAGGACAGAGGTACACTGAATTTATAGTATAGTGAGACTAAAATACAGGAAAAATCATTACACCCAGAATTTCGTGACCTCCATCAACTAAACACCTGGACAAGGAGAATTTCTTTTCCTCTAGGACTAGTTGTTTGAGGTTTTTTTTGTAATTAACTTGATTAGTAGAATCACAGAGTTAAGAAATTTTAATATTTCTTTTCCTCCTAAAAGGAAGAGCCCCCATTAAATGTGCATCCAAGCCTGATTCAGGAAAGTACCTCAACACAGACTAAGTGAAAGCAAACCACAAGCACATTTTCTGGAGCTCTCCTGAAGCAGGGGCTGCGAGTTCAGCTCTGATCTCATCTAAGCTGTGATGGCTGAGATGAATCTGGCTGTAAATTAACAGGAAATGAAGGCTTGTACAAACGAACGTGGAGAATCTATAAATCACCTGACAATCCCTACAGAGGGCAGTTAAGTCTGCAAGGGACTGAGAGCACAGAGTGAATTTGGACATGAAATGCTCTTCAGAAGCCAATGTTTTTTTTGTGGGGTTTTTTTTTGAGTATTAATATTTTTGTGCTTCAGTTGCTCAACATATATCCACTCTGCCTGCCTGCCAGATCTCCCAACCCATCCCAGAAGACAGACTTGAAGAAGGGAAGAAAGGGACAGGAAAGAACTATTTTGTTTGAGCCATGTTCACAGTTTCCAGGTGACTTCTGTCTGTTCTCCTCTTGCTTTTCATGTGCTGGCAGCTGGCAGATGAAATGGATACATTATTTTACACAGGCAGAAAAACTGGCTCATTTCTCTCCCTCTCCCAGTCTCCTTCAAACATGGGCTGACTCCAAAAGTAACTCTCAGCTCCAAACAGCATCCCGGGCCAGTCCCAGCTGGGGAATGTCAGACAGTTCGCTGCAAAGCACTGCACCCTCTCAAAGCACTGCACTTCAAACAAAGCCTGGGACTTTTCCTATACACAGCATGTGATATGAAGGCAACACAGCCCAAACCTTTTACTAGTTTGATTATAATTTATTTTTCATTCTTTTGGTAAGAGCCCAAAAGAGATTTAACCCTTACTGTTCCTATTTGGATCCTCTCAGCTCTCCTGCATTTGTTCCCCTGTTCATCGCAAGGGAGTTTTACAGAAAAAAAAAAATCCAGCGATGTTAGGAGTTTGCCTCTCCCCTTTATCTCTGACTGGAAAAGGGCTGGATGTTTCCCAACCACTTCACACTGGGTTGGCTTCAAATGTGACAGATCAGATTTTAGTACCAGTTGCCGAAACCAGGCGTTAAAGCACAAATAATTGGTGCTTGCACAACCAACACCTCCAGGTATCCTTTCCTCTCCCTGCTCCTTAGGTATCACAGCCTGGAAACAGCTTTCCCTGCCTCACTTCAGCCAGTGTTACCTCCAGAGTATACAATGACACGGCTTCAATGTGAGATTGTGCAATTAGAGCCCGGAGTGGGAGCCAAGTCTCTTGGTTTCTATTCCCAGCTCTGGCACCGACTCATCTGCCTTGGGCAAGTTCCTTAACCCCTCTCTACCTCTGGCTTTCCAAAGTGCATGGAAAAGGATTATCCAGCTAGGATGATGCAGCCTGTGCTGAGGACTAAAACTCCGGAATGAAAGCAGCTCAAGTGAAAAAGAAATCATAGGAACTAAGGAGCTCATCCAAGTCCATTTAGGTTTGTTTATGAATATGGGAGGACCTGGTTGAAACAACTGAACTTCCAAGTTCATACCCAACGTCATTCCCAGAGACACCTCATCTGCAGTGAACTCAGACCTGGAACTGGAACACCCCTGTGCCAAGCTAAGGTAACACAGTGATCACTTTTAAACTCTGTACACATGGCACTTGTTCAGGAACTCCTTCACCCTCGGGTCAGCACCAGCTACAGCCACAGAGGGAGAGGAGAGTGGGGCGGATCCACCCTCCAGCCCTTTAGTTTAACCTGCCTGAATCCTGGTTCAACAGCCCGGGGTAGCACAGCCCCTCAGCCCCTGCACTTTGCACCACCCTTGGACAGACCCCTTGGGCTTACAGGAGATTTGGATTAACCTCAGCCAGCTCTCTGCTGAACCAAGCCCGAGAGGACCCCATGAGGAAACAAACGCGCGCTCTCTGCTCCTCCGGGCTGAGAAAAACAAGCAGAACGTTCCAGCGAAGCCAAAGCGTGTTTGGGTTTGCTCTGAGTCGGGAGGGAGCTGAAGGGGGTGGCAGGAAAATAACAGGTGGCGCAAAGTCAAAGGCTTGCAGCATTTCCAGGAATCTCAGCTTGTATTTTAGAGGTAAAGTTACACTTTAATCCCGGTGCGTTTCCTCATTCGAAGCCTCTTTGTGAATATTTATTTGATAAACAGGCTGTGAAACATTTTCCACCAGACCTAATAGGGGAAGAATTCACCTTCCTCTTTGCAGCAAGCAAGGAGAACACTACTCAGTTTAATTTAAACCTTAGCCTCAAACTCCTCGTGTGAAATGGATGCAAAGGGCAGCACAAACACGTTCCTTTGTTGTTTGAGCCACATTCGCTCCCCCCAGCAGCTGCCCTCTCAAAAGCTGACAGCGGAAAATCAAAGCAAGCAGACCCTCAGACAGGAATGCACGAGGGGCTTTGCTTGGGCTGATTTAAATACAATCAGCACAAAACCTCCTGGTTCAGACAAAGCTTGAATTAAGGCTGCCATAGCTGATGTGAGTCTGCAGTGTAAATGTTCAGTGTGAAGCGAGGCTAAAGGCAGGGAGAAGTCACATGCCTGGCCTTCATGTAGTGTCAGCTTACAGATCTGGCCAGGCTCACCAAAGAAAGAGGAAAGCTGTAATACAGCAAACCTATTAAACCAGCACCTGTTATAGGCATCAGAAATAAAACTGAGCTTCTAAAGAGGGGCTCTGCACCTCGGGCAGGGTTCTATTAATATGCCAGCACATTTTCAAAATTAGCGTAGGAGGGAGATCACAGGACTAGAAAGAGAGAGATTTAAAAAGTTCAGGGTTTGGTTAGTATTTCCATCCTGACTAAGTATTGAAGAAAAAAAATGCTGGAGCCAGAAAGAGTTATGGGGTTTGCTACTGAAGGACAGGCAAGGTTTGGTGTCAGAGACTGCAAAGAGAGGGAGATCAAAGGCAGCGTAACCGGAGAGGGATCACACACACTGTGACTAACACATGCCTGGGACTACCTGCCCTCCTCCTCCTCAGCTCACAGGAGATGGAGGTCCAGTACTGATCCTTCTGAAACACTGAAGAAGATCAAAGACATGGGTTCCTAAGCTTTCACCTTACATGATTTGCTGTTTGATTTTAGCCTGTCACTCACTGCACAAACACAAAAAATAATAAATAAAACCATCGTTTCAGAGTAGAGAGCAATGCCTGAGTAATTTTCCTAACAAGGCAAGAAGGGTAACTGATAATCTGGAAGATGAATTTGCATTTACAACAGCAGCAACATAAATGTTTCTGCTTTTCCTGGTCACCTTCTTACATTCAATAACTGAAGATCTAAGCGATTTTTATTAACATGGGCAGAAGGAAGGGGAATAATGTAATTGGGACCTGCACATCAGCTTTGACTCAAAGTTCAAACAATTTATCAGTGTAGAACTTCTTATGTGGCTTTAACATTTTACTTCCAAAGACTTATTTCAGAAAACTTTTCCTTCTCTACTGTAACTTATGAAATGTTTGCCTTGGAGTAGAGTGAAACCTTCTCTGCAGCTGAAATGAAGTAAACATGCAGGTGACATGCTGGAAGCCTGTGTCACACCATCCTCTAGCTCTTCAAATAAGACCTTCCCAGAAAACGAAGGTCTGATGTGCATGAGCCCTCACACTTCCCAAGTGTTCTGGAAAGCCCCTCTAGTTGTCTGACACTTTGCATTGCCATATCAGCCTTTCCAGAATAATCCACGAGACACAAGACTTTGTACTATCACAAGAATGTGTGTTTATATCCAACACGAAAACTACATTTCTTATGGGAACTGCCCCACTGTCCCTTCAGAGTAAGGCTGCATGGCTTGCTGTTTGGACAGGAAGGAGGATGCATGGAAGCAGCCCCCACTTTTCTCAGATGCTCTGAATCACTCTTCCCTGAGGAATCCTGGCGGATTCCCAGGCTGTCACAGATACAGCTCTGTTTGTTCAGGTGCTGGCTGCACACACAACAAGAGCAGAGCAGTGGCAGGCCAGGCAGCCACTGCATTTCAGGGTCAGCCACACAAAACAAACCAACCCAAAAAACACCACCCCCAGAAAGCCCAAAACAAAAAAAACCCACCCAAATCCCAAACCACTGAAAAAAGCCACTTGTGTAATTTTTATGGATATCTAAACTGTCCCTTAAAGGTTTATATGCTTTTCCATAAGTCGGGATATTCCCTCTCCCTAGCACTCCTTCAGAAAAGAGTCTAAGATGCAGCAAACAAATTCCATTACCATTTTACACTGTTTTTCACTTAAAATCATATATAGGAATAATGCAGGAACAAGCTGATGGAGCTATTCCAACTATATCTAACTACAGCAGAAAATATGAAGACAATTTCTTCATCTGCTCTAGATCAGCTTCACACCAGATATATTCCACGGGGCTTTCATTATCAGGTCATGTTCTTACCCTGTTTTGTGGTTTAGGGTGGAGAATCATGAAGCAAACTACCCCCAGCTGGGACAAGACAGGGGGCTTAAAAAACAACCTGGGTTTTGGGGTTTTTTTGAAGATAGAGAGGATGGAAAAAATGCAACCTTTCATAGTGAAGTGATTGTGTCTCTGTTCCAGGTCATGGATGTCTGGAGGCAGAATCAGTCTGGGAGATGAGATTTGCTAATTCACCCCTTTGGGCCTGGGAGCAGCTGCCACCTGCAGAGGGCTGTGCTATGAACTCTATTCCCACAAGCAAACTCTTACTCATCTGCAGCAGTCAACAGGACCATTCATGTGAGCCCAGTGTGACCCAGGGGCTCTGTTTTCACTGCCTATTAAAGGCCACTCACGGGACCAAGCTCGTCTGCCTCTCACATTGATGAACTGCAACCACTGACCCTGGTGCCCTCCCAGTGCCCTCAGAGCATCCTTGTGCTGGGGCACCCAACCATGGGCAGATGTTATCCTGCTGCCAGGCTCTTTCATAAGGCAGCCACGTGGATAAGGGGCAGGGATCAAGCACTTTCATAGCAGCTGGACATAAGCAAAGGCCTGGATTTGATGAACAATCATTAATAGGTTTTGTTGGGTTAAGTATGAACTGCATGAAGGAAAGCCTTTCTTCTGTGGTACCTAAAACCATCACATACCCAGTGAGATACATATTCTCTTGAATATTTCTGCACTAGCAGTGTTTATGTAAACATTCTGACTTCTTGCATGACCGTACACTGTGTGCTAGATCCACTGGGGTACGTCCCATCATTTTTCAAAGATCTCTCCTTCACTTTGATCTGCATTTCCTTTCACTGGACTTTGACTGCCACCATAGGATTTTGGGTATTTTTTGCAGCATACAACTTCCTAAGCCTTCAGCATTTCATTTCATTATGAGAACAAAATGTGTGGGACGGGCAGGATTAGAAGTTAGTCATCTTTAAAACAGAGGCTGTCTTATCTCTTCAGCAGATTACACAACCTGCTATGGCATCAAAGCAAATTAAGATTTCTGAAGACAAGACAGTCTCTGTTACGGGCACAGTCCCCCCATCAGCAACTGGGTGGTTCTGCAAGGACCAGCTCCCTTCTGGTTACACTGGATGTTTCATCAAGATTGTGCTCTGCAGCAGCTTTTAAAATGATGTATTCACAAAGGGCACAGATCCATTAAACAGGCTGTGCAAAGCATCTCTCATTGTCTGGCACAGCTTCTCTGTGATGAGCCTCCCTGAACTTTTATGAACTCAGTACCAGAGCACAACCTCATGGCCCTGTGTGCAGCTTAACCCCAAACCACCTCAGTGATTATCTGGGGAGCCCTGAGCATATCCCCCAATGGAGGATGCACCTGCAAGGGCTGGGGCCAGGCATCTTCAGCAGGAGCTGCCCAAGCTGTGATGCAGTTTGACCAAAGGCACAAGGGAGGGACAGGATCTCTAAGCCACTGAACACCATCACTGCTGGTTTTGAAAGGGGCAGCTTGCAAGCACTCAGAGCTGTACCAGCCTTTCACCCCCTCCTCCAGTCCAAACCACTGCTCCTGTCCCTTCTCACATTCCCTGACCTCCATCTGGAGCAGGCACTGAAAAAGGCTGCAAAGGACAGGAGAGGCTCTTTGGAGTGCTGAACTCTGCTAAGGAGGAGAATTGTCCTATGGGAATAGAAGGAAGAGAGTCATATAAGGTAAATGGCAGTTTTCATACAAGAATGCAGGAAACCACAGGGCCCTGCACCAGCTGTCTGAATGGGGTTCAGCAGAGCCTCTTTGAAGGAAGGGCTGCATGAGTATTTGAAAGGGGTCATTCAGTTGCTGGCAGATGACAGTCAGGTCAGTGTTTCCGTGCTCTACATCTCTTATCTTTGGTCTGCTACTCTCTTGCTCTGCCAGTGGCTTTTCCTCTTGTGCTTCTCCCTCAAGGGCTTTCTTCTGCTGCTGATAGATGCCAGCCAAATTCAATTTTCTATCACAAATTAAATGCAAAGCAACTCCTTGAAGCCAGGAAAGAGGCCAGCTTCACCCCACCAGTTTGCTGCTCTACTGAGTTCCTGCTCTCCACAGCCCCACACTTGCACAGTGTCCGTGTCAGGGCTGCTGCCAAGGCCCCCCACCTTATCACTGGCCTCAAAGATGGGCCAGGTTTGTGATAAGGAAGAACAGATACCTAAAAATCAGATCCAGCTCAGATGTCAACTGAACTAGCACAGAGCAGGGGCTGGAGCAGAGACAGCAGCTTCCTTTCATTTCATTGCATGCAAGTTTTGTGCTTCTAATCAACAAGGATGGCATTTTCATTTGAAAGCCAAGAAGGTCCAAAAGCACAGGGCATGGAGGCACTTTTATCCTTAAATCCTGATACTGATTTTAGTTTCTCTTTGTGTAATACATGATCAAAGTAAATAAGATCCACCACAGCCTAGAGAGTGCATGTGTTTTGTGGGTGGTTTTGTTTTGCTTTTGTCTCTCCATGGGAGTGAGGAGGGGAAAATAACACAAGCAGAGAAGCAATTCAAGTGCAAACCAAATGCAATGGCTCTGCCCATGATGCTGCAATTTTAATTCAAATTGTAACTGCAAGCAGACTTCTTGATGGCAAGCACTTTCTGTGTCTCTAAGGCACAGTGTGACACAGGGGCTTTTCCCACCTTTGACAGGAACACAATGAAAACAAGTGAGTTTAACTACACTGATGATAAGGGAGTTAAAGAAAGGCCAACACACTTGAATTCATCTTCCAGACCATCAAACCCTCTGTCTTATGGAACTTGCAGCAGAAGCTGCTAAAAGACCTGCCTCTTGAAAAAGGCAGCATTTGAAGAAACACATTTTGACTGGCCGGTCAAACTCCTGTTAACACTTGAGAGATGTAGATAGCCTGGCGTTCTGTCTGCTCCAACATGACACACACTTGTGCTCTGTTGAAAGGGCTTATCTGTCTTGTCAGCAAGGTCACAGGAACAGGGATTGCCTCTGGGCAGACTCCACTGAGCTCTGCTCAGCTCACACTGCTCAGCCTGCAAGAAGGAATAGCTCCAATGTGGAAAAGCAGAGAGCAAAGAAAAGAGCTGCTCTTCACAAGACCAGGCACCCTGTAACTAATAAAGCTCATCAAGTAGGAAGGGTGGTTTTGGGAAACCCCAGAACAAGGTGTCAAAATATCCAGGGAAAAGGAAATTTGGGGTTTAGAGTAGAACTGCCTCTGTGCTAAGCCAGGCTGCTGTGAAACAGGCTGTTCAAGCTTCCCTGGTAAAGATCTTGTAAAGTCAAGTGTAAGCATTCACCACCGCTTAGCCAGCAAATTCTTCAAGCTTCTTTAGTAAGACCATTTACTTCTTCAGTTCCTCCTATTTTGAAAAAGATGACTGCTCTCTCAAGAAAGCAATATTGAAGGCAAAAATATCTTGGTAAGTCCTTTTCCAGGGCACCTGAGGGTTTACAGAAAGTCCAATCCCTTGGTCTGATTGCTCATGATAATCACTGTGCTTGCACAGTGTGTGATCTGCAGTAGACAGACTGGACAGGAAATGATATTTAAGTCTAAAATCCATGAGCCATTTATAAACTCTTTCCTTTGTCATCAACTCTTAATTCTACCTCTCCCCAACTCAATTCTATCTGCTCAGATCTGACCACTAACGTAGCTGTCTTTTCACTCAGACAGCCCTGCACTCCTGTTTCATTTTCCAGCTACCTTTGCTATTTTCCCTGATGTGCAATTGAACATTAAATGGTTTGACAGGCAGAACATGCACTCACCCAACCACTTATTCCCAATCAATATTCACGTGGAATTCCTGTTAACAAGCAGGAGTTATGCACACAAATGCAAGGGAGGGTGGCCTCTCCAGTGATCACTTCATCTGAAGGTGTGACAGATCACTTTCTCATCTATCTTAACCAGCAATCACATTTGCCACGCTGCACACCCCAGCAGGGCTGCTTTTGCAAGATAATCACTTTTGACATGATCTCTATTGTTCACTTCTGCAATTAATTGGGGAATTTGACATGGGTTAAAAATAAGAGAAAATCCAGCACATAGCTGGCTTTTATTCACTTAGAAATGAGCTCTCTATGGACTTTTTTGCTAATCTCTTGCAAGATGCACAAAGAAGGATCACATTCAAGTGAACGTTTTCTTTACCCTACACTATTCCTAATGGTGCCAGAGTTCTATGCTACCCAACTTAAACCCCACAATTCTACCCCCACCTCAGTTCTTACTCCTCTCTGGGCATCTATTTCATGCTCTGAGCAAGCACAAGGACACAACCAGTATAACTGAGGACTAACTGATCAATCTCAGTAGGGAACACATACTGAGAGCTTCCTGATATTGTGTGATTTTGTTAAGAAACTGAAATGACCAAGCTTTCAGAGATGAAAATGGAGAGAGAATTTTACCCCGAAATAATTCAACTTGCTTTTACTGTAGCTTCAACTTCACTTTTACTCACCTCTGAGCAAACTTAATTGCCAGTGCCAGCAGTTTTTAGGCAGGAAACTCCAATACCCTAAAAAAACTTTCAACTCAGCAAGTTATTTATATTTGAAATCTGCTTGGTCTGTGAAGACTAACAAAGGAATTGCTTTTGTAGACGTGTGCTTTATTTGCCATGTGCCATTAAAAGAGAGTCAATCTACCACAGATATTAATAGTAGCAAGTTTAGGCTATTCTAAGGCTCAAATATGAAGCTATTTTTCATACTGACCTTAACAAAAGATCATGGTTGCAAAGGACCCTAACAACTGATCCAGGCTTGATCTGCAGAGGGAATTTGGAAACCACTTTGTGCATTGCACATAAAGTATGCACCTGCCCTTGGAGATGCTTTACATCCAGGAGTTCCACCTGCCCTGAGGTAGATCCTCTTCAGCTCGGAGGAAGCAGATCCACCCCAAGGGGAATTTACTCTGGGGTGTAATGAATATGTGGATCATGCACAAAAAGATCCTCTTGCAGTATTTCAACTCCTAACCTTGTGCTCTGTCCCACAAGACCACTGGTGCCCTCTCCTTCCTCCAGACACACACTAACCCAGTGTGCAAAGCAGCACACAGACAACAGAGCAGAGCTGGCCTAGCTCAAAGCAATTCTCTACTCACAGAAGAAGCTGCCATGGCTGAACAAAATGCTTATCTTTGTTACTAAACACAAAATAGAGCAGCCTCCAGGGCTAACTGGTATTTCATGGGCTGCCACCAACTTTCACTATCTTTATCCTCTGGCCAATTTTTACACTCTGCTGTATGTGCCCAGATTACTTTCTGATGCTCTTTTGTTGAGTCTGATAACTGTGTGCTTTACTGCGGTTGCTTTTCTAGAAGAAATGATTACTCATTTCCCTGGAATAGCCTCAGATCCTTTGCCATTTGCATGTGCTCATGTTATATCTAAAAGCTCAAAGAGGACATGCAAATGATTAGAACACTTCCAACAGTCCAAAAGAGAAGTCAAAACAGCATCTCTTCTGGTGCTTGGGAGCACATGATTAATGAGAGTTTCCTCCACTGGGAAAGGCTCCTGCAGTCTTTGGCCTCAAAAACTTGCAGACTTTACACACCAGAGCCTTAATATGAACTCTGAGCAAAACAAACTTAAGAGGTGGGTTTCAGAATATTTTATGCCTGTACATTGCTGCACACTGAACAGCCTGTCAGCATTCTTTCAGTTTTCCCTTTCCATATTAATGTATTTCACATTCAAACCCAGCAGCTCACTAGTACAGCCTGTAGTATGGAGAAAGCAACTCTCTCCATCTCCAAGGGGAATTGCCTAAGCAAACACTGGAGAACTGGCAGACATTAACCTCGTAGGTGATGCAAGCAGGGGCTGGGGGTGAATCTGCTCCCACTTATGTATCTACACATGCCTCCACCACTTTGCCTTAGTTCCCAGAGAAAGTTTTCTTTGGGCCAGTAATTAGCAGGAGTGTAAGGCAGTGTGGTTTTCTGGGCTGCCCGAGGCACGTCCTGCACACAAGCAGAGCCTGCTGACTCCAACCAGACCCCGCGCACGGCTGCGTCTGAGTCATCTGGATTTTGTGCTTATGAGCACAAAACCTCTTGCTGCGACCCAGATGGAATTAACAGAGTAGGCTCCTTATTTCTAATTGTTAGATCATCCCTTTTTAACTCCAGCAAAGATGACTTGCAGATTAAACCCCTTGGGGGTCAAGGCAGTTGTTCTGTTTGTACAGCAATTAGCACAGCAGGATCCCAGGCCACAAATGGCCTCCAAGGCTACGTCTGTAGTGTCGTGTTAGCTCAAACCTCATTCTTCCTGTAAGCCAAACTTCCCAGCTCTCAACACCGCCTACACAGAGGTTTTTACTCTGGCCTAGCCAGGAACACAAAGTGAGCTCACACCTCGTGTAGGGACCAGCTCAGGCTTGAGCTGCACTCTATGAACAGCACAGATGGAGCAGCTTTGAGCTCTTCCCTCTAACAAGGGTTCCCTGAGAGGCTGCCATGGACAGAGCTGCAGTTCTGGTGCTCAACCAAGTGTGCACCACCTTAACTTGAAAAGCAAAGGTGAAGTGAAGTCACAGATCTCAACCCCACCACCCCAGCTCCCGGGAAATCCTGCAGAAAGGAAGGTGTATTTGTGAGATCCCACTCAGAGCAGCAGGGCACAGACTGCTTGCATTGTTTCAGCTCACAAAGCAAGACACCTTTGTCTCAGGGTGAAAGTAAAACAGCAGCTCAAAGAATCTAAGGGACCACAGGGGTTTTCAGAAAGAGTCTCTGCAAACCCCATCTGACAACATAAGTGAAGCAGTGCAAACAGCACTAAAATAACATCTGCTTTCCCAAGCCTTCTCCCTTAAAGAATGAGGCAACAGCTCAGTACTGTGGTCCTGATTCTGTTACATTATGGACCTCCAAGAACAGCCAACTTTAATCTAGTACAAAGGTCTAATGAGAGTCAAAGAAAATCAAAGTTCAACAAGAAACAAGGGTCATAATCTTAACAGTGTGGCTAATTTAACCAGAATTATTATGAAATTCCCAGCACTTAAGAGGAAAAGCTCTACAAGAAACTGTGCAAGTGAAATGGAAGAGGCTGGCTGAAGTCTTTGATCTCTTACCCAACATCCAGCTGGAATAGCAGAGTCCCCTCTTTTCCATGGGGATCATGCTGCTCCAACCAGCATCAGCTCATCAGTCCTTCTTCAAGCAGTCCTTGCATGTTCCCTGCCACTCCCAGTTTCCAATTCTCCATGTATTTAGTTTTCAAATTTTACATGATATATTTTGCCTGGGGCACAGTAGATCACTTACCCTTCTCCTGTTAGCTTTCTGTTTAATTACAGTTTAATGTGAATTGATCTTTACATTAATGAGTCTGTAAAGAAGATTGATTTTCTTCAAGAGACTTTTCTGCTCAGTTTGGCAGCAAAGTAGTCCTATTGATTTCACTTTCCCCAGTAAATACACTGCAGTGTCACTGCAACTTCTTGTAAATCAGCTAATCCTATTTCACACCCTTTTGCTCCAAAAATCCCCATTCTGAGTTCCTTGTTGTCTGTGCTTATGCAGAGCAAGATGATGGGGCCAAAGCATCTCAAACAGCTCTGCCTGTTGCTAACACACAGCTGACTGCTGTGGGTCACTGTCCCCTTTGTTCCTAAATGGCTGGAGGCTTAAAAGACTTACAGTGAAAGAAATGAAAGTTATTTTTAAGTGTTTAATCTGTTAACTTCCTTAATTCCCAGCCAGCCAAGGATGTGGCAGAGTGTTTGCTCCCGAGCTCTGGTTAGCACTCTCCACTGAGCCCTCCAGCTGCCCAGCAGCCTGTGTCAGAGGATGCTGACTGAATCAGGCTTGGAGCCAGGGCAGAGGACAAGGATCCATCTCCATCAGCCTGTCCAAACCCCTTCAGGATGCAGGCAGATGCAGCAGCAGTGAAGACAGGCCCCAGAGTAAGGGCTGAGCTTGTGCCTGCTCAGGGGTTTGTAGGAAACCCATAATAACAGACCAGTGCAGAGCTGACTGCAGCTCCTTTAACCTGGCAAGCCTAAGAGTTCTTCCATGCAAGTTAGTGAGGAAGCTGGATATAAACAGACTAAGTTCTGCAAATAAATGGTTTCTTCCATCATGCCTTTCCCCACCAGATCAGGTAACAGGGTCTCCTCCAGAGCCTTCAGAGTTAACACACTGCTGCTGCACTGGGATGGGAAATCCTCAGCCAAGGGCATGTCAGTGAAAACATCCTGCCATCAACTCCCAAATGTCCAAGTCTAGGAACTGTAACTAAATTACAAATGCTGTGGGAATTTCAGGCAAGGTTCTCCTCTCAGCTATTCCAGTGTAATTTCGGAATGAATCCAGATTCAGTCTCTCCCCCTCCCAGCTGAATTTCCTGGCTTTTGTTTGCACTAACAGATGTTTGCATTTAATGTCTGTCTTTATTTGGTAACCCGTACATAGATTATTTTTCCCTTCTGTTCTATTAAAAGCCTTATCAAGTCCCTTATGTTTGCTCTTGCTGAAATGAACAACTTTGGCAATATTTTCAACGTGCAAGGCAAACAAACTGATTCTTCGAGGAATAACTAAACTGAACCAAACTTCATGGCAGTATATCAGGACAAAGAATTTTTGATACATATGTTATGTCTGCATCCATCTGCAGTATGGGACATCCAAAAGCTTGCAGAAAGCTTTGAGAATTCTCTCTTCAATAGATTCTCACATATATACTTAACTGGCCTGTGGTCATATGTGAGGTCAGGCAGGTTTTGGGTGATGGAGGAAGGTATGGAAAACTCAAAAGCAGGGAATGTAAAGCAAAGCTCATGAAAAAAAAAAATCCAAAAAGCCCCCAAAAACAGAACAAACAACAAAAAACTTTATGGGAAATTTGAGTTTGGCAGTATTCTTTTCTCCCAGCCTCAAAAAGAGAAAATGTGTTCTCCTGTTTAGGAAGAGTAGGAGATGAAGTAAATCATTCAGAAGGGCTATTTTGAGTGACAAATATACAATCCTTGCTTTTATAATACATTAACAGTCCTTTGGAAATACTTAACCACATGCAATATACAAAACCTACTTCAGAGGTTTGTGAGGTAAACACACTTCACACATTTCTAAACACTGAAAAAAAAAGGAAATGTATTTATTTTTCTTTAGTATTAAGAATACACTGTAACACTATACACTTAAACATAAACCAGTTTCTCAGTACACAAGTCTTCATTATGAGTCTTCACCCTGGGTTTGGTTTGGCAGGCTCCCCAATTATTACTTCACAGATTGGAAGGCCAGAGGAAACCAGTATGACAATATAATCTGATTCCTTACATCACACAAGGCTAAATAACTTTACCCACCAATTTGCCTATCAAGCCCATTTACCTAGGGTTGAACTAAAGGACCTTCTTTTAGGAAGCCAATCAATTGATTAAAGACTCCCAAAAATGGAGAAAACTTCACTTCCTCAGCAAATCCTTCCAATGTGAGTCAGCAATATCGATTGAAGCAGGTACTTTTAAAAAATCTTTCAGGTTATTTTTATCTCTGATAAAAATTAAAAGGAAATGCAAGGGGGAAAAGAAGTGGCATTCTCTAATAAAAGCTAAACAAAGAGACCCTTCTTGCAGAAGTATGACAGCAGCATTACAAATCCTGCTATCAGAGTTATTTATGTGTAGCAGCTGAGGAGAGCAATTCAGATTTCTGGAAAGTGATACTAAGCAGGTTTGTTCAGAATACCATCCTTTTATCATTTGGCTTTGTAGCTTCTCCTTCCTTCTGCACCACTCTGAAATTTCAGAGGAGCTGTAAATCTACTGCCTTCCACCAGTCATTATCCCTCCTTTCCAAACTGCTTATTTCATTTCAGGAATAAAAAACCCCAAAGCTCCAGCAATTTGGTTCTTTGCCAAGGGCTAAATTAATAGCAAAAATAACAACAGGGGCTTGTGGAACTCAGAGCATTTATAGACTTCATGAGAAAGAGAAGCCGATCTGGGGGGCCTAAAATTATATCCCTGCATGGCAAATTCTAGGCAAGCTTTCCATCCATAAATCAGATTTCTGGAGGTCTTTTTCGGATCCTGATGCACAGCACAAATGTGGCAGCACAGTAAGTCAAGATCAAGGCTGCCTCAGAGCAAGTCAGAGCCTTTTGAGCAAGAGAGGCCAATCAGCTGGTGCTGTGGTCACAGGTTTTTCCAGCACAAGAAGTACCAAATCCATGGAATACACAGATACCTGCCTGCAGGTGTACTGCAGGGCTGTGTAGGCTGGAAGCCACCACTTGAAGTGCTCCAGCACTTTGCTGGAGTCCCTATTAGCTATAAACACTTCCCAGGAACCTGGGAGGTATCATGCATACCTCAGAGCAAAATTACTTTTCAGTGCACATTACAAGCAGACACATGCAAAAATACTTTTAGAAATCCACACTCTTTAGGTACTAAATCATTTGATATTTTAATATTTTATTCCCTTCAGATGCACCATCAACCCCAGATTTTTGCTGGCTGGTACACAAGGGCTCTCAGGTGTCTAATGTGGTCATCTACCAAAATCAGGGACTTCAACCTTTCTGCTTTACAATCACTGCTCTCGCAAAAGAATGTGTTAAAAAGAAGTTGAAAGAGACCATAAAAACAGGTCTGGAATGAGTTCCCTAGAAGATTAAGATATAACAGTCTCTGGCTTTAAGAGGAAAGAAGAAATGATCAGAACAGGGCCAGGGAAAAAAAGAATAAAGAGAAGGTAAGATTTAATAGCACAAGTATGACCTAATGGTTAAGGCAGACGAGAAAAACAGTTGTATTCAACCTGTGGAATTCACTGATGTAAGTTACCATTGACCATAAGCACAACACACAGCCTCACACAAATCACACTACTCCAGATGATGTTTCTTAATTAAGGTGCCAGCGAGCCAAAACCCCAAAATCTGGAGTCAGCAGGAACGAGTGTGACACCCATGGAACTCAGAGGCAGCTGAACCCACCCCAGAGGGAGCCCAGAGCCGAAGGAGGTGGCAGTGACTTACAGGTGCAGGGACAGGAGCCTGGAGGCAGCGGGTCCCAGCGAGGGGATGGCAGTCAGCTCGTTGTTGTCCAGTCGCCTGCAACAAACACAAAGTGAGGGTTGGAGCCAAGCAGAGCTCAGGCATACAGGAGCAGGGGAGGGCTGACACTGGGACAGAAACCTCCATCTCAAGGGGTCTGTCTGGACCTCTGATGGCCTCACCTTACTCTTTTATACATGAGAGCCACCATCACGGGTTCCACCTTTCTTTACAAGAGCAAGGCTTTTTTTCCCCATGCCACCCACCCCCTAAAGAGCCAGGCAGGAAAGCATTGTGCCACAACCCTCCAGAGTTACCACAGAGTCAAGCCTGAGGAGACTTTTACACCTTGAGGCCACGTGTCCCACTGCCTAAGGACAGGAACTGAGCCCCTTCCCCAAGCAGCAGCCCCTGCTCACCCCCTGCACACCAGGTCAGGGGCATCCCCTCCACACCAGGGCCAGCTCTGGAGATCCCAGAGGGCTTTCCCCACTGAGCACAGTGATGTCCCCAGACACAGGGTCCTGCTGAGGGCAGTGGGGACACAGAGAGCCCTGGGGCCAGAGGAACCGCAGGCCTCCCGCCCCTGCAGCCCTGCAAGGGCCTACACCTAAAGCTTCAAGTGTTCTTGTGACTGAAAACAGACCCTGGCCATGTGACTGGCTCTTCCTTGCTTTAAAGAGCCCTTGTTTGTATGGTGAATTAGTCAATTAATTACTGTAACAGTCTCTCATCTGGCTGCTTGAGAATTACCCAATTTCTCCTTCTTGCCGCTCCCCCCTCACACTGCAGCGATAGCAGCCGAGGTCTGGCCAGGCTCCCCAGACCCCAAACAGCCCTGATCCTGCTGCTCCTACTCAGCAGAGCCTCCCTGGTCACTGCAGCCCTTCCAAGTGCTTCCCTACCAGCGCTGATCCTGCTGCTCCTCTCAGGCAGCGCCTCCCTGGTCACTGCAGCCCTTCCAAGTGCTTCCCTACCAGCGCTGATCCTGCTGCTCCTCTCAGGCAGCGCCTCCCTGGTCACTGCAGACCTTCCAACCTTCCAAGTGCCTCCCTACCAGCCCTGATCCCACTGCTCCTGCTCAGCCCTGCTCCTGATCAGCCTCCCTGGTCACTGCAGACCTTCCAAGTGCTTCCCTACCAGCCCTGATCCTGCTGCTCCTCTCAGGCAGAGCCTCCCTGGTCACTGCAGACCTTCCAAGTGCTTCCCTTCTGCAGGAATCCAGAAAAGTTCTCAATTTGGGTGCACAGGACAGCACCCCAGAGCTGCACAGCTGAGGTGTGATAAGCCACGGGCATGAGTAGGTGCAATCCTAAATTATGCTGGTTTTTTTGGGGGGGGGGGGTTGGGGTTTTTTTCCCCTCTTCTTTCCTTTAACACTGTTTTTTGGGAGAGGGTAGTGGCACATTCATCCCAGAACTTCCCTTCTGGCTTCTCTGAGAGGAGGCAAGATATTTGATTTCACGAGGAGTTCCAAGCACTGCTGGGATAAAAGCTTTCCTCTGCCTCTGACATTATACCCATGCCTTAAAATGTAAGGGAAAAAAGCCAGATGCATTGCAATTCAGCAAGGAGCTCCACTCTGCAACTAAAAGCTCACTGTTGCTCATATTACAACATGGTCTAGAGCTTCCAAAGGTACAGAGGAAGCTGGAAAGGGCTTTAAAGCGCTTATTTGAGCACATTTTCATTAACATCTAATTGAGCATCTTCTGGAGAAGGAGCCTGGGTCAGCTCTGGTTAAGCAGCTCTGACACCAACCGGCGTCTAACTGGTCAAACCCTCCTCTGACATAAGTGTGATGTTCATACATCAGCCTCCTGTCATGTCAGGAATCAGTCAGAAGTGGTTCTCCCACCTCATTTTCTCTCTTGGCTCACAGGCACTATTTGCTGACACAGAGGAGACAGCCAAGCTCTGTATTTGCCTGGGATTTCCCACTCATCCTCCCTTTTTCGCCTATGTAAAGGAGTTGAAAAAGAAAAAAAAAACAAACCCAAAAAACAAAAACAGGGAAAAAAAACCCCTCAAAACAGAACAGCCAGGCTGAACAACTTTAAACTTTCAGTCTCCTTCCCCAGCCCTCACCTTTGACGACACAAACCCTCTGGATGCTGAGGGAGAGGAGGAGGGGGGGCCACCCGTATAAAATATTTACAGTCCAGTTGCCAGGCTGGTGTCAAGCTGAAATGGAGCCTGCTCAAAAATAGCACAGCTCTCCAGAGCTTTCAGTGAAAGGCACTTTAGAAAATAAAAGGTGAGTTGTTTGGAGAGGAATTTTAGCGTGGTTACTACTTTCTTTGCTACCAGTGAGCTTGGCAATGCTGAGAGCCACGAGCCCATCAGCTTGGAGGATTCCATGATCCATATGACCCGAGGAAACCCCAGAAAGGAGCACAGGACCTACCCCACAGCAGCACCCTCCATCCATCCTTCCAACCAGGGAATGAGAATGGATGGACACCAGGGGGTTGTCATCAGGTGAAGTCACCAAAGGAGATGAGAGAAAGAACAAATGTCCTGAAGGAAAGTAATGTCCCAGCCCCTACCCTGAGCCTCCATCACTTATTTCAGAGCAAGTGGAATCACAGGGTTTTGCATCACTTGGAGCCACTAAATTTCATCCTACACAGACTTAAAACTTTTTCAAAAAGCTTCTCATAAAGGCCAAAATAAACCACACAAAACTACCTAAACTCACGGAAAGGGAAAAGTGTAGAGTAAATTCTGCTGTGACTTTATCACAATCTCAGTAAAGCAAAGCAGAGCATCGAAGAGAAGGTATGAAGTTTAATTTGGTCTGGAGATATTTTCTTTAAATCAAGGGAAAACAAAATGTTTTCAAAATATACCACACTAATTATCCCCATGGAGAGACACACACAGAGTTTTAAGCCTTGTGTAATGCTCAGGAACCAAAGAAAGCGCGTTTGGAGCATCATGGGAGGTTTCAGGTCTTATCAATGGATCTATTATTTGGGGCAATCTCTTTCCCTGAGGGTGCCTTGGTTTGCCCAGCACAGCATGCACAGAGAAACACTGACTTGCTCTCCAGACATGCCACAGCATGATGCTTATTTCATGAATGTTTGGAAAGTGCCTTAAAAAATTCCCTCAGAAAGAAGATGCTCTGGCAATACAGATGTGGTTCTCCTTGTGAAATGAAGTTTATTTCAGTGGTCTGTGGTTTAGCTGTTATTCAAAAGCAACCAAGATTAGTAGATAGGGCTTTTAATAGAGCTTCTCCCTCACACTTCCCAGAGCCTGCCTTCCAGGCTCTGCTCCAGACCTCTGCCTCCCCTCCAGTCTCCCATTTCTGACTGCTCCCTTTGCCTCCTACTCACTCATCTGCTCTCTCCTGCTCCCTAACCCTGTCCTTCTGACACAGAAAGCAGCTCTTATCTACCCATTACTTTGTGGGCTGCAGTACTTATCTCCCCAGAAACCCTGACACCTTTTTATAGCATTTAACAGTTCAGTGCAGGACTTGTCCTGCTCTACACATACCCAGCACTCTGCTCAAGGGAATTCCCTCCCTGGGGAATCAGAAGCCACACACACTTCCCACCCCATGCTCCCTGAAGTCACAGCCTTCAGGCACTTCCATGAATAAAAGCTCCTGCTAAGCCACAGACATGTCAGGATAATTCTAAAGTCTCACGGGATCAGGGCTGCAATTCTCTTCTTTAAGCACAGAGCAATTTAAGGCTTTCCACAGTTAAAAGAGAAGTTGAGAAAACAGATCCTACAGGCACAGCTTTCCACTGACCCACATCACTTTCTCTCTAAAGATCGTGAAGAGCTGGTTTCAGAGCACTGCAGTCACTCCTGATATACATTCCTCACTGAATCGTGATTCCCAGCAAGTCCCTACTACTCATGTAAACAGAGGAGGCAGGAGAGAGATGCTACATTAATCCCCACAGTCCAATCCAGCAGGCATCAGTCAGGGAGAATTCCACTTTTTGCCTATTTAAGAATCTCAGGATCTGGCCCCTCCATGAGTTCCAGAGCCAACACTTAATGAAAACAGACAGAGGACAAGAGAAAATGCTTGATAGAGCACAGTATTGTTTCTGAAAGGAAATGTTTTTTCAGTTTCCCATGAGGCATCAGTAGCTCTTCAGAGCCCAAACCTCAAGTATGCCAGCGATTCACCAGGCAAACACGAGCTTATTACCTCAGCCCACCGCCTGCAATTTCAGCCACTCTAGTTTTTTATCCCCAAAATCAGAGCTCCAGGAATCCCTGGGAAGGGCTGACACTGCAGCCCCTCTGTGAGTGAAACTGCTGAGCCTTCACAGGGATCAGGAGCTGGGAAAACCGGCAGTTCCCTGAAATAGGTTTCTTTTGCCAGTAAGGACAGTCTGGCACAGCCACTCAGACCTTCACCAGCTCCTCTTTTCCCCACCAGAGCAGAAGACAGCTCTGCTGGTTTAGCCTCTTCTAGCAAGACTTCCAACAGAATTTGTTCTGGTTCCAAAAGGAGCGCAAATGTCTGAGAGAGGAGGAGACACAGTTAAGTGCTTTGTTATCCCCTACACTACACCTTTGTTTCCTGGGAGATTTGGGCTAGGTTGGCATCAGGTATCACAATCCAGGCTGCTGTGCCTTGCTTCAGGGTTATGCTTTCAGCAAGGAGCTTTGTGTGTGTGCTCAGGTGTGCTGAACTGCTCCCTCCAAGCATTGCACAACACCGAGGGAGGCAAACTCCAATGATTTCCAATAACAGCTCTGCTGTTTTAATTGGGATGTTGTGTTCTGCTAATTGATTAATTTAAAACAAGCAGCCCAGGTACAACACAGAGGAAAAAACCTCCACACTAAGTCCAACCTGCTCGTTCAACTTAGCTAAAGGAAGGTACTGTCTTAGGAAAAAAGATATAATTTTCTCACAGCCCACAAACAGCCCTGGCAAAATACAATTAAAACCTTTGAAGGAATACTTACAGTTCCTGCAGGTTCGACAGCTCTGCAAAGGCAGAAGGATCAATCTCTGTCAACTTGTTGTAGCTCAGATTTCTGTTAAAATAAAAGACAGTGGGATCAGCAAACTGCAGTCACCCTGCTCAGCAAAAGTCATCTCAATTATTCTGGATTGCACTGGGAGAGTTTGGGTTTTGGGTTTTTTTAAAAAGAGAACTTAAACGGGAGAGCAGCACTTTTATGCTGAATACACAAGTGAGTTTAGTTCCATGACAAAAATGTTATCTAACTCTCCCCAAGCTTCTTCCTCTTTTGCATTAGATTAGTGTGGTTTTAATTTGTCTTCCTATTACACAATTACATTTATTATTCTACTATTGGTTATTCACAACCACAAAACTAATCACAGATGAATAGGATATTTCCTGACAAATTAAAGTCTGAACTGAAGCAATCAACAAACCTTCCACTAAATATTTTATAGCTATATTCACACAGAGTATTTTTTATGCCACTATGTGTTACACACAAAACACATATATAGGTATGTACAGTTACTAGGTGTAAACATAAAATATATTCTACATTTTCTAACAAGATTATATAATTAGTCTACCACTATTTTTTTTAATCAGTGAATATAGCTTTCAAGCCACACAGTAGTACACTTTGGGCCTCAACAACACCAGCCAACACTTGTTCCAACTATCCAAGAGCCCAAATCTAAATTTAAATCATATTCTAGCACTGATGGATTACAAATGGGTTGTGCTGTATTATCTGAAAGCAGCCTGATCTGCCTCACAGGACATCTCTGACTGGAAACACATCCAAAGCTCAACAAGCTTCAGGAAGGGACACACTGTAAGCATTGCTAGGGACAGCAAATGGGCAAAATAATGCAAATTAAGTGCCAGCTCCAGAAACCACAAGCAAGAGCATTGCCATGCTCTGCTGTAGCATCATCCAGTGCAACAGCAGAGCCTTCCCTCCAAGATATGCACCCTCAGCACACCACACAGGACAGGTCAAACCTGCATTAGGGACAAACCAGATCAATTAAGACCAAGTGACTAATGATGCAGAAATAACAAGTGCTTTAATTACCATTCTGTATGCAGTGCTGGCATGTTTCTGTGAGTGTGTAATCTAAAGAGGGAGGAGGCAAATTGATGGGTGGCAGCAGAAAAGCAACCACAGTAAATTGTAAGGAAATTGTGAGGGGGACTTCTTTAATTTCACTTTGCTCCACACCCTGCTCTCAGATATTACCCTGGGTAAAATTCAACCCTCCTGCCTCCTCTGCAGGGAGGTTACACCCTCTTACTGCACCTCTGAACACAACCCAAAAGATTCACGGCCTGATTTTAGATAAGCCCTCAAACATTGAGCTGCTCACTCAAACCACCAAGCCAGTCTGACTAGAAAACTGGCCAATCTTCCCTGGTTTGGGTTTTTCTTTGCTTTAAAACTGTGCCCACAGAAAGCAAGCAGGTCTGCAACTCCAACAGGAAAACAGAACCTAAGTCACTGAGGCATCTACTGAATTTTCACCAATGCTCCATGAGCCAAGAGCTGAGGCACACAGAAAGAAAAGGCAGCAGCCAGAAGAGCACTGATGGAAAATCCTTCTTGAAGTGCTCACACTAACACACTGCACTCTCTGGTGATGAATCCAGAGTAACCCAGGCTCACAGCAGCCTTACAGACACCAAGACATGAAAGACTACAAAGCTTACCAAGTTTGTGTGATTAGCAGGAAGTGATAAACACCTCTTTCAAGCTAGAAAGCAGATATTGATCACCTGCCCTCCTCTAACGCATTTATGGGAAGTCCTCAAAGCTTTCCCCTACACAAGGGAATCATTTGATGGCTCTCACATCACACCATTCCCCATCATTTCAGCTCTGAAGGCAGCTCCTTGCATCTTGCCCAAAATGTTCAATTTTTTGCCAATACTTGCTGTGGAAGAATGCTCTACAAATCAACAACACAGGCTGGCTCTTAACAGAGCTAGAACTGGAGCTAGACAGGAGTGTAAAACCTAACCAAGCATCTCAGTTTAACATATGCTGTCCTGTAAGCCCCTACTGTCTTTTAAAACACTCAGGAGACCTTTAAATCAATACCAGCCTACAGCAGATATCCATTTCACTATGAACTCAAAGGCATTTATCTAAATAAAAGTCAAACTGCAGTTTAAACTCAGAGTGTGTTTGAAAGCCAAGTCCATATTCATAGCACAATTATGAATTAAAGTGCAATTTGCCCACAGATTACATTACTACTTTTTTTTTTTTAACCACACAGTAAGATCAGGTTGAAGCTTGTCCCTGCCTGATCTACAGGCAAAAAGAGAAAATACAACAGGTAATGTCCTACAGGCTCAGCACAGTAAAGCTGCAACACAGAAATACGAGTGACAAACTAAAAGGGGGAAATACAGCCAGACATGACTGTGCATGAATCCATCTGTTTTCTATGCCTTTTACTGCAGACAAACTTTATATTTTTTAAGGTAATCTATTTCTCCTCAACACACTCCTCTGCAATAGGCTAAGAGGCTATTTTATGAAGGAAGAAACAAGAACACATGAACCAAAACTGATCATCCCCATACTTGCCAGAGGGACCAGATCCCTGCCTGAGCTTGTGCTCAAGCACTGAGTGATGATGATACGAACCTCCAAAATTCACAAGTGAAAAAAAACAAAGATCTTCATAAATTAAAGGATTTCACAGGCACAGTTTAATGCCACCCAAAGTGACTTTCTGATTGTGCTGCCATTCAGGACATTTGAACATCAAAGTCACTGCACAAACAGATGGCTCTTCAGATAGCACAGAGATCTTGCTGTTCTAGCAACAGAAAGACTTTCCAACAGCTGCTGCAGAAATGCAGGTGAACTCCATCCTCTTGCACATCAAACTTTTCAGTTCTCCCCCCACTATTCATTCCAACCAAGCATCCTCACTCAATGTACAATACACTGCTCAAAAATCAGTGGGGAAATGAATAAAGAAATAAAGAACAGCTAGAAATACAGCCAGTACAAAATAAACAGGAGACTTGAAGTTACATAGATATGCCAAAATAAAGTTTACTGAGTTTCCAGCACTAGCTGTATTTTAACTTATATTAAAACATCCAAGAATTTCTAGCCTGAAGCCTTAACAATCAAAGGATGTGTTTCCCAGAACTGTGATCCCTTCACCAGGCAGTATTTGGCATGCCAGTCACAGTGCTTAAGTGAGAGAAAGAATTAACGTGCTCCAATAGATAGATCATTGGGACTGGGAGTCAGGAAACCTCTGTCTGTTCCTGGGTCTCTTAATCTCCTGCTGTGTGACCGGGTCATGTCACATCACCTCTCCAGAGCTTTTGTTTCCACAGCCACCCTTTGTCTGCCTTGTCTATTTAGACTGTAAATAAAATTGAGGTAGGTATTGTCTTGGTTTAGCCTGATGCTGATGAAATGAGGCCTCGGTCTTGGTTGGGCTCCAGTAATGCAAATAAAGAAGGGAACTCAAAACTCGAGGTCATGGGTGCACATGATGCTCTCCCACCCTTGAGCATGGGTCCCAAATGTCCAGCAGTGAACCAAGCACTGCAGGGGCTCCAATGTCCCCACCAGGTCCCTCTGAGCTGAGCACACCAGCAGTGCAGGCTGATGGAGATGCCAAGCCTGGGGGCACAGCTGTCCCATCAGTGAAAGCTGTCACATTTACTGTTCCTCTGTAGCAAGAATGTATTTCTTCTCAAGGAGCCCCTTGGGATGATGCCACACAGTCAACCAATGGCTGAACAAATGTTTCTGCCATCAGTTCTCTAAAATATCTTCCCCCAAAGAGACCCATCAACTCCCAACACCAAAATCCTGTCCTTTCCCAAGTCAGCACTTGTCCAACCCTCTGAGGTATCCCTCATGCTGGGGATCTCCTCAAAACCAGATTATAAAGCATCACCTATAGTGTTTTATGCCACTTCCAAGAGCCCCTGGCTTTGGTGCCTGTTCTGCCATTTCCTGGCACCCACATGTGAGGGTAGCTGAGCCCCAACGTGGGACTGCTTCTCTGCATGGGTACAGGTTGCTGTTGAATTATTCATGGAAGGATATTTTGATCTTTCCAAGGCCACTATGGAACGAAAATAGAAGTCAATTAATATATATTCAGGACAAGACCCCAGGCTATGAGGTCAGGGGAATATCCTATGAAGGTTAGAAGTTTTACAGTTTGGAGGAGAACGAGCAGAACCACCAATCTGAGTGGCCCCTAACATGCAGACTGTTTTTTTTCATATCAACTTCTATTGAACAGGAAAAGTTGGTAGACTTTTTAAACTTTATTCTGATTTATTGGTATGAGAAGTGCTCTGCATATTATTTATACATTACAGACTTCAACTATTCCTTGTATTGGTTAATCCAACAATGTAGGGTTTTCCCCTCCTGTCACTAAGATGCCCATGATGGGGAACTGAGAGCCTGTTAAATCAATATGCGAAGGGCCCTGTTCTGTCTTTTCAACCATTCCTGTCTCTAAATAAGAAAGCATTGTTTGCCTTCAGCTGGCAGTGTGAAAGTGGCTCTGTGGATCACTGAACACTGCAGAGACTGAAATGAAAGTCTTGCTAAATAACTGGGTATGTTCAAACTATCTCCCAAAAGCAATAATGGTGTCACAGAAAGAGCCCTGCTTGCCAGTGAGGAGGGGTCAGTCAGTTCTTTGACCTGTGAGAAGCCAACCCTGCCCCCTTGGGCAAGGTACAGGGCAGACTAGGAGTTCATGCCCAAGTTTTGGCTCTGCTTTGGGACCAGTGCAGAGAAAAGCCACCTCTCTGTTGAAAACAGAGGTGCCTGTCTGGCTTACCAGACAAAGGAACAGAGGTGTATGGCTCCTGGTCTCTGCTCACCACGATGATGGCTGAATTCTGTCCTGCAAGGTGAAAGTTTCCAACCCTTACATCAAAACCATTTATCTGTCAGTGCAGAAGATTATGTCAAAAGCGTTTCTGCACCTTTTGATGACAGGCATTGGAGAAAAGGAGGATGGCTTGAAATTCTGTCACTGCCAACTGTGGCTTTCATTAAGCACTTTGTCAACCGTTGTCATAACACAACTTTTCATTGCTCCTGCACAAAAGGGAGCCGTGGGCCCAGAACAATTGAGCCCTGCAGTAGAAATTCCTCTGGCTCATCTGTCGAAAGATAGCTGCCTAGTCTGCAGCTTACTGAATAGGCACCATCCTCTTCCCACATGTTTGTAGGTGGCTTTTACAGCGCTGGAACGGAGGCCCCATGCACACTTGAGTGGGTATGAAAAGCATGGCTGCAGCTGAATTAGCTTGGGGATGGGGGCCAGGGGAGCAAGAGAGGGAGCACACTGCCCATGCTGGAAGTGTACAGCTGTGCAGGAAGAAAGCACAGCTCAAATGGCTCTTTAAACAAGCTTGTGAGGTGCCAGAGAGATGGCAGAGTCCCTGTAAAGCAGTGACAGGTGAGCATTAATGCTGAAACACAAAGCCATCACAGAGATTGCATGGATTCAGGTTGCTGAATGCACTGTCAGCACAGAAGGAAGCAGCTTTAGTCCATTTCTGATTCCTGTGCACAGGACAGGTCCAAAGTCTACTCCCAATGAGGCAAGAGCAGCCAAACAGCTCCTGCAGCCTCTTCTTATTAGACCTGTGCTCCAGTCCCTTCTTCTGGATGTGCTCCAGCACCTCCCTGTGGGTCCTGCAGTGAGGGGCCCAGGAATGAACCCAGGATTCAATTCATGGCCTTGCCAGTGCTGAAGGTGATCACTGGCCTGGTCCTGCTGGCCACACTATCACTGGTACAAGCCAGGGTGCCACCTGGTCACCTGCTAGCTCATGCTCAGACAGCTGCCAAGCAGCACCTCCTGGTCCTTTTTCACCAGGCAGCTTTTCAGGCACTGTGCCCCAGGCTGAGCCCCTTGTGAATTCTGTTACAGGGTACACCAAGTACAGTGTGCTGCCTACAAGAGCAAAGCATGCAGCTTCCCAGAGACTCTGAAATGGAGCACAGAAATGGCCCACACCAAGCATGGGGAAGAGTCACCTCCTAGAAGGAGGCAGGAGCACCAAAACACAGGGCACCAGAGAGGTGGACGTCCCAAATTGCTGCTCTAAGTGCTTTGGAGAGAAAGGGACTCTGCAGGACACAGAGAGGCTACACACAGCACCCACAGGGGTGAAGCTGTGTCCCACCAGTGAGAGGTTCTGCTAGTGGCTCAGCTGATGTGCTCACTCAGGCTTTACTTATGTCCTTGTTCAAATTAGCAGCAGCAGATTGGCTTGGGTTAACAGCCTGCTCATATAAGGGGCTTTATGTGCAGGAGGGAGTCAACTTAAGGGCAGCCCTCAAGCCATAATATGAGCTAATTTGACAGTGAAGACAAACTTTGAGAGGTCATCCAGACACCAAGAAAACTGCACCATGAATCACTTCAGTCACGACCAACGATACTGTCTGAAGGAAATTCCTGGAGCATGATCCCCAAAGAATTGATACCACACCAATTCCAGCAGATGCATGCAGCCATTAATGCAAAGAATACTAATTAAAACCACACCACTGAGAAGTACTGTGCCAGATTACAATTGAATTTAGCATGTGGTTGGTATGGTTCGAGAAACTTGGGAATGATCTTTCCTTCAAGTGACTTTCAGGGATACATTTTCAGCCTTGGTCCTTCCTCATGCTCTGCCACTCTGCACTCACAACTTTGGATGCACACAGATCACACATCTGGCACAGAGGTGAGCACCCACCACAGCTGGGCAGCTCACACAGGGCTGGAAATATAAATATAAACGTAAATATCTCTATCACTGTGACTGCCAGACTCTGACAGGCAGCACAGGGTGAGCAGCCCCTCTCTCAGGGCTGAGGAAAGGCAGGAGTCCTTTGCAGGAGCACTGGGTAACTGTGCTGCTGCTGGGGCTTCCACATCTCCTACACCAAGAATTTTTTATTGTCTCTTTCAACAGGCCAGTGTCAGGTTATTTTAGGCCCTGTTTGGCTTACACAAATGTGTTTTGACAAAACCTAGGATCCCATTTCCTCCTATTTTAATAACCTTAGCAAAACTCAAGTAGAGTTCTTGCCTGCTTTTTTTTTTCATTTTTCTTGGAAGATCATCTCCTCCAAACACCCATTTTATATCTTAAGACAGAAGGCTTAGATACAACTTAATCTACATAATCACACATATATGCAAATATTCTGTAACACATGTACAAGTCACCTGGGTAACTCAGGTACTCGTGGCTGCAATGCCTGGAGGAGAATGATCCTCTCCAAAACATGCTGAGGTTGATTGAAGGATTGAATCAAAGCAAAAACACATTTCAAAGGGGGCATGGGCATCTAAATAAGAATAACTGGATTTATCTTCACGTAAAACAATCCTGCTTTGCCACCTGTGACAGGTTAAGTAGTTGGAAGGAAAAGCAGGATGTGGAAGGTTTTTTAACCCACAAATAAAACTCCACCCATCATCTGCCCTGACACCCATAGTTTTTTTCTGGGTTTATTGTTTTAATTAAGTGCTTACTATTGCCATGAGAAAGACATATCCCTAAAACCAAAACCCTGCAAGTTGGTTGCTCCACTGTATATGCCCAAACTCAGATTTTTCTAACTTGATAGTAAGTTTCTTTCTTGGTGATTTTTTATCCACAAAGCAAAGCACACTGTGTCTTAAGCCACTGAAGCAAGGCTGGATAGCCCAGCTCATAAACAAAATACTCATCAAACAAATTGCTCCTGCTTCCATCACTGCTGTGTGTCTTTGGTAAATCAATAAAGGCCATGACTTCTTTACTAACATTTTCAATTAAGATTCCCCACTGTGTATTCAAGATATTAATCCAATTTATTGAGGATTAAAAACTATATAATTTACTATACATCTCTACCTTAGAACTGCTCAGCCTCCATTAACAATAACAAGCTACATTGATAAATGAGCATTAAGTGCTATTTACAGTTTCAAAAATGGTTTGTTCTGCAAAGCAAATATTTTCATCTGAAAGTTGTGCAACTCTTCACAAGTACTCACAGCAGATAAACCATGTTAAACCTTTGGCTTTTTCTGATATTTGGGAAGACCCACAGCAGCACGTTTGACTGCTGGCAATCAAGCCCTCCCACCACATGACTTTGCAAAATCCAGCTGTGGGTTAGAAGTTCAGTGCAGAGAGGAGAGGGAGAGATAATTCAGAATTTCCTCAAACACTGTTCTAAATTTCCTTGACTTTAGAAAACTTCCAAGGTCAATCATTCAGTAATACTGAATAATCCGTATTTCAAGATACATTTTCTCAGAGAACACAGAATTGTAATGTGCTCTGCTCTCTCTGGGGATTCAAATGGTTTCAATCCCATCTGCAAGTGTTCCTGGTAAGCTCAGAGACCTTAACCAGCCAAAATGATATTTTTTTCCACTGCTCCAACACCACTTTTTATAAAAAATATTTAGTAAATGCACAACCTGGCACAACACTCTGGGTGGGACTATCCAGCAGCCCCTTATCTGCATTGCTGCACGCCAGGATGGGGGTCCCCAAGCCCTGAGGAAGAAATTTCAGCCCACAGCTGGAATTATCCCCTTGCAGAGCCCACCCTGAGTGAAACCTGGCCATGGCCCTGCCCAGTCAGTCACTGATGCTGGGGACAGGGCACACACGCCTCTCCCACTGTGTTTGCCCAGTGCTTCGCTTTCTCGTGCCTCTAATTAATAGTTAATCAGGAAGGATTGATCTTCCCCCAAAAGCCATGCTTGCTTACAAGTGGCACAAAGGAATATTTGTACACTGGTTAAAACGAGTCAGGCAAAGAGTTGGGGGAAAAGTTTTTTTTTTAAAAAAGTCCCCAGATTTTTCCTGTGGCTCACTCCAGGCTTGCTGCAGCTTCTCTTGCACTTGACAGTGCTTTCCACCCACACAAAGGGGCTGCATCACCTCCTGCTTTCACAAAGTGATGGTACCCAAGTGTTTTTAGAGGCTTTTCCCAGAAAGAACCTCTGCTGTCCTGTTCTGCACCTGGCTGGCCACCACACACAGTGTCTCAGTGGTGGCTGCTCCTCCCCAGGCACTCAGTGCTGTGCTGTCACCAGGAAAGCTCTCAGCAGCCAGACTGAGGTGAAGCTCTGCCTCCTCAGATGTGCTGCAAAGTTTAAGAGCCCCAGGGAGCAGAGCCAGCACAGCCCACCCAGCTGGAGCAGCAGGACAGAGGCAGTGGTCACCCCTCCTGGCTCTGCTCCTCTCTCTCTCCTGGCAGCAGTGACTGCAACCTCACAGAACACCCAGGCAACTCTGCAGCTTTGCAGAGTGGAAATAAAGCCCTCTCTGATCCCAGAGCCGCCAGAGTGGAATTACAGCTCTGGACTCCTTGCTATGCCCACCATAAACTTACTCAGTTTGAAACCTACTGGAACAAGGACATTCCTGGCACTTTCCAGTGCCATGGGCCGACACTGAGAGAGGTTGGCCAAATCCAAACATTTTGTGTGTGGAAAGGAATGATGTATATAACCTTAAACCATCTCAAGGAGCAGTTACCCACGGGCTGTCTATGGCTGGCAGCGCTGTGTGGTGCAGGGCCAGCTCTAATCCCCCAGAGGTGTGAGGAACACATGGCAGACAGCTCTCCATTTGCAGTTTAAAAATAGTTCTCCTCTGTAATAAAGAACAGCATTTTAAGGGCAAAACCTGAAAATTTTAAGCTAAAAAACCCCTAAGCTGGCCATCCTGGCTGGATGTGTGTGGTTTACACAAGCACACACTCCCTTTCCTCTCGAGTAATCAATGTCCAATCATAATGCACTTCCACTCCAAGCACTTTTGTACTGCCAACAAAGCACCAGGCAATTTAATGGATTTCTAACCCCAAACTGGAAGCTGTACTACATCCAACCAATTCAATTTGTTCAGCCTTAGAGGAAGCCCCAGGAACAAAATGCTAGAAATAAAACCACATGCACTGATAACATTACAGAAATAGATCCACCAAGAAGTAAATGTTCTGTCCCTTATATCTGACCTCCAACTTGGTTTAATTGACCTTCAAGATGGAAAGACTGCGTTTAAAACAAGCCATTTCTACCTAGATCAAGAGTAATAAAAGTCTAAGTGTACATGGGTCTGTAACAGTGTGTGTGCTCTATAAAAAATACTTTCCTACCTTGATGTTAACATCAGGCTCAGCTGTCAGAACAATAATTCAGATTTTTCTGGCATAACTGCTGTATTGGTTTTTGCCAATGGGACAGCAGCAATGTCAAAGCAGGAGGAGGTGAAGCTCAAGTCTCTGCCCAAGGAATGCCACAGAGTCACTGAGGGAACAATTAAACCTTTTGCTGTTTTACATGCCAGCCTTGATTTCCTTACATCCAGCAGAATCTCACGTGTACATTCATGCTGAAATAACTTGCACGTGTACCTGACTGCACCATGTGCATTTACAGGCACAAAGGCAGGTCTAAACACAAACACATACAAGTATGAACAAGGCAATACAATTACAGTGATGTCCACAGCTAGAAAGGCATTATCAGGGGAGTTTAGGACAGCTGCACAACTTAGAATAAATTGTGAAGAGCGCTAGTAAAAAATCTTTATTGCACTCTGCCCCGGTATATAATGTCACATCTTTTACAGAAGCACCATTTCAAAAATCTTTGAGAGCTTTACAGTTTTTTATTGGTGCTGTTTTTCAGCTCTTTCCACTTAAAAAGCCTGATTTCTGTATTAGTGTAACTCAGGCTGCAGAAAGTTTCAGAAGGAGAAAAAAATATTTTCTTTATTGCCTATTATTATAGGCAATTAAATTTGAAAAAGTTTTTCAAATGAGCTTGCTCTTTTCCAAGCTTGCTATCTCAGAACTTGGCAGGATTAAAAGTCAGTTTTTATTTCCAGTGGCTGCAGTTTTTTGCTCTTCAGTCCTTTAAACTTTCAGGGGTCCTGGGCAAAGAGGGCTCCAGGCAGAGCTGAGGGGAAGCAGCTGCTCATGAGCCCACATTTGCTCCTGCTCCCCACCTTTTGTTGGGGGCACTGGGGCCGAGTTTGAACCCTGCACTAGCATCAGTCAGGCACCAAAGCTGAGCACACAATTCTCTTTCAGATCAGAAAGGTATTTTTTCATCTACTTCAAAGGGCTCTGATGTGCTTTGCTGGATGGATGCCTTGATTTATTATTCAATGAACTCCTCGGATTTGCACAGTTTCCCAGCTAAAAGCATCACAGCTAATTCAAAGGGAATGTAGATGTTTAAGGTTCAGTCAAAGAACAAACTTTCCCTTCTATAGATTTTTATCCTTTCCACATTGCAGAGGGGAGGGGAACATTTCCCAATTCTTTTGCTCCAGGAAACAATAAAGAACCCACTCTCCTGCAAAATTGCTGGATTCCGCAGGTACTTGGATAAACTAATTTCTTCTTCTTTTAACTATTATTCTATTATTATTGGAATCATACTGCTCCTCTTGGCATTTCAGATACTATATTTTTGTTGTAACTATGTTAGTTTCTGCTCACCAGAGGATGTGTATTTGTCACTGGAGCTCCAGTCCCAGCTCCAAGGACAGGGATCCCCTTCATCTGAAGGGATGCTGCACTCAAACAATAAATTCTGCAGGAAGATGTTAAAAGGCAGACAGGACCTTCCCTCTTGCTCTGAGCCCACCTCACTCCATAATCCAAAGTAGATGCCATCTTAAACTTGCCTAATGGCCTCTCAAAATATTTTTTGAAAGTCCCATAATGAAACTCCATGTGGGTGGCCACCTGGCTGCCCTGAAAATAGAAAAGCTAACACTGCAATTTGGCCAGGAACCGAAATACCCTTTCCCTGAGTGGTCCTTGTGAGCCCAGGCACCGTGCCAGGGGCTCACCATTCACTGCACAACCTGCAGTCCCCACAGGGCTAAGGGCTCCTTGGCTTCACACCAACTCCTGCTCCAAAACCTCATTATCTGGGAAATATGAATGCAGAGGGTGCTCCCAAGTTGTCACTGCACTGAGGGACACAGGTGCACTCACTGCTTGGAGAATTCAAGCCATGTCCTTTTGAGAGCACACAGATGAATCTCTATGAAAATAATAAGAAATGTCACCACTTCAGGGAAAGCGGAGAAAGAATCATTATGGCTTGTGGAAAGCACTGCTGCTCTAAGCATGGACAGTAATGGGAAAAAACTGCAGCAATTCACATGAAAAGATGAAGAAAGCCTAAGGTGAACCATGAAGGAGAAGCCAAAAGCATCCCACAAGAGGAGACATGGAAGAGATATGTAAGTGGGCAAGCCTAGGGAGATCAGAGGATGACAGCACTTCTCATAGCTAAAAAATACAGGAAAGAACCCCTGTGCAATTCATCAGCACATCTGTGCAGCCATGAACAGCCAGATCTGCCTGAAGGAGAAAAACTTCCTCAGTGCTTCCCAAAACTGGGCATTGCCAGGAGCAGGACAGGGAGCACATGCTGTGCACACTCCCTATTCACAGCCTGGCCAGACTACAGCAATGCCACATTAAAAAAACACTTTCCTCAATTTGTCATAACAAGTGAGGTATGAAATTAAAAAAAAAAATCCAGACCATCCAAACTCTTCAAGTCTTTGTAAACCAGTCAAAATTGTGTAAAAATAAATTGCAATGCATTTTATAGGGGAAAATAACTCTACTGCAAGTGGAAACACATAATCTTGCTTTTTTCTAACAAAACCTACAGGAAATGGCTCTGCAGAAGTTAACTAAGTGATACTGAACTTTCTCCAGAGTGCTGTATAGGAAGTAACTGCAAAAATGACTGCCCAATTTAACCTTTTGTCCAGACTGCACCACAGAGCCACACCACAGAGGTATCTGGCTGATGTTAACAATCCCCTGGTGTATTCTCTAGAACTGCAGCAGAGAAAGCAGCTTATCTCACACATGCTCACCCTTGCCACAGCACAAAGCCCAGGCAGCCAAATGCTGATGGAAAACAGCATTTTCCAATTTTCCCTTTCTCTGGCCAGCAATTGGTTTTTATTTTGTTTTTTAAAGATGTGCTGCAAAAAGCAGAGCAGGTGCCTGCATGCAGACCAGCAACCAAAGGTGCCCCATCCCTCTGCACATCTGCCAGACATCCATCCAGCCTTTTGCTAGATATCTCAGTGTGATATTGGAGTATTTGTGGGTGGAACCTTTTTAACACCCATCACTAACACTCACTGAGCTTCTCTCCCTTTATTCAGCACCTCCACCACCCCAGGAAGGGCTGCTGCCAGCGCCAGGGAAGGATTTTTGCTCCCAAGGCATCTCAGGAACAGCACATCTGCCAAGAAACCTGCTTCAGGTTTGTCTGGAGCTCTGCAGTCACACAATTCCACAACTGAACCAAGCTGCCCTCCCCATCCACATGCTCCAGAGTGGAGAAGGGGCTGCTGCAAACACAGGAAACAAGTCTGGTTTTCAGCCTTCATTCCTTTTAGTTGAAAAGGAGGAACTACAGCTTTATATATCCACATATATACACATACCCCCATCTACTGAATCTCCAACATCTCATTCAATCATCACTTTCCATGAAATACACTGTATTGAGGAAGCAAAAAAGAAAAAAGTCAAAGAAGAAACCAAGGGTTTTCCATATCCCCACAAAGGTTGGGTCCTGTGTAACTGCTTTAACCAGGACAGAGCTTCAAGAGCTGCAGAATACTGCTTGGTCACATTAGCCAGCAGGAAACCATTTCATGCTTTTTTCTTCAGCAAATTTGACACCACCACCAAAGTTGCTCCAAGACACATAAAAAACACACCAAAAAAACCCCACCCATGGTGGAGAGAGCCAAAAAATCAGTCTGGAGCGAGGGAGGCTCACAATAAAATGCCCCCCATGGAATGACACTGAATTCAATATACTGCAACAGCCACTGGGAGGGAGGCCAGTACACAGGAATATTGCAATCAGCCTTGGGAATTAACTCTAGTAGGTTGTTTCTTTTCTTGCAGCCCCACACTTACGTCAAGTCACGTGAATTACATAAACTGCACCTTTTCCATGAACACCTTCACTGCGATAAAGGTTCTCATTTTGCTCCACATAAAAACACTCTCCACAGGTTTATAAGCTTTAATTGCTATGAGAACCCATAAAAAGTGCCCAAATAAGTCTATTTAATGGTTACACATTAACCATCATACACCTCCAGGCTTGTGTTATCCACCTATTTGCTAAATCAATAAACTGCTGGTAGGCAAACTTTTGAAAAACATTGCTGCTGTTGAAAATGTGCCATTTCTATTTACTAATAACTTCATAGAATTGAAAACTCCTACCCATATCTGAAGTTTTCTGCTTAGTTCTTGTAGGGAAAAAAACAAGCTGATTTTCAGCAAAGAATCAACCTCAAATATCTCTCTTGTGCTTGAATCTGGATGCTGGCCCATAAGGCAATGCAAGAGCAGTACAAATCCAGGCTGGGAAGGACTTGGGTCAAGAGAAATAAATGAGTGTGTGTGTCTGCAGAGCCAGAGCTCCTCTGAACTCGAGCAGAACAAGTCTCTAGGAAATGCCATAAGCCTGCACAGCCAGGAGCAGGGAAGCTGTTCACATGAGCAGGACAAACAGGAAGCATCAGCAAGGGCTTCTAGGACAGCAAACACCCCAAAAAACTTACTGGAAATTAAAATTAAGGATAGATTCACCGCTCTGCGTTTGCCTGCCCATGGGTGCAGACACATTGCTGGGTGTCTGCATCTCCTGTGGGCAACAGCAGCAAATGAACACAGCCTTACCACAACAGCCACCTCAGAAAATCTCTGCAAGGATACCTGAAAAAGCTCCTGCAATGCCCCACACACCACAGTGCAGGAGGGCAGACAGCATTTCAATATACTGTACCTAAGGGGACCCCGGTCCCCTGGTTATGGCACTAAATGTTACTGGGGCACTGACAGATGTCCTGGTGTGCCATCACACACCCCAAAGACACACACAGATGACAGCAGGGCCCCAAGGCCAACCCTGCACCCCCTGCCTCCTCTGGGACTGGGAGAGGGTGAGCCAGCCTGGGCCAAGCAGCCTGGCTGTGATTAAGTGTTGATCAAATCCAACCATTTCATAAAACTTCTGGTGTGCCCAGCCAGCTTCAACAGCCTCTGCAATTTGCTGTGAAATCCTTAGGATATTTATGAAAAGTTGGCAAATGGCTGATTAGACACCTTCCCCCCACTCTCTTAATAAGTAAAACTCAGTCTGAAACTCCAGTGTGGCTTTCTTCTCCAAGCACACCCTGAGTACTCAGCATGGGCACCAGAGCCCCACAGTCTGACTTGCATCCCTAGGGAGAAGGGATGATTCTATGGATGGGACACTGAGCAGCCTGGTGAGAACCAGATGAGTTTTAAGGACCCTTCCAACCCAAGCCTGTCTGTGATTCCAGTGATTCCCTGACTCTGCAGATGGATAACACCACTTTTCCCCTAAGGAGGTCCCCCTGCCCTGCACCAGCCTCCCAGCCCATCTGCACACCCATTTCCAGGGGGCAGACAGACAGTGGGCACTTCACACCTCCCCACCATAAACCTGCCCACAGCAATTATCCAGCCCCATTCCAGCTGGGAACACATTGCTGCCTCATTTATGGCACCAGAGCTGCAAGGGCAGCAGGCAGCTGGCCCCAGCCATGCACAGAGAGAAGCCAAAGCCTCCAACAGCAGAGGAAATGCAAACACAGGGGGCTCACACTACCTGCCCCCCTGCCTGTGCCCATCTTAAAAATTAATCCCACTTGTAAAAGCTGGAGTGCAGCCTGTATTTCAGGCCGAATAATAAGGCGAGGCCTTTATAAACAAGCAATCACTTACTGTTCAGAGGGAGGGGAAATTATAAAGGTTATTTAAATTAAAAACAAGCCACACAAACAAACAAACCTCACTGTCTTTCCCCCCAGCCCCACGCTGGCTGCCTGCTCTGCACACATTATCTGCAAACCGCGGGGAAAACCGAGCCCTGCTCTGTCCGTGCTGTTTCACAATCTGCTCGCTCTGAACCTTACACCACGGCAGGAATTAAACAAACATTTCCTCCTTCTTCGGGATTTCCCCCTGCCGCATCCCGAGCTCCAAAGTCCAGCTGAGCAGCAGGCAGGGCAGTGAGGAGGAGCGGTGAGCCCTGAGGTCAGCACACCCCCACCACCTCCAAAAGCACCCAGGGGTGCCTGGTGGTGCTGATGGAGCACACAGACACCCTTGCTTTGGGAAAGGCAGGAGGAAAGCTGGGGTGGGCAGGTGTGCATTGGAGTTTCACAAAAAACAGCCCAGAAAACAGGAGAGGGTCTCTCTGTGAAACCCTGAGCATCCATCCCCCTGCTCCACTAAGGGAGAATAAATGCACCAAAGCCCCGAATCTCCCCATTCCTCATTTCTGCATGAACTTCTTTGAGCCATGCTCAGAAAGGAACAAGGCTGTGGATGTCTGTCCTCTTCCCAGTGAGTTTAAAACTGGAATAAGACCAGAGGTCTGGGAGGGGTGAGGGAGCTCCTGCCAGGCTGCAGAACCAGGGGCAGGCAGGGGAGGGTGAGCAGCCAAGGGCCAGCACAAAGCCTTGGACACCCTTGGATAGCCTGAGCCCATCACTGCAGAAAAGAGGAGCCCCCACACTCCCAAAACACCACAGACAGCCAAGGGGGGAAGGGAGGGCAGCAATATTATACAATCCACAGATATATACTCTGCAGAAGTCAATTAAAACTTTAGTCAGCCCTGGAGACACAAATCCTCAAGGAAACCAGACTTCTCATGCCCATCTTCATGCACATTACTGAGGTTACAAGTAACTGCAGCAGAAAAATTCCATGAGAAATCTTCTCTTAATTTGTCCATGTTACCAAGCAGGTTTATGTTACAAATTTGGAGTTTATCTTCCTTGGAAAACTCTGGTCATAGCAGGGAGCCAGCAAAGTGAGAGCATGATTTAAACTGAGGGGCTGAACACTGGGGAACAAAATCAGGTTGGTTGAATTTTTGTGTGGTTGCTGCTATTTAATGGCAATGCCTCATTAAAATGTGGGATAAAGGAAGCTTTTGTTAATGACCTCCTCTCTCCCTCCCTCACGTACCTTCCCCTCAGGGTTTTGAGATCACATATAAAACACATCCCCAAGCTCCTCAAGGGATTTCTTTTTTTTTCCCAGCAAAGCTAAGGCTGACAAGACTTGACATTCCTGAAATGTTTAAACGGGGAAAGAGAGAGAAACAACATTTTTTCAAACCCACTTCATGCATCAGAGACAAGCAAAAATTGGCCCTGGGCCAAAAGACACCCCCAAAAATTCAAAAATATTTGCGAGATCATCTTAAATACTCCCAATGCTCCTGACAGAAGAGTCCCCAGCTGCACAGCAGACCCAAGCCCCCACGCTGAATGCTGCACATTCCTGGAGGGAGCTGTGGAGCAGGGAGACAGAATCCACAAGCCACCACACAGAGCTGTCCCCAAGCCCTCCATGGGGACAATGCCACCACCCACGGCAGCACTCAGCCTCTGTGGGAGGCTGGCAGGGACCAGCCTTCCCCTCCAAGCAGGTGGGGAGCCCTTAAAAAACCCCAAAACCAACATCCCTGGTAATGAGCTTGGGATTTGGAAACCAGGCTAATGAAGAGGAAAGAGCCAAGATATCCAATTTCTGCCAAGCACCAGGAAAAGCACACTGCTATCAGTAGCCATTATATTAATTAATTCATACACCAGCCTATTTTGTAGCTTTTTCCAGGCTGGGATTTCACTTCCCTGATGCTGTGGGACAGAACTGGGCAAGGGAAAGGGTGCAGATGGAGCACTGCAGCTTGCAATAAAACCCCTGAAGGTGATACAAACCAGATGTGATGGTAACCCCATGTGTTCCGAGAGGTGTTACAGCCCCACACGTCAGACACAGCACGTCAAACACTCCAGAGCCAGCACCCACAGCGCCAAAACATTCAGGAGTGGGGAGCATTCCAAGGGGTGCAGAAAGGGTTAACAGGAACCCACCGAGCCCCACTGGCCAATTATCCTTCCTCGGTTTACTAGCACAGAAATTTGGGCATCAAAGAGGACCACAGTGTTCCACTTGTGCAGTAAACTCCTTTCACCAACATCACTTCACACTTTCTAGAGTGCAAAGTTCGTGCTGATATTGTTGGCTTTCTTGCTCCCCTGCTTTTTTGGCACCATTCCTCCCTTCTTGGCTGTTCATTAATATGCAATCAGTACATTAAAGGCTTCGTTCCACAGGCCCAGCCAGGCTGCAACAGCCTTTTCCAGCAAGTGCTGTCTTGTGCAAAGGGTGCACAATGCATTTAGGTGCTCCCAAACAGCCAAAATTAAAACCCCAAGCCCTGTATTCCCACCAACTGGGTTTTGCAGAACAAGGAATTATCACCATCAATGCCAAGAGTGTCCAGAGAAAAACTGGAAACAATACTGAATTTACACACATGATGTTTTACTCCTCTATGCCCTAGTTACACCACTGACATTAATATTTTGTACCATTTACAGACTGGCTGATCACAGCTTCATGGCAAAGGCTGCCTGAACACCGGCAGTGAGAAACTTTCCACCATTTGCATTTGAATGATGAATCACTGGGATGCTGTGAACAGTCTTCCAAAAAATACCACCTGTTTTTACAGCTATCTGCTAATCTTCCAGATGTGAGCAGGAAGCAGGACAGCCCTACCTCATTTACCATCACCGTGGCTGCATGGAAAACCACGTCACCATAGATCAAAATAATTCCTGCTCTTTTGGGAGCATTTTCTGAAGGGTTGTGCTCCCCCATATGCCTCACTCCTACCAGCTCCAACACTCATTTCAACCAGGAAACCAACTCAGCTCAAGTTCCCCTATAGTTCTTTACAAAAACAACCCATCAGCTGCTGGCTAACCAGCTCCTCATTTAAACACCCTGAATTTCCTTCACAGCCTCCTCTTCTCCTGCCCCTGGGCTTGACCATTTCAGCCTCTGGTCCAGCCCAGCATCACCTCCTGGCCCACCCAGCATCACCTCCTGCCCTGCTGTCCAAACAGGCACAGAAAACTTACCCCAGGCTCCCAGAATACATTCTTAAATCCTGTCTTATTTTCCTTCCCTAGGAGACTAAACATAGGCTCTTAGCTCAATATAAAACTAAGCACAAGCTCAAAACAGATCAAACACAGTTTAATTGCGAGGAGTACCAGAAAAAGCACTCTGGTCATTTTAAGCCACACTAATAAGTTTTTGTCCCAGTTTTTCAAGAGTTGCTTATTATGGAGACGAGCCCAACTGGAAAATCAAAAATCAAGTATCTCTGAACTCTGCAGAACGGTTTATCTGAGTTTTGGGGCTATATCTGCACTGAATGCAGCACAGCCAAATAACATTTTCCCATTATTTTTTATCACTATTGCTGCATGTTCTCCCCCATGAGCACAAGGTCCCATCAAAATTTCTCCAGACATCCCCCAGTCCCATAAATTATTAGAAATCTGGACTTACATCAGTGGGATTACAGGAGAACAGACAAATGTGCACATGCTGTACAGAAAGGGGACAACACAGCACTTTCAAACTGGAGAGTATTTTTCATTTACAAATAGTTTACATTTTTTGGATCCAGGGGCGGACAACCCGCTCAGTCTGTACTGAAACCAAAGAAATATCATGTGTGAGCACTAACCACAGTGTAGCAAAGATAATAAACAACAGACAGGCAGCCATATGGAATAAGACTGGTGTTTTTGGTAGGGGAGGCAAATTAAAAGGAGAAGAAACACCAAATCCAGCAATTTAATCACAGCTAAAGGACCTATGAGTAACCTCCAGCAGAGACCCAGCTCTCTGCAGCCCACTGTACTGCTGCTTTTAGGGCTCAGACCATCATCCTGGCACGAGGGAAAGCCATCCAGGCACCTGCAGCAAGGAGGGACAAAATGATGTCCAGGTGGTGACACCAGGCAGGGTCACAGCACAGCATGGAGTGGCACACGAGTCCTGGGGCAATGCTCTGGGTTAATGTGTACACACACAGTTCCAGTTCTGATCCAAGACAGACCTGGTGCACTCTTCCATAAATTCATACTGGAAATAACTACAAGAAACAGGATCCTAAAGCACACTGTGCACCTTGCAAATGGGTACTGTGTTTGCAAATGTAATTTTAGGGGGTATGGAAACAGCAGCCTGTACTCAGCACCAGGCAAGCAAGGGCTGCGATGGGCTAAGGCTGCTGGGCTGCTTTGGAAGTCTCCAGCCTCCTGGACTTCACCATGAGGACTGACTGGGGTGGGCTGCAAGCCTCCTGCACCAGCCTCTGCTTTCTCAGCAAATAAAGCTGAAATGAGTGCCCACATCTGCATTAACCATGCTTTTACAAATGTTTAACAATATCCTTATACCCCACAGAAGAGACGAGTCTTAAAAGGAAGTGGGACAACTCTGCTTGCCAAGCTGAGAAACCTGGACTTGGAGCATCTCTACTGAAATCAGCCTGCCAAGACCAATTTGATGTGTTTTATTTTACTGCAAGGAATTCCACAAATATGCTGGCAACTTTTAAGCATCAGTGTGGGTTCCTAGGTAGGAAAAAAACTCCTTAAAAATACGCATTTTCCAGATTCTGCAAACATTTACCAGATGTAAATTCATGGGCAATTCATCTGCCATGACAAGTGTGTAGACACCAAATCTAGCAGAAGAGGCTGAGCATTCACCTCTGCCATGAGTGAAAGTCGACAGCCAGATACGCCTGGCTGAACAAAGGTTTGTTTTCAATTATATTTCAAATTCTTCTAACAATAACTGTGTAGCGTCTGGCAGCAACACATCTGAGCCTTTGAAGTGGTTCTTGACTTTGACCAGAAAAAGGGGGAGGGCAAAAAAGGGGATCAATCAGCAATTTCAGTCTGAGTCCGCCCTCTTCTCTGAAGAGAAGATGCTAATACCAAAATCCCCCAGCACCATGAATGTGCTCACAAAAACAATAACAAGAAATCTAAAACAAAACCTACACTTGGGCCAGAATAGCAACAGATCTGCCCTGGGGTTTCACTTTTAGAAACAAAGTTATGGGATGCACAAGTCAGTGGTCCCAGCCACAGGAGTCTTCCTGCCTCCACATCCCCTTCCTGGTCACTCATGGTCATGCCTCTAATAAAGGGTTCATGGCAAGACACATCCAAGAGACATAAACCCATAAATGCTGGAGCATCCATAAAAGACCACAACAGCAACATGGGTGCTGCAGAACACAAATTATGGGGTGCTGGTGGCCACACAACCAAATCATCTCTAGAAGAACATTCAGAAATGAACATTCAGTGAAGAACAGGTAGAGAAGAACATTCCCAGGAGCCTTGAGCAGGTTTGCAGTGCCTGCAGGTACAGGAGTTGCCACACACCCTCATTTCCCTTTCTTTTAAGTCCACTTTTAAGCATCTAAACTCCTTTTCAGATTTAAATGACAGTAAGATCACTGGGGAAGTCAGTGCAAGAACAAGGAAAACCTCAGTTTTAAAATCTTTTTTTTTATCTGGTTTATTCAAATAAGCACAGCTGTGGTTTAAGAACAACAAGGTGGCAGAGCGCAGCAGCTCTGAAGACTGGGAATGGTGGTTTTGGTCAGAATGAAGCTAATTTAAAGAGGGATAAAAATGCCTTATTCATTTTTCCTAAGCCATGCCCAAGTCCTACCAACTCTCTCTTAGGTCAGGCAGTTTCTGGAAACATTTTCTAGCTCAAAACATTTGCAGAATTTCAAGAATTTGCTCCACAAATCTTGAGGCTGCTTTGTTCAGGAATGCTTGACATGTGGGCAAAGGGAAACCAAAACTTTCCTTGAATTCTGCAGAAAACTTTAAATCCTGCCCAAGATGAAAACTGCAAGAGTCAAAACTCTGAAGGAAGTGTGGGTTTTCTGCTGCATTTCAAACATTACCCTGAACCCATTCTTCCAGGAGAGGAGCGTGGCTGTGCCAGGACAGCCTGCCTTAGCAAGGCTGATGGCCTCCATGTGCTCCCCTCAAAGCAGGGCTGGAGTTAGGAATGAATAAATAAAACAGGCTTCCAGATCGTTTTCTTGGCCTTTAAAGAGATGATCATGCTGTGAAAAAGCTCTGGGCAGAGAGTCTCTTCTCCCAGACAGGATCCACCCACATCCCAATGTCCCCCATCCACAAGCACCAAAGGACAAGCCACACTTGGGCTTTTGCTTGCATGGCTCCTGGGACAGTACTTGATTCTCCTCTGGAAATACCCCTGCATTCCATGAAACTGTGGAAACCAAACCTCTAGCTTATCCATAAAGCCTAATGTTGATAGGGTTACATCAGGTGAGACAGATGTTCACTGCTTTAATTACAGGGCCTCTATCAGCTTGGCATTTATTCCTGCCCTGCTTCCCAACAAGGCACCAGGAGGTGAGGGCTGCAGGGATGCCAGGGATCTGAGGGAGACCAGTGTTGTGGCAATGGGCTAAATGCAGAGCAAGGGTGCAAAACAACCACGGTGACAGGGTGGACACACTGCCCCAAAACACCATCAAAGATCACACACAGATGGGGTTCACCTTGGGCTGAAAGCCTCAGTGGAAGCGGTGAAGAAGGCAGGAGCTGCAGGCCTGGCACAGTGAGCAGTGCTGGAGGGAGAGCCTGGCTTGTCCCTCCTGCCCTGTCCCCTGCCTCTGTCCCCCACAGACCAGACCTAAAGGGCATCCTGCAACCCCTTCCCAACATCATGGGAATGCCAAGAGAAGGACCAGCTCTGCTCTTCCACATTTGACACACTCAGGTGGCTCCACAACCACCCAAACAAGTCAAGAGGAATTCTGCATTTCAAACCTAAAAAGCAGGAAAACCATCAAAAGGTTTTTCAATTATGACAGACTATAACCTCCCCAAAACATTTCAATGCACATTTTCAGTTCACTCCCAATCCCAGCCTCATGAGGGCTGTTGCTGTTATTGTCTCTCTCACAGCCACGTTCAGGAAAGGGACTTCCCAGAGGATTGGAAATTTCCCTGCCACCAGCCCAGGGAGCCTGCAGGGATGGGATGGATGGCAGGCAAGTGGTGGTCCAAAGGGAAAAATGCACCCTGCAACTGCAAGAGAGACTATTGCATAACCAGCAGTCAGAATTACTCAGGAAACCATAGAGGAAGCAATTGGAACTTGTTGGACAGGGAAACTTCCCCATTTTGTTTCCAAATGCAAGGACCTGCAAGTCTGTGCTGAATTCCTCTTCTTTTAACCATGCATCTCACAAAGCAACATTAATTAACACAGCCCCAAAAGGTGTTCAGCTGCCACCTCATCCTCCCCCAAAAGGGTGGATTTGTATTTTTTGACTTAAAAAAAAAATCTATGACAAGCCTAAACAGCTTAATGGTGCACAGCCCATTCCCCAGCAAGCCCCATGCTGGCATTACAACTTGCACAGGGGGTGCTTCAAGCCCTTTGAGCTGGTTTGAGTATTCCCAGCTGTAGAGAAAAGCAAACAAAGAGAACAGCAGGACACAGAGCTCAGGACAGCCTGAGCACACCGTGCTCATCACACCCTGCAGCTGCAAGGGGGGCATCACCGAGCAGGGGCTGGGCAGGGGGACACACAGGGGATGTGTTGGGAAAACCCTCTGCAGCTGGAATAAAGGAGAGCCTGGAAGCTGCAGAATAAGCCTAGAAAACACACAGAGGGATGCAGCACAGTCCCAGTGTCCCTGCCAGCTGAAAGGACAGCTCAGGCTCTTGTGAGGCAGACCACAAAGTGGTAATAACACTTGAGACAAGTGCTAGGAACCATGAGAGAAAAACTGTACTAAACAGCCTGGGCTGTGATTTGGCATCTCCCAAGGATGCTGTCCAGCTGCATGGCTCTGCCATAGGGGCTGTAAATCCCAGACCCCCTGAGTGGCCAGTGAGGGAAGGAGTCCCAGGCAGCAGCAGCAGCCCCTTCCCTGCCCCAGTGCTGCCAGAGGGATGCAGACACCCAGGGCCACTGCTCCTCACCCACAGCTCACAGCCCCATGCCCAGCAGGCTGTGAAGGAACCTTCTTCCTGGAAATTCTGCTTCAAGAGGAACAGCAAGTCACCAAAACCAATCTCCAGCTGTGGTTGTGGCAGCTGCTTTGTGGTTGTTGCTGCTTTGGCTGAGATGCTTCTCCACTGCACTGGTGACATCACTTTAGACAAAGAGGAAATTCTGCTGGTCCCCAAAGAGGCCAGGATTTGGGTGCTTTTTCCATGGCATCAATCCCCTGTTCACAGGAACAATGCAAGGGGTAACCCAGCACCAAATCCTCTGCTCCTGGCTATGGATATCAGATAACACCAGCACCATTCCAGCAAGGCTCTGAACACCTCCTTCACCAACCTCATAAGAGGTAAGCACTGCCCTGTCTCACAGCTGGGACTCTGTCATGCACTTGTGCAGGGATGGTTGAACAGCACTGCTCTCTCCCGCAGAGATTTTTTCATTTCTCATACAGGATAATCTCACACTGCTTCCCTTCCCTCAGTGGGGATACAGCCACTCTCCTCAGCCTGCTGCCCATGGGACAGGCAGGCATTCCAAATTTGAGTTCACCTCTTCAAGTGAAGTTGGCCAGCAGCATCAAAAGCTGTGGGGGAAGAGAACAGACACATGGACCATTGCCCAACCTCCTTTCTGAGGAAACCTAGGTAAACAGCAGTACCTGTCTCAGAGAGATTATTGCACCAGGGAGGAGCAAACCCAGCCGTTGTTTAAGTGGACAGTGTAAGCCAAACACACCCTGTTAGATCTGTACAAGTTTCTGTCTGAGATTAACTCAAAGACCAGAACCTGTCTCTGCTGCTAAGGTCAGCAAGGATGAAACCAGAGCTCCTGGAAGAGCTTCAGCTCACCAAGGGGTCAGAAGCTGAACAACTTCACTGGGGAGCTGGACCCAACCTCACAGAGCTTTTACTGAAACTGCAGGAGCTGGAGTCCCACAGCATCCCTGTGGGCTGGAGGGACAGGCTGCAGCTCCTTGGCCAGCAGGCAAAGCAAGTGACAACTCTGGATAAAAGTGCTCAGAGATCAGGAGAGAAGCCTCAGCCCTTCAGACCTCCTCCCAAACCAGAAAACTTCTTGCCCACTCACATAGCAAAGGTGTAGTCTGCCCAGGTACCCATTCTAATATTATTTTCTAACCTACTCTAACAGAAAAACGTTTATTTATCCACTCTTACAAACTGAGTCATTCAACTCCCTTAATTTAATCAGCCTCAACAGCTTTTGGGTGGTCATCACTTCAATAACAAAGGTTGGAATGTGAGAGAGGAGATATACAAGAGGTTTACAGCCATGTGAAACAAAGCTCTCACAAATCCTTCCAATTCAGAGAAGTCTTAAAAAACCATACTATCCTTTATTTACTGATTTATATGCAAAATGCATGCACTACTCCAAAAGAATCCAAAGGTGTTTGAAAGCCAGAAATTCTGACTCGGATTACTTGTTTGAGGAAAAAGAATGAACAGAGTTGTTTATAGACCAACAGACAGGAACAGCACAAAAATACACTTAGCAAAGAAAAAGCACAAACTATTATGACACCTTTCAAAATAAAACATCTCATGGTTTGTTTAAATCTCCTAAAACAGGAGAGGTCTCGCCATATTGCCAAAACAAATGAAATACAAGTGTGGATGTGACTCTGCTACAGTTCAGAAGGGGCCAAAGGTTTACAGTGAGCTACATGGACAAACAGAGCACAGGATGCTCTCCTGGCTCCCAGCAAGGCCAGAACACAGGCAAAAAAACCTCCAGCACCAGCCAGCTGCCCTGTGCCAGTACATGGAATTTCTGTCCATGCCCCTGGAATCACCACCATGCCCTGGAATCACCAGGCAGATGGGGGAATGATGAAGTGAGTGAGCATGAGAGAAGCAGAACATCCAGGATCAATATCTATCACCTCAGCCTTTGCAAATGGCAGAGGTCATTGCTGACACAGCCATGGACACATCCCTGCCATATCCCCATTTTCTCATTCCTCTGAAGCTGCAAAGTCTCATGAGACAGGAAGGAACCCCATGGCTCCCTGCACCTTCCAGCTCCATCTCAAAGCAACCACCTTGTGCTGGGAAACAGCCAAATTTGGGCTGCCTGCCTATGGACTGGGCTGCTGCAGAGCTCATCCTGTCCAGACTGTTAGAGCACATTTTTCAAACCTGTTCTGTTTCTGGTGCTTTTTCCCAGCTCTGAAACTGGGTGGATGGCAGAGCCACAGCAAAAAGCAGGGAAAGGGTGCCTGGGGCTGCTCCCCAGGCTCCCCCTGCACACAGCACAGCCAGGAGAGGCAGCAGTGTTTGGACAACTGGAACACATTTAGGGGGCAGTTTTTCACAGGGCCTCCAGCCAGGCCGTTTCCTACAATCACTGTTTTATTACCCAGGACACAACCCATAGACCAGCAGCTCCCCCACCCACAAAATCTTCTACCACCCCTCTCCTGGAGGCATCACCCACAGTGAGCCCCAGTGGGGCACCTACACACACAGCACCGTGTCCATAAACACAACTACAAACCAATGTCCACCAAACCTGTCCAACTGAATATTTTCCACCAGTTCCATCCCAGGACCCCTCTGCACTGGGGATCAGCCAAGCACTGCCACACAGGCTGCACACACTGCCCCGCTGGACAGCCATCACCTCTTACAAGTGTTTTTTAGATGATAGATAACACAGAAAACTGGTGTTTATATTGGCATGCAGCAGGCTAAAACACACTGTAAGTGAAGTTATAAAGCAGCCTGAACACCAGCTAGGCAAAGTGTACTTGGAATTTGCAGGTCAGTGTTTTGGAGAGAGGCTTGTGAGTAGCTGGTGTTGATGGTAAACTCTCCAGAGCAGAGGAGTATTCACAGCACTGAAAAGACAACAGGGCTGTCTGTTCCAGGGTTATCCTGGAAAGTGCCCATCCCAAAATCACAGGCTTTGGGCAACCAGAGAAACATATAAGTGGTTAGGATGAATCTCTGTCCCTGTGTGTGGGCAAGTGGGAAGCAGCACTGCCCAGACTTGGCATTCTAAATTTCTCATTTCCTCCTTGCACCTGAGAGTTTGTCTGCCTTCCTATAGGGAAAAAAAAAAGCCACAAACTAAAAGTTTGAGGAGGTGGTTTAGGAAAAAGCAGTTCAGTTGAATATTTCACAGCCAAATTGCCATAGAACTCAGGATGGCATGTTCTCAAATCTGAAAGGATTCATCCAAAACCAGGCACCTTCACAGGGGAAACTTAGCAAAAAAAGAATCAAGTAAAGCTGAGTAGGATTTACAAGAATTACATTTAAGACTACACCTCTGCTAATTTAAAAAAATAATGAGACTGCCCCAGCAGGTCCAAAAAAGACACCAAAGGAAAATTCACACAAGTTACTGCCCCATTATGAGCAGCAATATCAACACTACCCAAAAAGTGCCTCCCATCCTAGAAAGAAAAAAAAAAAGCAAAAAAAGAAAAAATTCTCTTGTACAGAAAACTTTTATCTCCAAAACGAAGCTTTAGGCAGATAATGCATTTTCAAATGTAGCTTGTGTATAACATTTAAAGTATCTGTAGCTCTGTACCAAAGTTGTTCAATTGTTAAGTCTCCTATACTTTCCCTCCTGAAAGCCACTGTGGGAAGCTACAAAACTGCCCTGGCAGGTGCAAATAACCAACAACTCTGTCTGCACATCCAGCATGGTTAATAAAAGCTACACAGATGGCTGCAGTTTGAGACCTGTCCTTCAATTCTTACTCAAACTGAAAATGGAACCACGTGGAAGTGAACCATGCTCCTAGAATTGGATGTGACACGTCATCAGGTCTTGAGGTGTCCCCAAAATAGCAGGGCCTGCTTCTAGACATCTCCAAAATTATATGGTTGTGGCCTGAGAGACAACGTGCTGAAAACATAATGAGGGAGTGTACCATTTTACACATGTTGTGGTCCTGCTCTGAAGCCAGGGGAGGCTGGGGCTGCAGGACTTGGGCTGCAGCACAGGACTTGGTTAACTATTAATGCATGACTCAGCTACAACAATAAGAGGTATTTCATGTACTGCATTAGCACAACGGCACCCCGGTCCTTGACTTAGGCCTCTGTGCATGCTAGGAAAGAAAGAATTATTGTATTACATCATTTAATGGCTGGATGGATGTACCAGGAAACAGGTATTTTTCCAGGAGCCTCACACTCTGCTTCTTTCTTCACATGCCACTAAAAACCAGCAAGGGATGTCTGCAGAGAGCTGTCAGGGGGTGCCCAGGTTTGCATGAAACCACAATCCAGACCACGGTGCTTTATTTATTTACTGTTATTCACCAAAGCTAAATTCTGTGCTAAATCATCCCCTCATCCTGCATGAGGTGCTAATTCCTGCCCAGCCCAGGTCCTGCAGAGCTGATCACCCTGAAGCTGGGTTTTCCACAGATGGCTCCTGGAAGCAACATTAGTCTGAATTATCTCTGCTGCATTCATCCACATGACCCCAGCCAGCTCCACACTGCAAGACAAGGGAGTCACACTGGGTGATTAGGTTAGCAGCACAAAATGATTGTGTTAAAAGCTGATGAGCTGAGCTAACTCAATCCAAGGTGTCTGGCAGGGCAGCCAACAAGATCAATTAAAAGCCCTGCAGCCCTAATTGAGAGGTTCTGGGTGCAGCTAACATACCAGTCAGGGCCAATACACAAATCAGGGCCAATACACAAGTTCAGAGCAGAGCTGGCTACTGAGGAATGAGAGCCATCATCCCAATTTGCAGCCACTCAAGCTTCAAGACAAAACCTGAACCCCTCTTCAAGGGATCAAAGCACTCAAGCCCAAAGGCAGGCACTGCTTGGGCATGCCCAGGGTGGCACTCAGCAATTCCCAGCTGACCAGTGAGAGATGCTGGTATATTCATGAGCCCAGGTGCAAGCACAGAGCTAGAAGGGCATTTCAGGCACAATTCCTGGGGGATTTGCCTGGACATGAAACCACCTTGAACCCTTCCAGCAGGCTCTTCTGAAGCTGCAGTCTGGGACCATCCTCCCAGTGCTCTTCCCTGCACCAGGTGAGGCTCACACACCAAATAAAACTCCACTTGGAAGTGCTTCTACAGCTGCCTAAATCCCCATCAGAGACAGGACTCCAGCAGCAGCTTAAGCAGGGAAGTGAAATCTCACCCATGCTCGAGGAAGCATTTAAGTACCTGAAGTGCTTTGTGTAAGTGTCTGGGGTCCCAAACATTCGTTTACCACCTTTAACTTTTTGATGCCATCAAGCGAAGGGATAAGACAATCAACCCCACATTTGCTCCTTAAATTCCAAGCAGGAAATCCTGCAGAGCTCAGCCACCCTCAAACCTTACATAGAAAACTGTAGAGCACTTTGCACAAGCAAAGAAAAAAAAACCTCAGATGTACCTAACACATTAATAGTTGATTTTTTTAGAGAACACTTGATGATGTGTTCGGGGTTTTTTTTTCGACTGCCTACTGAGACGCTGCTTCCCTGTCCTGGGAATTTTCCCTCTGCAGCTCCTCCTCCCCCAGCTCCCAGCCCATCCATTCTCCCCTTTTCAAACTGCACCCATTGTAAACGGCATTGAATATTAACACAGCCCATTGAGCACTTGCTTCTTTTGTATGGGACCCCTGCGTTTCAAATTGCAGTCACTGCAGAGAGGAAAAGTCTCAAAGTGATTAAACCCCGTGAAGTTACTCAAAAGGAGAGAGGAATATGCAGAGCAGGCTGAGGGGGTCCTGGAGCCTTTCACTAGAAGCAAGGAGCTTCTGAGAGAGCCAGAAAGGCTTCTTAAGTGGGGGTATTTTTTCCCTTTTATCAGTATTTACTTTTAATCCTGGTCCTGTGAGGCAATTCCTGCCCGGCTGTGCGGGATGGGGATGAGGAGCTGGGACAGCAGATGCAGAGGGCTCGCTGTAAACTGCTGGCCCCCTGTAGGAACCGATAAATAAATACTGCGGCGTGCTGAGGGTGGCCAGCGGATCCACCGACACATGTTCGCACAGGAAGGGTGGATTTACTTGCAAGCACATGTATTTATTTGTGTTTAAGCAGCAGGCCCGGAGAGGCGCTGCTTTGCAAGGAGGGGCTGTGCTGTTACCCACCGGGAGCGGGCACTGCGGTGGGTGCGGATCCATCCCGCAGCCCTGGGGCTGGGCACTGCCCAAGGACAGTGGTGGCAAGCACCAGGTCCGTGTGTCCCTGCAAGCCACGCAGGGCTTCTTCCACAAGCTCCACCAGGTCCCAGCACTATCCCACCTGAGCAGGAAAACCCTGGAGCACAGCCAGCAGGGAGCTCCGCAAGGCTGTGTTCCCACTGTTGCCCCAGGAGGAGGGATTGGGACCGGGCACCTGCACCGAGCCCCATCCCTGTCCCAGGCCATCCTTCCAAGCGCTGCTTGGGGGCAGCCGGCACACGCTGAGAGCTCCGCAGCTGCGCCGGGCCACCGGTGACCATTACTTAATCTTTGTTCCATTATTTCAGCAGGCCTGGAAGCAGGACGTGCAGGAGAGGTGCTGCCAGCAGCACTCCCCCCGTCCCAGCACTGTCAGCAGGAGAGTCCCCCACACCTCCTCCTCTTCCAGCATCTGCAGGAGCAGACTTACTGCAGAGCCCGAGAGCAAGAATGCCCTTCTCCCAAAAAAATTCCAGCATCAGCAGAGCCCCTTACCAAGCAAGCAAAGAAGCTACCCTAACATGTGAAAGAAAAGTACTAGGACCTATCACTTGAAAACCCCAGTTGAGCAAGAAACTTACAGGTAATTTTGAGCACAAACATTAAGTTTCATTGAACACACAATCTTTGTGTGTATACACCTGAGCACAGAAAGAGATTGCTCCTGACTCCTAGTTCAAATGCACTTCCAGACCCTGACACCACTGACAGGCACCCACAGGACTTTAAAAAGCATTCAGACACTTTGCCGTGGTCTCTCCAGAGAGCAGCAGCACCGTGCAAAGAGCCAACACGCACCTGGTGCCTCGGGGCAGCTTATCCCTACAGCCAAACCCTGGAGCCTTCCCGGGAAACAGAGCAGCTCAGCCCAGCTCTCCTGGGTACTTGAGGACTCTGCCTTTTTCCAGACGTGCCAGGCACATGTACACTGACCCAGAGATGGAAGAGTCCATACACACATGGTCAGTATCCCCCAAAATATCTCCTAGTCATTCGGGTCACAACTGCAAAATACTTCTGTCTAAAATAGAAACTTTTTTCCTGCAGACCACAGTAGCAATGAATTAACAATCCAACTACAGCCTCACTGTCCCTCAATCTTCTCACCAAAAGCTGTAGCTAAAATACTGTTGCTTTATCGCTAAATAGGAAAGGAAAAAACCCTCAGTCACACATGATGCCTCAAGGAAAAGTCTCTTCTGACACTTCTCAAAAATTAAGATGCATGGGGAGACAGAAGCAGAGGTCGCAGGGGATGTGCCACATCAACATTGCTGGAGCCCTAGCTTTTTGGAGGCACGAAGCATTCTGTAACTTAAGCTTAGCCCTAAACTTTATGCCACACGTAACACTCAACTGTAAAAACAAACTTCAGACTTAAACACAAGTCATGAAGCACCTCGAGCAGCTCTGTGCACACCAGCTGCCCAGCAGGGTTTGACTCTCCCGGCTTTCCCCTTGGGTCAGGAACCCTTCCCAGCTGCAGCTGGATGCTGGTGCAAGGACGGGATGGGTCATGGCAGTGTTGCAACGTGCCCCGTGCAGCAAGTCAGGAACATTTATATAACTTGTACACAGTGCTGAGCTGCCTGTTGCTTTCAAGAAAAATAAAACAAAAAAAAACAACTCGAAAAACATCCATCCACACTACATTAAATGCGAGCGACTGCAGCCCCTCTGTGTATCAGCTATGCCTTCTGAAAACTTGGGAGAAAAACTACAACTGCGAGCTGTGCTGCCAGCAGAGAAATAACAATAGTTTTAAAAAAGCCCCAGTGCTTTTCCTCGGTACTGATAGCCCTGTTGACAAAATACGCGGCGTGATTAAGTCTGTTCCAGAACCCTCCCCGGCTGCCGAGCCGCATTTCCAACCCGACAAACAAAAGCTTTATCTCCAACACACTGAAAACCGACTCCGAGCACTGCCTCAGCATTGTGGCACTCCTTAGGAATAAAGATAAACTGCTAAGGAGGGCTTGTTCAATAGCGCCTTAATGAAGTTAAAGCACTGCCACTAGAGCCACTGGAAACTGGATTTATCTCGTCTCCTATTAGCGATCGAACATGCCCGAGCTTATCACCGCGGGGAGCTGACACCTCCGGCAGGGATGGAGGTGAGGGATGCCCGGCTCCGACACCGCCTGTCCCTTCCCAATTTATGGCTGGAGAGCCGCACCAGGCAAGGACCACAGCAGACTTTCACATCTGCCTTCTTTTTCTTTAAAACGGCACGTTAAAAAACATTATAAATCCAAAAAGCAACAGAGATACTTGCACAGAGTTAACTTTTCGCTAGCACATGGTGTTTTTATAGAGGACATGAAACCACTGAAGAAGTGAGTTATCAACTCTGCACAAAATATGAACATTTACGATACCACTAAGCCTGAAAAACATGCCTCATCCTTGTGCTACTAAAGTGAAACAGGATCTTCTAAGTAATTTTTGGTATTAGAAACAGTATTGCTCTAAATCCGAAAGTATTTGCAATAGCTTCAACGTCTTTTTACACGAACTATGGAGAAAGAAAAAAGCTTTAACGTTGAATTTTTAGACAGAAAAGCCATCATTTTAACCAACTTTTGGTTCGTTTGGAACATACAAAGTTACAACCCCTGTTCTCTGCGTCTAAAAGATCAACAACCCACGCGTCCAAACAGAAGATTTATACGTGCTCTTACTTCACCAATAAAATTTGAACTGAACACAAGACACTCCAAAACCTGCTCCGTTTGAAAAAGACACTCCTGGGTATTAGCATTCCGGAAAAAAATACAACAATAAATTTGTTCTGTCTGGGTTATCAAGGCACTTCCTTGCTCGAACAAAGCTACAGTGTCCTATTTTAAGAGGTGCAAGCAATGCTGGAATTATTAAAAGCTTGCTCTGAAAGGTGAGGGCAAGATCCTTCAGAGCAACAGGTGAATGGGATGAGTCAGGGATTAATGCAGAGGCCACACGCTCCTCGCAATACGAGACATGATAATTTCATGCAAAAAAAGGCTTTTCCGCAGCTAAAAGTGAATACCACCAAGGGAAGCCGACAAACCTCTAATAATTCTTCTTAATAAGGAGCTGGATGATCTCCAGCAACACTTCAGTGACCGTCCTCTCTCCTGGCAGAGCTGAGGAGTATCTATTACAGCCAGGGATTTTGGAGATTCTGTTCGAACGGCAGAAAGGCCCCGCAACAGCAGCGCTGTTTCCCTCTCCCTTTCTGGATACCGATCCCCCGAAGTTAACAAATAGTTCAGGGCACTTATTTTTACAAGTTTGTGAGAGCACACACATATTCTCCGTCCTCCTGGCCTGTTAAACGACTCGAAGGGCCAATGCTGAGCACACTTTTCCCCCCGAATCGCCTGAGTTTTTAGTGTCCGATGTTTTATTTCGGACCCTACGAGCCCAGAGCGGCGGTCACACAACAGGAGCGGACCCGCAGCAATTCCCGGGAAACGGCAGTGACACCGTCCTGCGCTCGGACACGAACCTGAACACTTTAAAATATCCTTGTGGGAATCAAAAACATCCCACGGTGCTGCAGCAGGCACCAGGTGTGGGGCTCTAAGCTCGGCTGCCACCCAGGACATACGATACACCGCGGCTGAATAACTCCGCTGCACACGCAAGTACCGAGGGAGCGCAGCCAGCCTTTACTGGAAAACACCTGGATCTTACGGAAACTCCCCAGAAGCCCTCTACTCCCTTTCAATCGCCTGAATTTCACAGCCTAAAAAGTTGGCAGCGTTATAAGCCAGAAGAGCGGGCGCGGCGCTGGGGTCCGGATTCGGGCACCCGGCGCGCCCCGCTCCGCAGCCCCGGGACCGCGCGGATGGACGGACGGACGGACAGACAGATGGATGGACCATGTCCTAATAAGGATTCGGAAGCCAAAGCTGGCCGCTATCTCCAGCAGATCCCATCGCTAAGAGGCCAAACCCGCTGCCGGCTCCCTTTCCTTCGGGACACCCGGGGCCAGCCCCGCAGATATCCGAGATACGGGGAGCCCCGAGCCCAAACTTTTCACCCGGGACCAGCACCGCACCCGATACCTCCATGTCCCCCATCCCCACCCCGGGGACACCGGACCACGGGATAAGTTTCACGGAGCGCAGCCCAGCGCCCGCAAGGCGGTAGCGGCCGCTCCGCTTAAATAAATACCACGGAGCTTCGCGGGGATTTCTGTTCGAAGCTCCCCTGCCCTTGACAACAAGCCAAAGCGCGGTGGTTTGTCTGCCCGAACCCCTCGCCTCGCCCCCGCGGTCCCCGGTACTCACACGTGCCGCGGCCAGCGGGGCAGGTCCCGGGGCAGCGCGG
>VXBR01004380.1:418676-462891 GCA_013400215.1 Cisticola juncidis
CCCCGCGCTGCCCCTCTTAAAGGGGCCGCGCCCCGCGCTCGCTCCCCGCGCTCCCAAAGTTTCTCGCCCGTAACTCCGGGCAATCTGCGGGAACAGCAGGGCCTGAGGGCATCCCTGCACCCCGGGGTGTCCCTCTCCGGACGCCACGAAGCACCCGTGGGGCTGCACTCCGCGCAGGGACACGCGTGTCCCGCCATGACCCCGTGGCAGGAGTGGCTCAGTTATTCCCGCGTGTTCCAGGTCACACCTGAGCAGGGCGGCCCTTCCCGAGTGTGATCCCAGCACAGGGCAGGTGTGGGAGCAGCCAGCCCACTGCGGGTCGGTGCCTGACCCACCGGGAGCCTCACCGAGAGCACCGCGGGCACGGCTCGCTTTGGAGCAGGATGGCTCCGAGGGCTGCACTGAGAGGTGCTCCCGGGCTTAGTGGAGCGCATCCAGCTGGCTTCGGCCGAGTTGGAGGTGGCCCAGCTCAGCATTTAGGGAAGGAAGCTCTTGGCGTGTTCAGCGCACCCACGGCGGGCGGGAGTGTGATTTAACCCCTTAGAGCAGGAGTTACGTGGGGAGGAGGGGGATTTTTTAGAGAGAGAAACACGTATGGCAGGCCAATACTGCTTCCAGTACCTTTAATTAAATTTGCAACCTTCTCCAGATTCCTCCTGAGTGCAGGGACAGAGCCAAATTTCCTTCCTGTAACAGAACAGGGCATTGCAGTGCAGGATGTTCCAATCGTGCTGCTCGTTGTATGCATCTCTTCCCAAAAAACCCCAAGGGCAATGGCATTTTAGGCTGTTCAGAGTGGGACCTAAGCTGTACAAACTCATGAAAGGCATGAAAGCTGGATTGGTGTCACCTAGAGAATAGGTTCAGCTAAACAAAATAAACAGGTGTGATATTGAATTTGCTGGGAACCCCAACCAAACAAATTCCATTTGGCCCACAGGTATTGAAAGCCTCAACGTCTTGCCCATGCAGGATGTGGAATTTTGGGAGCCTCACAAATCTCATGAGGAGGATGAAGGCACACGTCTGTTCTCCATACCCATGTGTAAGAACCAGCAGCAAGGAAAAGCAGCTCACTGGAGCATTGTCAGCAGCTCACAGAAGAGGAAGGCAGGTGACAAGCCAGTCCTTAGCAATCTCGCTTTTGAAACCTGGGCTTCAGCATTCCTGCCTGTACTCTCAAAATCAGGCAAAAATCTTGCAAGGTCTTTCTCGACCATCAGCATCAGTGACCGCGGTGATGAAATACTACCTTGATGATGTGAGGGAAGGTGTGGGAGGGGACACATTTTTGGGAAGCTATCAGTCTGGATGAAGACATTCTCACCCCCTGCCTATTCTCCTTTTCTTCTAGATTTCTTTCAATTTGGTCCATGGAACCATGAAATTTTTTTTACACAATGCAGAGGGATTTTCTAGCTTACTCAGCCTTGACATAGACAGCAGTCGAGTCTTCTGCTGGACCCAAATGCACTTTTATGGAGATGATTTCTCCTGCTCTGCGGGGATGGTATTATAGAAATAAAGACACTTTTTGCTTCTTTTAGTGTTTTCAGATTTGACAACCAAGCTTCTCAACTAACTTTAACAATTCATGTTAATATTTTTCGATATTAGGGAAAGAAGGTAAGTATGGGTTTTCCCATGGAGAAAGATCCAAAAGCTTTAGATAACCTTTATAAAATAGAAAACTAAAAGCAACTGTGCTGGAATCTGGGTGCAATCACCCCAAATGTGCACAAAAAATCCTTGCACAGAGAATAAGGGCAGCTGGAAGGAAATGAGACTCTTCTCAGTTGTGCTCTCCCTCGTCCCAAGTCAATGCCTGTGCTGGAGTCTGTGTGCAGAGTGGAGGATGTTTCTCCCTCAAACCTCATTAAATCTAATTAAATAGCTTATAAAAGTATTTATGAAAACAAATTTTAAAACGGCAAAGGCATGCCAACACGGAAGATACTTCTAATTCTGCCGGTGTCTTTTTGTGGATTTGGAGTTGGTTCAGAAGTGCACACTTGGAAGGTAATTGCTGACAGCATGCAGAATCCATCAAGCTGTAATTAACACTCTACTATTATTCTAATTGCCTCACTCAGGCTTCTGTGTTTTTTAATTGTAGAGCAATTTGCCAATAGAGAATTTAATTGCAATACATATTTTACACATTTTGGGACAAAGTACCATTATTTCCACTTCGGCAAGAACGTTCCTCAGTTTTTAATAGCTTGTTTTATTCCTTTCTGGGATTTTTCAGGGTTTTTTTTCTCCTATACAGGGAATTTGATTGCAAGCTCTTGTGAAATTAGCAATGATATAATATCCAGGAGTGCCTGGAGGCTTCAGTTTGGCTCATGACTCTATTAAGCTAGGAACTGTACATACATGTATCAGACACAGCCCTGAGGAGCTTGAAATCTAAACAGAGAAGACACACTGAGGTGAGAGCAGCAGTATTATCCTGCTTTACAGCTGGGGAAGCAGCCCCAGATGATTCACCTCAGGTGACCCTCCTGGGGCACAGCCAGGAACTCACACAAGCCCTGGGCTCAGGGCACCCTTCATCTTCAACCAGAACTGAGTTTCTGTCTCCTGGTTCCTGCAAAAGCATCTCTCTGTGATTTGATTTGCAAGCTAGACCTTCCAAGTGACTTCTGACCACCCTGGATCTACAGCTGCTTTTCACAGATGCCTTGGCTTTCAGAGCAAGACCCAGCATTGAGGAGGAGCCCTGGTGGAATGCAGAGCACCCCAGAGGTGTCACACTGGATGGACAACAATGGCAATGCTGTCAGGCTTTGGGAAGGATGCATTTGACTTCTCCTGGGGATGGCTGAAGGTTGGAGGCAGCAAAATAAAAACAGATGGACGTTTGCTCTTTTTGACCATCTGACGTTTTTCATTCCCTTCTCCATTCACTTTTATTTCCAGACATAGGAATCCATCTGTAAAAACATATTTATCTTCTTCTAATCACTTTCATGATGGCTTTACACCCAACACCAATGGTGTTGAGGTTTGCAAAATGACTGCTGCCATGGCTACAATCCCTTGTATTGTCAGCCTGGTGCATCGAGGTGCCAGTCAATATTGATGCCACATACTCAAAAAGTTTTCAGCAGGGGTGTTGTGGAGACGGGGTACAAAGTCACAGTGATTACTCAGCACAGCAACAGTCACATTAATACACCTCTGGCAGTGGCCTTTGGTATTGGCTACTCATGATTTGTCTCCTGCCATCCCAGTTGCAAGAGATGGTTTCTCTGGTATAACCAGATCAACCACAGCATCAGCATTCCAGAGGTTCATTAGCTGTGCTGGTTACACCAGATCTGCAAGGACGATTTTATGGCTTGTTGCCACCCAAAGCTGGTGTCTTGTCTCTCTTGGATGCCAACCCTGCTCCTCAGAGCTTGTTTTGTTGGTGCAGCTTGCAGGAGCGTGACGTGATCCAGAGGTGCCTGGGAGCAATGATGGTGATAACATCACTTCTCACTGCTGCAGTGGGTGAAGCCAACCCAGCTGAGCAGGAGGCAGCACATGGCAGTGAGAATTAGAGGAAGAGATGATCAAATCAAGCTCCAGTGTATGGTCACTAACAGTGCTGACATGAAAGTTTACCTTGCCCTCAAACTCTGAAGTTTACCTTGCAGTGACACATAAACCTTTTCTTCTCTTGAAATTAGAGGCTGGTGCTTGAACTCTGGTCCTCCAGGAACATAAGGTCTTTGACCAAGACCAGATCAGGCTTCGTTAATGTGAAAGTTCACTCGAGTAGCTGCTGTCATTTCATTTTGCACAGGCAGGGAGTTAAATTGCTTTCTTAGCCCGGGACTGACACAGGCAGTTAGTAAAAAATGGTGCAAATAAGTAGATCCAATTAACTAAATCCAAGTTCTGTCACAACTTTGCCACCTCTGATTCCTTTTTTTTGCCCATACTGAAGAACCTCTCAAAACTGCTGTATAAATGTGAGTGTATTTATCTCATCTTTCTAAAAGCAGACTATCAAAACAGCATGACAGCAGTTTCTTGTCAAGACAGAAGGGAGAGAGAAAGAGACAGCACTAAAATATTGCCTGCCATTTGGATGGGCAAAATACATGATAAGAGTGAGGGTTTGAATGTAGACCTGTAGTATTCAAACCTGGAGATTACACTCAGTTGCTTAAAAGCCTTTTTTTTTTTTTTTTTTGGTAGACAAGGCAATGGACTGACTCCAAGAGCAGGAAGAAAGCTGGTAGACCTGAAGTCTGAACACTGCCTGCTTGGATCACACATTTCAGCATAACATTACACTAATCATTCTTGAACTCCAAAACCCAGAGGTTTTCCCGAGCCCAGGAAAAGATTTGGCCCATGTGTGAGCTGGCAGGTTTTGGGCTTTGCTCTTCAGATCTGGGCTTGGACTCAGATCTGTGCCAAGGCTCCAACAGCACGAGCTGAGCTGGAGCCACAGCTGTTCCCAGCAGTGCTAGTGCTAGCAGTGTTTGTGCTGTGAGGAGCTCTATTAACTGGCATAATAACCATAATTATGTGGTGTAACTCCTGCTCGTTGCTCTCACCTCTAGGCTGAGAGGGAAGTGTGAAGCTCTTGCAGCCTCAGAGGAATGTGTTAGATGAAAAGATGCAAGTGGAGCAAGGAAGCTGGAATCCTGCTGCAGATAATGTTTGAGTCACCTGCCCCTGCCCAGAGAATAATAGAAAAAATATTAGAAGCATTGGAGGAGGAGTTTAATCCCTTTCAGATAGGGATGCTCCAAATCAAGACTATTTCCTCACTCTGGATAAATCTCTAGAAAGGGCTGGGACTCCATGTGCAGCTGATAAACAGCAGATGCTTTATTTCACTGTAAGCTCTTGCCTCCCTGTAAGTGGGAAAATGAGCCACGAGCTTGCCTAATGAAAGTAGTGGGCTCCAAAGTGTTTCCAGAATAAAGTTTTTATTTCCTTGCTGATGGCTGTTGACTTGACTTCTAGTGACTTTCATGGCAAAAAAGGTAACTCACCCTGCCCCAAAACAACCCCAGCCTCTCTGTGGGCTCAGATAAGGAGAAACCCACATGGAGTAAATGCAGGGTACTCTCTGAAAAAAACTGCCAAGGTTTTTTCACTCAAGAAAGGTGAGTATTTCTGTTATATTAATAATTAATACACATCCTAAAATATACAATTAATAAACATATTCATTTAACAGCTCCCTGTCTAGTCCTTATCCTGCAGATGAAGGGCACCCTCAGCAGGGGTGGCCTCTGCCTGGCAGGGTTTTCAAGGCAAGTTTAGCTGAGAGTTGCACAAGTTAGGGCTGTTCTCAGAGGTCCAGATCTCATATAACAATTAAAGGAAAATGATTGTGGAATGACCACAGCAGCCAGACTTTGGAAGCATCTGGCAAGCAAGCACTGCCTTACAGGTCCAAGCTAGTTTTTCCCAACTTGTGTCCTTGATCTTTATCCATACTGGAAATGGGGCAAGATACCTTGTGACAACTTTTATTGGGACTCAATTACTGCCTCTGTGATTACTATGGGCTGTTACTACCAAACTGTCTTTTGTTGCTTCATCTGGCTGGAAGATATTAAGATTTGTCCACTGCTTCATCATACTTTGATCCCTTGTTTAGGAAAGAAATCTGTTTCCTTGCTTGAGTGCCTCATTCTTGGCTAAAGATTGAACTGCAGGCTGATATTTCTGTTTGGCCCTTGAAGCCAGCTATTAACCACACTTCTCATCCTGCTGGTACCACCCAGGAGTGCATCAATACTGCAATAAAAATGGCACTGCATCATTATATGAAGAACAAAATATGTGGCAGGGCCCTGCTGTGGCTTAGAGGCTTGGAGAAGAATCTCTCAAAATATCTCAGACATCTGCCATGTGTAAAATCTCATGATTGTTCTTCAAATTCTTCTGTGGATACATCAGCCTCTCTTCCACTCCTCTATTGGTCTCCCTGTGCCAGCACATGTGTTCTTACCAGTGTGACACAAGGCTTGTTTTCCTCCACAATTATTCTGTTTGTTCAGTACCTGAGGTATAATCCTCTGATTTGAGACACCCTGAGCCACTCCCACAGGGCACAGTTGGGATGGCAGGAGGGATTATGACTTCATGTGGGAATAAGGAAGAGCAGATGAAGACCTAGTGGACACAGATCCCAGTTTATGCCAATACCATAACTAATGAGAAACAGGGGAAGCAAGTAGATGGAAAATGTCTCAGACTTCTCTCAGAGCCTGCCATGGCACAGGAATGAGTCTCTGGCAATACCACACCATCATTGCTGCAGTAGCTGGATGACTTTGCCCACAGATCCAGTGATGGATGTGTGGAATTTGGGCAAAAGCTCCGTGTGCCTTCAGCAATGTCCATTTCTCAGCAGACACCTTCATCCCCCACAAGATGTGAATGACCACGGGAAGTTCCAGGGATGCTCCATTGTAGCCCAGGAGGATTGCATTCCTTTTGCCTTAGAGACACTGCTCCCATCAGCTCTGCAGAAAGGCACAGTGTAATGAAGAGCTCACACAGAAATGATGAGGTTGAATCCCTTACCAGCTTGTGATCTGAGGTAGCACTGTGTGAAGAGGCACAAGTTTTCTTATGGTCCCTGCCACCCAATTTAAAAAAGAAAATGCCCTCAAAACTGAAACACTCCAGCATGATGTAATTTGTCTCTTGGACTAGCAAAAACTACATAGAACTTCTAGCCTCACACCAGTGCTGCTTCAGAGAGGAGCTAAATTCAGCCAGGATTTCTTTTTGTTCTTTAGCTTTCATACTTTTCTCTAAGAGGTTTACAACACTCTCTTCTATCCCCTGTGGCCAAAGCCTCTCCATTCTGGTTACCCTGCACAGTATTTTCTTTTGGATAATCCACAATCAGACACCTTGAAGGTAAGGGCAGACCAACCAACCCCCTCTGCTCCTCTCAGGGCTGTGGCAGCATCATCTGCTCCTGGGGCACTGGGAGGGAGCTCTCCCTGAGGACAGCTTAGGGACAAAGCAAAGTCCAACAGAACCCCCAAACAAGAAGGTGGGAGAAGAAAACAAAAAATGCCACTCTAACCTTCCACTTACCCCTCTTGTGATGAGGGTTTTGCAGTCACTGACTCCAGCTGGCAACAATGCAATAAATAGCCACGAGCCCTTGGGCACAGGCCTGCTGAGAGGAGAAAAGAGACCTGAACTCCTCCCTTCTGCTACCTCACCACCACCTGATGCTGCAGAAGCCCTTAGCTGCACAAAGCATCCCTCTGAACCAGGGCTGTGTGCAGCAGAGGTGACCTGTGCTCTCTCCAGCATTTATGGGGTGCAGGGTGTCTGTGCTTGAGCCCCTGGGCTACACCTGTGGGGACAAAACCAACTGTGGGCTATCAACAGGCAGTGTCACAGGCAGTGTCACCTCCCAGGCAGTGCCTGCACTGCCCCAAGCCTTTATCCTTCAAGGGAACCCTGAGGGTGAAGTGGCAGGTGCTGTGTGCCTTTTTTCCTTTCCATCATGATCTTGCTGGCTATTTTGTCAGAAATCCCAGAGCTGTGCTTCAGGTGACTCCTTTTTTCTGGCCCTAGGACTTGTCCTCTTTTGAGGAGAAGAGAAAGCATCTGGGGTGTGCTGGATAATTTGAGTGCATGGTGAAGCCTTATGATACCTGGAATATCTGTCATGGTCCCAAGCTACAATGTGAGGGGTGAGTGAAATAGATTTGCTTCTCTTGTTAAATGCTCTTTTATCAAGCACTATCTTGTTTTGGGCTGTTTACCTCCAGTTTGTGCAATTTCTGAGTGCCTCTGAGCTCCTGCATTGTTGGAATTGTTGTTTCCTTGGGACCTCAGTTGCCTTCTCTGTTTCTGTGCAGAGCCCACACTTGGCTGTGCTCAGGAGGGGTCTCTGGTTCCAGTGCAGGAGCATTTTCAGATTGGTTCCATCAGGACTGATGGTTTCCCCTGGCTCCTTGAGGGCTTTGAGGCTTGGGCAGTAGTTCTCCTAAACATCTTCCTCTGGCAGGAGATGTGTGTGTCCCACAGTGCCTGCAGGCAGAGCCTGCCTCCTCTCTGAGATACCCAGACTGTATTTGGGACAGCTTCCTTGCACATGGCAGCCTGCAGGTGCCTGGAATCCTCCCAGGATCATCCAGAACTCGATAAAGAGTTGGCTCTCTGCATTAACACAAGGCAGCAGGCTGGAAAAAGCCATCAATCACAGAAAGGGGTGGCTGCTGAGTGCACACCTGCAGGGCTGCAGCCCTGGGAAAGCACTGGAGCGATCTGCAGGGCTCTGACAGGATGCCTGGGAGCTTTTCCCATTACATCACTGCTGGGGCCAGCACAGAGGCTATCTGGGTTGCTCAAGGAAGTGTATTGTGGAAAACAATTCTACTTTGATGACTGATCCAGGCATTTATTTAGGCAAAGCTGAAGCAGTTGCATTGGCACATTTGATCTGTGCTGTTAATGGGAGACAACTCAGTGCATGCTTTTGTTGTGCTTGCTCTTGCTTGCAGAAGTTCTTGAGGTTTTTTTTAATGAACAAAACTATCTATCCCTTCACATGGCAATTGTGCCAGTGTCACAACCTTAATTATCACTCAAATTTTCCAGATGGGATTTTTTTCCAATATCTGGCTCAGAAGATTTTGCCCAGGTTGAAGGAAGACACTGAACATGATACTGAGAAGCATCTGTGTGTTACATGAAAATAAAAGACAGGATGCAGCATGTGCAGGCATGGGGTGAAAATAAAACAGCTGCTTGATTTTTAGTTGCATGCTTTGCTTTTACACCAGGAATGTGTCAGTAGCCCCCTGTGTCCTTTTGCAGCATCCTGGTTCCCTGAGAGAGAAGGAAATCTGTTACATGAATCACACTGATCTCTGGGGCTGTGGCTGGAGCACCTTGCAAAACATTTACTTTTAAAAAAAAAAAAAATCATTCTCTGTTAACATTTCACATATGTTACTGGCTGTTATTAAAGGTTTGATAAATGGTTTGAATGAAAGACTCACAGAAATGGCCAACTGACCCCTTTGAAATTTTGTTTACTCTCTAACTAGATATTAATTAAGTAAGATAAACTGACCTTCTGAAAAAAAAATCCAGAAAACAAGTGAGGCTTTCAACAATGTAATATATGAAAATAAAAGGTGAAACTTGGTGGGAGAAGTTGACAAATGGATATTATGCTTTTCTCAGGTTTATATCACATGCTAAAACATGGTGTCACTGCAGGATTTATCCTGTTTTAAATCTGTTCTAAGGGTTAATGTTTCTCAGCCTCAAATCTGGGAGGGAGGAAGGAGTTTTGGTGGGAGAGGAAGGGGTTTCCAGCTCCTTATTTCAGAGAAATTCTCAAAATTCTCATTTCTCATTTCAGAGAAAGGCCACTGTAAATAGCAAGGCATTACTGGTTGAAATTGCATGACCCACAATGAGGAGAAATCTCCTCCACCCTTCATTAATGTAAAGTCACAGGAAATAAATCTTTCCTCCCAACCAGGTCTTTGAAAGTCTCAGCAAGACTTGTCCATAGCTGTTTCTTGCATAAAAGGTGGTTCTGGTCCAGCTTTACACTCACAGATCCACCAGCACCTCCAGGGCAGCTCCTGCAAGAACTGTCCCTGTTCCTTCTCTTTCTGCAGCAGGTCAGACAAACAGTGGGCACTGAAGACTTTCAGAGCTTCCAAACACCAGGAGGGCAGCCCAGGGCACAGCTCCAGCCAGGACTCTCTTGAGTGCCCCTCCTAAAACCCTGTACACCCTAATGGGGAGGATCCTAAAAGGGGAGTCTGGACATCTGCAAGTCCTGTCTTTGGGATAATGTGATGTGCAGATTTGCATGGTGGTGCATTTGATCCAGACTGAGTGTCAGCTCGTGAGGGTGCTGACAGAGCCCAAGCTGAGAGTCCCCTCCACAAAGTCCCACATCAGACCAATTCCCATCCTCTGCCTTCTCTGCTAGATCATTTGTCTGCTTTATGGGCTCCAGGAATGGCCCATCACCATCTCTTCTTAGTTCCTGCAATTGATTTTCCACAAATGTTATAGAGTGTGTCTGTTTTAATTAATTTATTAATTTATTTATTTTTGCAGAAGGGGGTTTTAAAGGGTTTTTTTACCCTTTTAACGTGACCTCAGCAGCCTGCTGCAGTGTGAGGCTGGAGCAAGGCAGAGCTGTGTGCGTGCCTGGTATCGCCTGCATGCCCCAGACCCTGCAGCTACTCATTCCTTCTCGTGCAGGCAGCTGGGAGCGTGACAATAGCACTTGGATATCATCCCATTTCCTCCCCCTCCAACCTGAGTCTTGTCTTCCAGGTGTTACAGACATTTTTGAAGTCAAAACACTTGCCAGCTCCAATTAAACTTGTGGTTTGCAGACAAATTGGGAGCCGGCTGGAGAGGAAGCTGGCGGGAGAGCAGCTTTGTACGTGTACAGGGCTCCAGGACAGCTGAGTTTCCAAAAATCTTGTAGAAACAGGGCAGAGAGGAGACCATGGTGATCTGCCTCTGGTAACAGAGGTGTAAATGCACAGCTGCTGTGGTTGGGTAGGGGGAGATCCTGTTAGAGGTTAAAAATCAGAGAATTCAGATTTCATTTGTCCAGCTGGTGCTCCCAAATCCCAGCCTCTGTGCCACCCCTCTGGCTGTCCTGCCTGCAGGGGCACCAGGGGCTGCAGGGGCTGGGAGTAGATTCTGTATGGGCATGGTCTGCTGATGGTTTTTTTACAATGACAGTGGCAGAACACAGGCAGAACACAGGAGGTGGTGGATGCACCATCCTTGGAAACATCCAAGGTCAGGTTGGACAGGGCTCTGAGCAACCAGATGTGGTTGAAGATGTCCTTGCTTGTTGCAACAGGGTTGGACTAGATGGACTTTAAATGTCCCTTCTAACCCAAACTATTTTGTGATTTTTTTTCCTGGTGAGGGAGGGTGTGGTGACCTCTACATTTTCCCTCCTTCCCTCTTTATTTTGGCTGCTAAACCCTCCAATCCCTCCCTCTCCCTTATCCAGTCCTATGGTCCCCACTTATTCCCTGGAGGACCTGGTCAGAAAAGGGCTGGTTTGCTCTCACCTCTTTGCAAATGATTTCTGGACATCTGAGGTCTCCTTTTATGCAGTGTTAATCAAGTTAAGAGGCAGCTTGGGTCCATTTGTAATGCATTTCTTTAAATGTAGTGGGAAAGAATTTTCCCAGACTGGGAATATTTCAGACACCTTTTGAACAATGTTTTTCAGATTACATAGTGACCATGTTCAAACATTTGGGTTTTGTTTGGGGACAAGGGAGAAGTAATTTAGATCCTTTTCCTATTTGCAATGTAGGGAACAGACACATTTTGAACAGCAATATAAAAAAGATCTTCAGTTTTGGCACTCACTTGAAATGGGACACTTCACCTGGATTTAAGAATGGATCTAAATGGCCTCAAAATTAAACATTTCCTGCAAAAATGTTCATTGTGAAAATATTTCTTTTTTTTTTCCATGGGAAAATATTATATAGTGAGGAAACTACACATTAGTCCTAGCATTTGATACTATTGGAGAAGTCTTTAAGGTTTAAAAAAAAAAAAAGCTTTTTTTTCTTTTTTATTCACTTGGCCAGCCAAAGTGGAATCTGAGACTTGAAGTCAGACACAAAACCAGGAGGAAGCAGTTTATTAGACTAGTGGTGAGTTTTGCATCTCTCTGTCCTGCTTTAGTGATCTTCCCAACCTGGCTGACAGCACTGCAAAAGCACCCCCAGAAAACATCCCTGGTGCTGCAGTGCTCCTGCCCAGGGTCCTGGTTCAGCTCTGGGGCATTTCCAGCCCTCCTGCTGCAGTTGTTTGCTGCTCTCTGCCTGCAGGCACCACAACCAGCTCCCCAAGCCTGTGTGTGTGCCTTGTGCCATACCCTGTGGGATTTTGGGGATTTTGCTTGCTGCACCCTGTCTGCCAGGCCCCACTTTCATTTACTGCCCCTGCTAGAGCTGTAAAAGCTCCTGCTGTGCCTCTGAAAGCCTCAGGGTGAGCTGTGCTGTGGCAGGAGGGATGGACTGCAGTGGTGAACGTGAGGATAATGAGGAATTGGGAATAGTGCCAAATGACCCTTTAAAAAATACTTCCTGCTGCAAATGTAGGATTTTGTACGTTCCTTGTAGGAAGAGTCTCTTGTGCAGGCACCACTGGGGCATTTTAGAGGTCAGAACTGAGGAGCTGGAGACCCCCAGGGGGGTGTGTGGCTCTGATGGCTGGAAACAAGCCTACATCCACCGTTCTTCCCACCAGCAAGATTTTCCTTAGTTATTCCCAGTGGTGGTGGCCATGTGGTGTCCCAGGGGGCCAGGAAACATCTGAGTTTTCAAAATGAGCTGCTTTGAGTGTCCCCCTGTGCCTTATTCTGTGAACAAGAGCCGTGCCCTGCTGTTTGTCCACCACCCCAGGAGGGACGTGCAGGTCTCGGTGGGTGATGCTTGTTCCCCCTGGAAGCTTCTCTCCTCCTGCAGCCTCCTTCCTGACCAGGTTTCTGTTTTTCCTCTCGACTGTTTCTCCATCCTCCACCTCCCCCCTCCTCCATCTGGTTTCTATCTGAACTAAACAGATGTTTTTCCACTTCTTGAATGTCCTGTACACTCACCTCTCCGCTGTCTAGCAGGGGCTGTTCATTCTTCTTTCCCCAGGTGTAAAACTTGAAAAGCTGGAGGGGCTGGGGGAGAAGCAGCTTCTCTAAATACCTTGGTGTGCATTTAGTGATGGTGGAGGGATGGGGGAAACCTTTCCAATTACTCACCTTGCAGCCTAGAACCCTCTCACTCCTTCCCTTTCCATTGCTCCATTGTGTATACAGAGGATCAGACCTGTGATTTATGCCAGGGCACTGTGTATAATATTCTCACTTTCATCTTATAAATGTTTAGCAAATCCACAAGGTATCAAAAGAACTTGTGGAGGAGATTTGCTAAGAAGGGCTTGTGGATAAACCTTTTGGACTTGGCTGGAAAGCAGACATACACAGTTTATTGCTTCCCCCTTCTGCAGAGTGACAACAGGTTAAATGTGGACTTTTCCTTAAAATAAAAGTTCCTCGCTTGGCAATTCAATCAAGTGGTATCTGTCATGCAGAGGTCTCCTGAAGGATTTATTCCCATTTTAAGTAATGTTTTGGAGGTGCAGGCTCCACATGGAATACATTAGGCAGCAGGAAGGTTTGCTGGCATTCCCGTGGGGCAGGGAAGGTACATGAGCTGTGGGCACAGGGGCTCATCCATGGGGATCTGCTTTCCCTCCTCCCCCTGCCCTCTTTTCCCCCTTTCATGGCTCTGAGGGTTTTTGAGGAAGGGTTTTCCCAGCCTTCCCAGGGAGGGATCTGAAGCATCAGAGCCATTGCCAGGGGCAGGCAGGAGAAGGACCCTGTCCACTGAAAGAGGAACCCAGCAGCTCTCCCAGGGACTGTGGGGCAGAAATCCCAATGCTGATCCCAGCTCAGGTCCTTGAGACAGGGTTGGCACAGCAGCCCCAGCCCCTGCAGGCCTTGCTGGGGTTGCAGAGATGTCTCTGAGCTGCTTGGAGTCCCAGAGGGGGTGGCAGCCACTGCTGGTTCCTCTGTCTGCTCAGGGGGGACTGAGCGTGGGGCTGAGGTGAACAACTACCTCCTTTCTTTCTGGGAATAAAACAGCTGCTTTCTGTGATGGGAACTGAATGACTGAGTAAAATAATGTAATTTGGAAGCTGCTCTCTTCTTGGATTTTTTTTTTCTTCTTCTTTTTTTCTTTTTTTCTTTTTTTTTTTTCTCCACTGGACTATTTCTCCAGTGAAAACAGCAACTAGAGAAGGGGTAAGCCATTAACTGCTTGCAAGTGCCTGCCAGGTGTCACAGCTCTGTGCCACCTCGGGAGGTGGGTGCTGGCCCCTGGCCACCCTGGCTCTGGCTCAGGCTCTCCTGCTTTGCTGTAGGTTGTGGAAACTGCCCTCCTTGGAGACCATATCTGTGGGCATTTTCCACTCTGCCTGCCAAGGGGGGCTGTGCAGCGTGGATTAGTGACTGAATGTGAGCACAGCCTGCACTCCTGGGGGATTTGGCTTTTGTCAGGCACTGGCTGCTGGGACAAGAGCAGCCACATTATTCTGTGCAGGTGCCCAGCTGCAGAGTGATTTTTGCTGTGCCACAGATGAGCTGGGAGAGGTCCCCATGGTGTGCTTGGGCACTGGGGAGGAGGAGCAGGGAGTGGGAATTGTCCTCAGATTGTGAATTTGCCCTCATGGGTGCCCCCTGTAAGATCCATGGTCAGAGGGATGCACCCATTCCAATCACACCTGCAGTGTGCTGCAGGGTTAGAGTGGCTCAGAGACATAAAACAATGAATTGCACGGAGTCCAAAACCAACCAACTAAAAAACAACACCCTGAACAATTTGAGGCCGTTTTAATCCAGATTTACCTGTTACACAGCTATAGGTTTGCAGCCTTGTGCACCTTGCACTGCCTTGCCATGCTGTGTCTAGTCACAAAGTCTGCAGGTTCCCTGCTCCCTGGGACTGTGGGCATTTGGGCATTCCTGCAATTGCTGCCAGTCCCAGAAAGGGCAAACCCTGCCCCATGTGCCCCAGGGGAAGGCCACAGTGTGGGGGCAAAGGAAGAGGGAGCTTCAGCTGCTTTTATGAGAGTACCTGGCATTGACAGAGACTCAGCCCTGCACCCACGTGAGGTCCCTTTGGAGAGGGACACCTTCTCTGGGTGAAGTTGGGGACCCTCTGCTGTGTCACAGCAGCACCACTGATGGCAGAAAATACCTGTAGTTCCTCACAGGAACTTAGACCTTGAAGTTTTCAGCCGGGGTTTTGGTGTTTCATGTTCCCCAAGCCAGTGAAAGCTGAGACTGGGGGTGGAGCAGAGGGGGAGCTGCAGGGGCGTTACTAATGGGATGGGGAAGTGCCATATGGTCCTGAAAAATCACTGTCAGGGAGACAACACCGAGGAGCCCCCCTCAGAGGGGCAGCGAGGGAGAGGCAATTAATCATCCTCACCTCCTAATAGGCATGGGAGCTCCAATACCAAGCAGTGCTCTCGCTGGAGGAGCCAAACTTCAAAGCCTGTGGTGCCCTGCAGATGCACAGGGCACTGCTGAGCTGAGGCTGTGTCCCACTGGGGTACAGTGTGAGCATCTGAAGATCACAAACGGGGTTGGGGTGGCTATAAATGCTGCCTTTGCACAGGGATGTTGTGTTTTACAGGGCTCACAGCATCCCCTGCTTGTCCCAACACTGGTCTCTGTGCTCCCAGGGGTGTCCAGCTGGAGAACTCCCACTCCTCTTGAAATGTGAGGGGTCTGTAAAGCAAGGAAGATTCAGCTCTCAAGAGCCCTTGGTTGTGCTGGCCTCCAAGCTCCCAGTCCTCATCAGATCAGTTGTTTGAACATGGTGCTTAATAAACACAGCCCCGAAGCCCCCAGCTGAGTTTTCCCCACTGGAAAATCAGCAGCTCCTTTTTCTTTTATCTTTAAGCTCTGGCTGGATGAAGTTGAAAGTGGCATGAGGGGAAAAAAAAAGCCTTGTTTATTCAGGCTTTTCTTACTTTAACAGACTTCCCTTTGTCCCAGCCACCTCTATTTCACACATTTCCCTCCTGCAGTACCATCCTCTGGCCACAGACAGGCTTGTTCAGCCCTCTCCACTGCTTTAATCGCACACTTGGTGTCAGGCTGGAAAAGCCTTGAGCTAATCGTGTTTCAGCTCGTCCCTACTTCCATTGTTCATGGATAAAATAATATTTCCCAACCTCCCAGCACTTCATAAATATCACTGCCTGTGTGGAGAGCAGGAGGCGCTTTCCAGAGCCCTATTTGCCAGGCCATGGAGATTCTGAGTATTTATTGGGAAGAGGGTTGGATCTGTCCCTGCCCAGGTGCTGGCAGTGGCTCTGTGCTGTGGAGCAGGAGTCAGGGCAAGCCTGAGCCTTCCAGAGGAGTTTTTGCATCCAAGCCCCTTTTCTCTGGAGCAGAAGGGTTTTTCCCTCACTCAAGGAGGGAGGCAGTGACGTGCACAGTGGTGCTGGTGCTGTGAGTGGATGAGCAGTTCCTGTGTGCATGCAACTGAGTGAGCAATGGCAGTTCTGGAAAGAGGATGCTGGAGGAAGAAACCTTTCATGTGCCTCAGAGGGGTTCTCCCTGCTCTCTGCTCAGTCTGTGTCTCCAAGAAGGACCTTGGGGGCAGCTTGGAGTTTGTGCCAAGCCTGGATCTCCCTGATGGGCTCAGCACAGCAGGCACAGAGCAGCACTGGCACAGCTACTGCAGGAGCCACAGGGCTCCATGTGGGGTATCCAGAATAAAGGAGCTCAAACCAAGCTGTCCTTGGCTCGTGTTTAGCTCTGGTTAAGCAAACAGGCTTTGCAAATTCTGTGGTCTGAGCAAGCTTCCACTTGTGTTTCCACATGCGGCACCGTCCCGAGCTGTAACATAAAGCAGATCCTGTGTGTGGGGAGACTCTGCCCAGGCAGGGACAGCCACCCTGTCCTCCTCCTGGCAGTGCTGCCTGGGCACAAAGTGCCTGGAGAGACCTGGGGTGAACGTGTGTGGCATCTTGCTTAACCATAAAAACCAATACCCAGCCTGGGGGATGGCTTTTGCTGGGATTTTTTTTTTCCAGTTGTCTGAGCCTGAAACTTTGTGTGTCTGCACACATGCTCTTCTCCCTCTATCCACTGTCAGCCCAAGAAGACAATTTCCTTTTCTCACAAACTCTGCCTTGTGCCCAGGAAGGCACTGATCCTCCAAGCAGCACTGCAAAATGGGTGGCTTTGGTTTCCTGCATCCACCCTGGTGTACCTGTGGGGGGAAGAATATCCATCAGTTGTGTCATCAGTCACAGGGAGGGCCCAAGAGCAGCCAAGCTGGAAGCAGCTGATGCTCTGAATGGGTTTTGGAGACCTCCCCCTCACTGTGGGAAGGGACAAGCAGGATTCAGCTGAGCACACGGGGTTCCAGTTGGGATTGAGCAGCAGCAGTTATATATCAAGTTATTCCTGGCAATTCACCATCTCCTAAAAATACAGTTTCATTAAAGCTTCCTGCTGAAGCAGCTCTTGTGTCCCAGTAAAGCGAGGTAGGCTACCGAACCAGCTGTGGGTTTTTTGTGAGCTTGCTTACTGGAGTTTTGAACTCTCTTGCTCAGTTTGCCAACTGCTGTTCTTTCTGATGCTACCCAGTTGTTTTGCATGGCCTTGAAGTGGTTTCCCAGCTATTTGAACTCCCTAAATGACAATGCTTCATTATTGTCTAATGGAGAAGTGGATTCTTCTGTTTATATGTAAAGGTTCCCCTCCTTCCCCCCTACCTCCCTCAACATATGCAAAGGCACTGCAGAAACTGGAACCAGATAAAAAGAAGAAAACAGGCTTTTAAAGCAAGTTCTGAAGTGTAAAGATGTGAAGGCCACTTAGAAATCATTGCCTTGTGCTTTCTCCCACACTGTGATTCATTTGGTCCAATCCATCATTGATTCAACATGCTCATGGGCCAGAGCCTTCAAAGGCAACTGTGCATCTGCTTTAGCCATTCATCAAGGAGGAGCACAAAGGAGAAGGGCAAAGGAAAATGTATTGCCAGCTCCCTTTGGTGCTGTTTAATGGGTGTGAAAGAAGGACAGTGGAGAAGCTGGGTTAATGAAAGCCAGGACGACCGAGGAAGTGCCCCCAGGACATATTTTTCAGCCTAGGTATGGACCTTGCTGAATTTGATTCTGCAGAGGAACTTCAAACACTGAGCAAGAGAGCCAAAATGAGAAGAATAATCCAGTGCAGGTGGATGCTCTTCCCCAGATGTGGCCACCAAGTGGAGAGGGGCTGTGGACCATGCAGTTCGTTCTCTTTCATTTCTCCGAGAAACAATGAAGTATTTTTGATCCCTAAAGATCTGAGGCTCCTCATTCTGCTGCAGTTCTGCCTGCAAGTGGATTATCTTGCATATTTGCTGTGAGGTGGGTCTCTGCAGCACAGCCCTGGTCACTGGACCAAGCCCAGGTGTTGAGTTGTGTGCACCTGGTGCAGGATCTGAGGGTACCTGAGGGACACCTGAGCTCACTGACCCCCTGCTAACACAGGCATCTATTCCATCTGCTCTGTGCTCTGTTCTGGGTGACAGCTCCATCTGAGCCACCTCCCAGGCAGCAGCACCTCCTCTGCCCAGCCCAACGTGGTGGCAAACCCAAATTATGATGGGCTCCAGGGGAGGGTATCTTGTCTTAACGTGACCTGGACAACATTTCCTTGAGTTTGCTGGGCTTGTTGCTCATGTTATCTGTGACCCTGCTGAGTTGTCTAGTGATTAAATCAGGGTTTGTTTACCTCATGTGTTTCTGTTTCTATTTATTTCCTTGCCTTCTCACATTGTTTCTCCTGGCCCTCCTTCATCCCCCCATTGTCCTCCCACATTCTCTGTCATCCTTCTCAAGCACCCTTCTCCATGTGGAGTAGAAGAGAAAGAAAGAGATGGATGTTTTTTAGGAACAGGTTTGACATTTGTTAAACATTTGACATTAAAAAACAGAACATGTTGGAGGTAAAGTAGTCTTCTTGTAATTCTCAGTCTGTAGGAAAAAAAAAACCAACAAAAAAACCAAAGAAAAGATAAGACTATAACTTGTGAGAGTGTCATGCCATCTGCCTGAACAGCCTGGTGAGTCTCCATCCACATGTGTTCAAACAATGCCCGTGGGACAACAGAGAAGAGCCTTGGTGTCCCCCTTTCCTCCAGTCCAAGCAGAGTCACAGCTGTGCAGGTGGGAGGTGTTGAGAGGCCCTTGATGTTTCTGATGCTGAATCCAGAGGGCCTCCAGCTGCACAAGGAGGGGGAATTCACAGATGAGCTGAGCAGTCCTTGTGTAACGTCTTCCTCAAAGTGTGTTAGGTGCTTGAGATGTGACTCTGCTCTCCTTGGCAAGGACTGGAGTTAATATTAACAGGGTATTGGATTTGGATTTTTTTTTTTCTGGCCATCCTTGAAGCTCATCCCAAATTTCTGGGCCAGCCAACCCTTTGTTAACAGAGGGGGATTATTTGTCCTTTTTTACTGTGAATTTGTCTTGGTGGAGAAAGGTTGTTATGAGTTGCAGAGAAGAAAAAGGACATTCTGTACAATACCCCTGGGAAGGCTCTTGGGCAACTTATTGGCTGGTATGGAGCAGCAAGAGATAGAACATGCCTGATGTTACTTATCTCACTTTTGGGGGAGATGAAGGCCTCCTGTGTTCTCACCTGACATTATTTATCACTGATACTAAGTTCTTTTCAATCAAAGACACTTTGCCTGAAGTTTTGTGAAGACTCTTCCAAGTAGTTGAGCAACAATTTGTTCTCAGAATAAACCAATTTGCAGCTGGGGCCTGAAATGCTTTGAAGAAGATGAGTTTATACTTGCAGGCATTCTGCTTTGTGCTTATCTTGATTTGGCCTTGCAGATCTTAGTCCAGATTTATAGCTGAGCACAGTTTTCAGTATGGGGAGGGAAAGCTTCCCAACAACACTGAATGGCTGAGCTCTTGTGCAAAATCCTTCTCTGTGAATTAAAGAGAGCTTCTGGACCTGGGTAATGCATGGTCCAGTCTGTGCTCCTTTCTCTCCATACTGCAGGATATAGACGGAAGCTGCTATGAATTATTAATCTTCGGGCTTCTGTTCTGTAAAATGAGAAAGTTGGAGGTTGCAACCTCCCTTGGAAAAGTTTGGAAACTCTGGACAAAAAACCTGTTGGAATTCTGGTCAGGTTTCTTTTTTTTTTTTTAATTTATTTTAGTGCATCCACCAGAGAAACCCTGCTATATCTATATTTTTGTAGTCCATTTTCCAGTACAACTGCATAGATTTTCTTTTTTTTTAGTCTGTATGCAGCAGGTTGGGATTTACTTTTCCTGGCTGTCTCCCCTTCAACCTCCCTCATTAATGCCCTTGCTTTAGCTTTTTTTCTATTGAATTTGCTTGAGTTCAGTCCATTTTTGAGCTTTAAAACTAAGAACCAGGACATCTCTGCTAATTTGCTTGCAGCTCAAATCAAACACAGCCACTCTTCTCCACAAGTTGATCATTGTTACAGAAACATTGTAAATCATTCTTGTGAGTTTTCAGTTTGCTAATGAAGAAAGCAAGACAATGCCTGCTGCTAAATGAGTGTACTCATGTTAAAAGGCTCTTGATGGGAATCCGGGGCAGTGAAGTCACATAGCCCCAGTCTGGGTGTGGTCAAAATTGTGAGCAGACATCGGGTTTAGATAAAACAAGAGTTCTAGCACCAGAGAGCTTCTATTGAAAGTTAGTAGCAGGGATGTTGACCTTATGTTTGGCAAAAGTAGACTACCCAAAACATGTACTCAAGGCAGATGTGGAATGCGATTTAATTAAAAAAGAAAATATTATGATATTCTGAGAACAAAGTGGTAAAATCTTCTGGCTGTGCAGGAATTTCTTTTGAGAAATGGAAGGAACTGAAAGGCGAGGCAGGGAGAGGCTGGGATGTGCAGTGGGGAGGAAGGACGATCCCAGGGTATCTGGCTGGCAGCAGGGTTATCAGAGACTCCTTGGAGCAGGGATGGCTGGAGAGCTTCCAGGGACATTTTCCACAGGAGGTGCCAGCTCGCTGGAGCCCAGGCATTGCACAGGAGAGGGTTTGATTGCAGTGATAGTGGCAGGGCTGCCTGCCCTGCTGGCACTCCCCAGCCCATCTGTGCTGCCCACCTGTGCCTGGCCCTGGGGCTCTCCCTGAGCCCTTGGGTGCTGTGCCAGGAGCTTTGCACCCACTGAACCTCAAGGCACCAGGTGATGCAGAGGGGAGGAGGGAGCTGAGCTCAGTGAGCACCAAAGGCCTCCACCCATCTGTGTTCCCATGCATCTGGATTTCCCTCCATCCTTCAGGGACTTTTAAGGAAGACTCAGAGCCTGGGATTGCTGGCTCCCAGATCCTCTGCTCTTCCTGAGGAGTGAAGCCCTTTGAGGCTGCAGCCAGGCAGGTTTTTGGGACCAGGGAAGCCCCATGGGAGGACAGCTGTGCTGTCCTCTCCCGGTGGGAACGAGGTGACCCTGGATTCCTGCGGGGTGGGACAGGGCAAGAGAAACCTCCCCTTGTTCCCCTGAGGTCTTGCAACCACGCTCTGCTCATGCTGTCTGTCCCCTCCTGCTGGCCTTCACCTCCTCCAGGGACAAGGCTGCAGCTGCTCCCCAGCCCCACACGAGCAGGGGGGGCAGAAAAAGGGTCTGAGTGGGGCAGCTGCAGCCCACACCAGGCAAATAAACAAACTGGGGCTCTCCTGAGGGAGGGAGAGCAGCCTGGGGTCTCACTGTGGATCCTTGCTACTCATGATTGATGCCTCTCCAGGGACTGGAGAAGATTGCTGAGTGGGCAGGGGCTCAGGAAATCAGGCAGTTTAAGGGACTTTTGTGTGGACTGAAGAGCCCCCAGACAGACACCTGCTTCTGAAAATATCTGCCAAGGGCACCAGTTGGGTGCAGGACGTGGGAAAGTGTCTGTGAGGTGGAGTCCTTCTGAAGCTGCTGTGTCAGAGTGGGGTCCCTGAGCCAAGGAGAGCTGGAAAGGGCACAGTTCTGGATGTAGGTACAAGGGTGACCTCCTTGCCTGGCAGAGAGGGTCTCTGGTGGGTGATGCAGAGATGCCTCAGCTCAAGGAGGACATCCCTTTCCATGGGGCTGCTCAGGTACAGCCACCAGCCCTGCTCTGAGCATCAACCTCCAAGCAGCAGAATGGCCTCTGCCACAGGCTCAGCCCTTCAGGGAAAGATCCCCCAGCCCCTGGAGACCTCTGCCTCTTGAATGACTTTAAACTTCAGACAGGGCAGTGCAGCCTGCACCCCTGCTCTCCAATCAACCATCCAGTCCAAGCCTGTGCAAACCCTGCAAGCTGCCTGTGCTGACTCTGGGGGCCTGTGGGGACCAGGGGAAGCAGATCTGGCTGCAGCTTCCAGGCCTTCATTTGTAAATAAGCACCTAGCTGCTATGGTAATGCTTATTTAATTTATGCTAAGCATTTCTACAGCTGTTCTGGGGAAATCATGCTGCTTTGTGCTCAAGGTTAATTCTGGCTGCTCACAGCTGCAGAATTCTATCAGCCAGGCTCTGTCCTAAGGACAGGTTCTGCTGCCTGGTGTGGCACAGCCCTGTGGGCTGTCCCTGCTTTGGGCTTCACAGAAAGTGCCAATTGCTCCCCAAGACCACTGCAACAGCTTACACCAGACAGTGACCTGTACTGACCTGTGCTAGCAGTGCAGGTTGTAAATTGTAGGTTACCTACAGCATTTTAAAACAAAAAGGATGCTGGACATTTCTCAGATATAGATATCTTTTACTTTTCCTGCCCTTTGCCCAGTCACACTGTGCCAGAATGCACTCTGGGTTTTCCTGCCTCAGTTATATAGGATGGAATCTCACCTTGCTCCTCATCCAAGTTTTCAATGACCAGGGTGGGTCAAGGTGCAGAAGTCAAGGTGCAGACATGGAGCAGGTGGCACAGGCACCTGTGTGACCCCATGGGTTACAAGCTGTTGGTTAGGGCAGGAGGGTGTCAGGGAACTGCTGGGAGTGGCCCTGGCTCTGGAGTAACCATCACAGTTACTTCAAAGCTGGCCACAGGAGCCTTGTGCAGTCCCCTGCTGCCAGTTCCTGTTCCTTAGAGGTGTGGGGACACAGCAAGCATCCCCAGAGAGCCCACAGAGCCCCCTGCAGCCCACCAGAGTCCTGGTGGTTCCTCTGCAGCTGAAACCTCTCCCAGCCATGGGATCTACAGACTCCAGGGCTGACAGGCTGCCAAACCCTCCTGCTGCAGCAGGTGGGCCCCGCTGGCAAGAGGGAGCTCAACGAGTGCTCACAGCTCCCAGTGCTGGCTCCCCTGGTGCTGGGAGCAGCTGGGGAGATGCTGCTGTTGGCCAAGTGTGGTAAAAGTCTCCCTCAGCCTCCCCTGGGCTGGGGTGGGTTGGAAAGCCTGGCTCAGTTTGCACTAGGGATGAAGGCACTCTGCAAAAAGCAGATTTTAGGGCATGGTGGGCTGAAGTCAACTCTCTGTTGATGATTTTGGGGCAGGCTTTGGGGTGTTCTGCATCTGGTAACCTCACCATGGGCTGAAGATTGCCATGGGCACAGTGTCATCTCAGAGGGCACAAACCTTCATGGTGGTGAGGTGGCACTGGGCACGGGTGTGCCATGGGCCCCAGGCAGTGGCAGGTCCAACCATGCTGTGGTTTCCACCTGAGTGACCCTGGGTGCCCATAGATCTGAGATGATGGTGGTTCCAGGTCCCAAGGTGCCCACAGACCTGAGATGATGGTGGTTCCAGGTCCCAAGGTGCCCGTGGATCTGAGATGATGGTGGTTCCAGGTCCCAAGGTGCCCGTGGATCTGAGATGATGGTGGTTCCAGGTCCCAAGGTGCCCATGGACCTGAGATGATGGTGGTTCCAGGTCCCAAGGTGCCCATGGATCTGAGATGATGGTGGTTCCAGATTCCAAGGTTACCATGGACCTGAGATGATGGTGGTTCCAGGTTCCAAGGTTCCAAGGTGCCCATGGACCTGAAATGACAGTGGTTCCAAGCTGGCCACAGCCTCACCCACTCTACAGACCTAACATCAGTGGTGAGCAAAGCTTTGCAGAGGTGCTGGGTCCCTGCCTGCAAACACCATCACCTCAACCCACGGCTGGTTTGGACATCTCAGGGGGCACAAAACCTGCAGAGCAAACTCTGCACCCCTGGGACCATGCTGGGTCCATGGCATGCTGAAATAAGCCCACTGTGACAGGAGCCCTGGGTGAGTTGTCTCTCAATCTGTTTATGGCCAGGGTTTGTGTCAGAATTTAAACACTGCAGCCAGGAGTAAACGCAGCCAGCCCCACGCGGGCTTTGTTATGACATTTTGTTGCAGGCAGGAGGCAAGCTCCGGCTCCAATAACAAACTCCCAGTGTTATGACACTTCTACCTTTCCAACTATTTATGCAAGCACAAATATTTTATTTTAAGGTTTGAGACACACCGTTAACATAAAGCAGTCTCATTCCTTGCGGTGCAGCCTGGTTCTCACTCGGGGAGCTGTTGTTTAATGAAAAGGTTAATTGTGTTTTATAGGGCTGTGTCACCTGCCTACCAGTTCCTGGCCTGGAAGGAGGTGAGGTCTGGCTGCTGGTGCTCGTGCCAAGTTATGGGCTGTGAATATGGGCAGTTTCTGGGAAGAAAACAAAATGCATGGCAAGAAGTGGCTCAGAAACCAAGGGGTTTTGTGGTGCAAATCCATTTAGGTGCTACAAAATTAATTTCATGTGAAATGATTTCTAATGAGGCTACCCCATGACAACGCCCAGCACAGTGGAGGATGAGAAGGGAATTTCAAAGAACAAGGACTGTTCTCTGATCAGCTGCAAACACACTCAGCCTTTCCCTTCCATAGCTGCACCATGTTAAACCCCACCACTATTTTCCTCTCCTGAGGTTGAATTAATTAACTTGAAATTTCTTAACAGCCCGTAATGAGTGCAGAAGGAACTGAAAGTTCAATCTTGACTTGTCAGCAAATTCCTCCTGCAGCAGCTGAAGGAGCAGCAGCCATGCACTTGCATAATGCCCTGGTGTGGCCACCGGACTGTTTTGATTAAATGGATTCTGGGGGTTTAGGAAAACTGCAGATTTTATAACTCTGGTGTTCTCTGCAAAAGTGATGTAAAACATCGTAAAGCTGCCAAACCACCACTGTGGTGCAGGGATCCATGCTGGCCTCCTCTGCAGCAGGGACTGTCAGCCTCAGAGAATGCTGCTAAGAAAACAGTTCAGGGGGAATTGGTGGAATGGCGTGGGGGGAGGTTTGTGCTCTGAAAACTTTTGTTCCCTCTTTCTGAACAATTGATGTCTTTTGATCTGTGCCACTTAGAAGCCACATCTGAATTTGGGCTGGTGTTTGAATTGGACACTGGGGAAGCAAGACGTTCCCTGCAGCAGCATCACCCACAGCAGCACTGATGGTGTCATACCTGAACTTGTCTTCTTCCATTTGAAGAGGTTTAACACCTGTCTGTATCACAGTGCTGACCCTTGCTGCCTTCAGAGTGTGTTGAAGATGGATCCAGGGGAAATTGGCTACTTAAACAGTGTGGTTCCAGAGTACCACTGAAAGAATTTGCTATTGGCCCAAAACCTCATGCAGGGAGTCACCCCCTGCCCCATATCCACACCATGCTTCCCCAAGCAGTTGTACCCAGCTCCAGCTGCCCCTGAGGGGTGAACTTTCACCTGGGTGTCTCCATCAAGGTGGCAGAAGGATGCTGTGGTCCCCAGGTTAGTCCGTGTCCCCTCAAACCCCTCCAGCTGTCAGAGCTTGCTTTGTTCCCTCCTGAGTGGGGTGGTGACCTGCAGAAGAATCAGGCTGGAATATGTGGTCTGGTTGCAGGGCTTTGCCAGCTCCCTCTGCTGCAGAGCCTCACAGGGGCTGGGCTGGATGGGAGCACTGGGAATGGTGCACCCTTCACTGTGAGGGTCTGTCTCTGAGCTTTTGGGGAATGCTCCCTCTTCTGGAAAATTCTTGATGTATTTTCCTATGGGTTGGAGAGATAAAACGTAGCTCAGGGTTTCTTAGGGGAAAACTGAATTCCTGAAATCAAATCAATTGCATTAAAATTCTAGTTACAATTGTAGCCCCTCCTTCTTGAGAACAGCGCCAGAGGGGTGTGCTGAGTATGACTGATGGCCAAGACCTGAGTATTTCAACATCCCAGGCCCTGAAGAAGAGTAAAATTCAGAGCAGAAGGGGAGAAGATTGAGCCCTGTTCACTGCCAAGAGGCAGCAGGGAGCACGGGCAGACACAGAAACGATGCTCTGGTCAGCACTGCCACCAAACTCTTCACTTGACTCTTTCCTTCGTTTGCTCTTTTATTTTATTCCTTCTTGTTATCAAAGCAAAATGTTGGGACAATGTAGTCAGTGATTGAAGGTCACTGGCACTGAGCAGGGGGACGTTCTCTGGAGCTCAGCCATGGTCCCAGGGGTGCTCCTGGACCCAGCATCATCCCAGATCCATGGCACACTTGAGCCCAGCCCTGAGAAAATGCTGCTCCAAGCCCCACTGTAGGTCCAGCATCACCTCAGATGGCAACAGGGCTTGTGTGAGGCAAAACTGCTCTTGGAATGAAACTGGTGGAAAAAATTTAGAATCAAAATACTGTTAAATGCCTCTAATGCATGAATGTAAATTCTTTAAACCTGAAGGTTTAATTGATATTTTTTCTTCAAATAATGGACTAATGGCAAGTAATTTAAGCCATTTTACAGGAAAGGCAATTGAATAATTGCTAATGGCTTTCAGCTGAATGTGTTTAAAGTCAGGTCACAAAACTGAGCTGATTGAAAGACCAAGGGGCATTCCTTTCTCTTGAAAAAGAATTAGATAGCAATGACAATTAGAAGGTGGGATTCAAAGGAAAGTTGGAATTTGAGTATGAACCTTGGAAGACCAAGAGGTAAAGAACTGACCTGATGAAGAAAAATTATTGCCAACTATCCTGTGGAGTGATTGAGGAGAGAAAAACAAAACAAAAAATCTGAGACTTTGCCATTAAATTTTTGAATTATCTTAAGTGCATTGTGGGGTGAAATAAGAAGTTTTTTCAGCCTGGTCTCACAGTGTAGAGATGCAAGACATCCTGGGCTGTGGCTGCACATTTCATCCATTCCCAGGCTGGAAAATGATCTGGATGTGGACTGATGGCCCTTGGGCTGGCAGGTCCCATGGGCACATCGTGGCATGCAGAGCAGTGCAGACTGGCAGGGCAGCACTGCCACAGGCTGGGTGTCCAGGGCTGGGCACAGAGTGAAGACTTAAAATAACCCCCAAGCTCAGGAGAAATACCCCTGAATATTTGCATGGGTGTTCTCAGAGCAAATAAACCTCACACTTTTTACAAAGAACAATTTATTGATACTGTAGACAAGCTGGAACTGCAGCCTCAAGTTGCTGTTGGGACAAGTCAGCGTTGTGTTTGTTCTGCTGCTGCTGGCTCAGGAATTTTTTGGCTCTGGGAGCTGGCAGGTGCCTGTCCTCACGTTGCTGCACGTGTGTCACCTGGCCCTGAGCACTGCCTGCCCTTGCCTTGCTGTGGGGGCTCATCCTGCTGCTGGGGAAGGCATCCAAGCCTTGCAGCAGGCAGATCCATGCACAGCAGCTCCAAAACTGCTCCACAGAGTAATTCCAAGATGTAATATGTGCCCAGCCTGGGGTCTGAGGGGTAATTCAGGATAGTCATACCTGTCTCAGCTCCTGAAGCTAATGGGGACTTGAGTTTCAGTGACATCTTACAGTAGTGGCTCCATGTTCCAGTCATGAGACTGAACAAAGCTGTGCCTTTTACTGTTCTCTGGGCTGCTCTTGCTTTGGTAGCTCTGCAGCCATGGGAGGAGGAAGACAGGAATTCCTCATCAGCTTTCTTCAAATTGTAGAAAGTAGATTCTTTTGTCTCCTCCTCTTTTGATTCCCTTTAAGGTAACTCTTCTGGCTCTTCAGAGGGGAGCTTTCTTCTTACCTCAGAATTTATTCAGCTTCTCTGAATCCTTCTTTGCCCTGTGTCCTCCAAGGATGGAGTGTCCTGTGGCAGAGTGGCACCTCCCTGCTTGTCTCTGAATTGCTCTCCTGGATGGAGTTTCACTGGAGGGTTCTCCCCACTCTGCTCCCTTCCCTGCCCCTTGTGCCACTCTAGGTTCCTCTGTGCCCTGTGCCCCAGCCCTGCCTCTCCCAGCATGAACTTCCACTGCTGTTGCTCTGTGTGCCTAAGGAGACAGTCCTGCCTCTGGACCCTGGCTGTTTGGGAGGTTTTAAACATCCTGGCCTGCCTTCTGCTGTAATCTTGCTCTTTCCTTCTGCCAGCCACCACCTGTGGCACGTGGAGGTGTGACCTATGTCAGCATCACCCAGGATGTGCTGGGGGCAGTTCCTCTGTGACTTGCAGGCTTAGGACTCCTTTCTGGCAGTAAAGTTCTGCTCATGAAGTGTCCTTGCAGCCCTTCAGAGCAGCTCTCGTGGGCTTTCCTTCTGCTTTATGGCTCCTGGCAAAAGATCCTTCCTCACTGGATCCCATTTGTTCAGGTCTTCTTCCCTGCAGATTGTCCTCTGGATGCTCCTGATCTCCATCAGAATTTGGCAGCCTTTACCCTGATGTTGTTGGGGTGGCTCCTCATCTAAAGTCATGGCTACACTTCATTTTCTTACCCTTGCACTTTTACTTGCTCCCCAGGGCTCTCAAGACATGAGATAAGGACAATCCAAAGAGCAAACAAAGCTACCAGTGGACTTTTATAATCCTTTTGCCTTGGAAGAGGCTCTGGGTCTTGCTCTTTGCTGTTTTCTTTGCTGTCCCCCAGCCTTCCACCACAGTCTAACATGGGAGCAGTTGAGCAGTGCAAACAGCAAACAGGTCCACGTGCCTAAGCATTTCCAGATGCCTGAGCAGGTAATGCTTTGAAATGTGTTTTAAATGAGTGCTGAGTTCTGAACTGCAGGATAAATGCTGGCTGGCATGACACAAATAATACCAATCTTGAAAATTATCTCAAATTATCCCCACTGGTCGTAATGGTGGTAACAGCTCAGGGACTGCCCCTCAGAGGGTGATTTCCTGCCAGGGTCCTGTAGAGCCCTGCAGTGACTGTCACCAACTTGTGCCTTGAATTACCATGTCTCTGCTAATTGTCCCTGTTTCCTCGGGAGGTCTGAGCAAAAAACTCCTTTTTAGTTTATTATCTGTTCATATATCCATGCTCAGCCAGGCCCAATCTCTGTCCTCCTGCACTGGTGCTAAGGAGCTGAGAGCTGCATGTGCAGCACTGCTGGTGCAGAGCTTTTTCCTTTGGTTGACTTTCCTCAGGCAGGGATTGTGCAGCTGGTCCCTGCAGCACAGAGAAATTCTTTTCCCACCCCTCCCTCTCATTACAATCCTCTTTTTTTGAGGAGGATGGTGCTTTTCTTGTTGCAAGAACAGCATTACAAAGCAGAAATAAATTGAGATGCCTCCATATCCCCCTTACAACTGTAGCCTCCAAAGAGCTGAGATGGCTTCAGTACATTGAGGGACATAATTAGGTTGTGTTTTGTGTCCTTTTAGGAAGAAAATTCTTTGTAACCTCTCACACTTGAATATAACCTGTAAATCAGAGCAGATCAAACACCATATCAAACTGATACTGATATGAGAATATTCTTTTTGCCTATTAAATGATGGAGAGGGGGTGGAGGTGAAAATCTGGATTCCACTTCTGGATCCTTCAGGAGGACTTCTTGTCCTTTAGAAATCTTGGCATCAAACCCTGACTCAAATCCAGTGAGCTCATGAGAGACAATTTCTATAGAAATTCTCATTATCTACATGCTCAAAAAAATATCTCTGTGGTGTTTTTTGGGGATTTTTTTTTGGTTTTTTTTTTTTTTTCATGCTGAGAATGAGTATTTCATTTTCCACAGGAGAGAAATTTATAGGCAAAAATCCTGAGATTTGTGTGTGAGATCAACCAGTGAGCTGGACCATACACTCTAGTATTGCAGAGCAAAATCAAATAGCATTTCTAGTAACTGTTTACAAATGCTTGCTTCTTGGAAACTGTCTTCTGTACACGAACAAGGAATTAACCTTGCAGTTTAAAATTATTATGAGAGGGATGGCTTTGCTTTGTGCTGAGTGATAACAAACATCCAACAGAATTTTAGAGCCTTTCCTTCCTCTGGCTGTTGTCATTTAAAGTTTAATACTAAAATAAAACATTCATTGAATTATTCTCTCCTAACTGCCTTCTGTCTGCTCCCACTTTCTCCTGCAATAGCTGCAGGAGACCTTCCCTAATCTTTGCAATTAACTCGGTATTTCCTGCAAGGCTGACACTGAAGAGGGTAAGGAAGGAGTGCAGAGCGAGGAAAGACATCTGTCAACTATTGGAAATACTTTCCATGTTAGAAATTGAAGGGAGCCCACACTGAAGCCAGATGATCTGAGGGGAACAATTGCAGAGGTGGCTTGGCAAGAATGTGGGTGATTTGTTATAGCTGTCCTCACAGTAGGCACCTGGTTGTCATGTTCACATGAGAATACCTTGGAGATATGCTAAACACATATCCTGTTCCAATCAGGAGTGCTGAAGGGCCAGAGCAGGCAAGGTTTGACTTGCATTTTCTGAAAGACATAAATTATCATTTGTTCCTGAATCTCCATCTTTTCAAATTCTTTCTCATTCTTCTCTGCTGTCTCACTGCTATTTCAGAGCAAGCGATGAGAGTTTGTGTGTTGGGTAGGCAGCTGAAAATGTGTGTTTTACCAACTGTGGAGGCTCCTGACTGACCCTTTCTGGGGGTAAGGCTGTGTGCAGAAGGGTTTTGGTGGTCTGGTTTTGACTATGAGTTTATATAACAGCTCAGCAGAGACCTGTTCTGGTAATGCTGCAGTAAAAATATGAAACACTTTCTGGAGAGGACAGACCCAGCTGATCTGACACATAAACTCTTGGATTGTTGTTTGCTTGGTTTACTTTTTGATTTACGCTGAAGCCTGAAAATGGCTCCAGTGTAGTTTGAAAAGGAGCTGGAACAACAGTTCATGTTTGTGAGCCAGGACACATTTTAATAGGGGAAAGGCACTGCAGAGTTCCAGGGCTCTCCTACTTCTCTGCTCCTCGCCCAACCCAAAGTAAATTAATTCTGGATGCAGAGAGTAGAACCAGCTTCATCCTTGTAAAAGAAAAAGCAATTCCACTGTGATAATTTCTGCATCACTTGGTGTCCTCCTCCCTTCCCTGGTCTGATCAAAGCCCAGCTTGTCAGCAGCCCCTCCCCATCCCCATCTCAAAAAGAATCCTATGAAACAGTTGAGTCATGGCCCCACCAGTTTGTCATTTCACTCTTTTTGTTCTCCTGCATTTCATCTCCCTCATTGTGCCAGGCTCTAGGAGAACAGAGAAAACTTCTGTGAACAGCTGGGTTGGTTTTAAGGGCAGAGAGTATCGCAAGATCAACAACTGGAAGTTTACATTTCATGAATCATGGGATTTACCAGCCACACTGGCAATGAGCCCAATAACTCTTATTCCAAAATGGCCTGCCAGTGGAGACATAAAGGGCTGGAGACTGTTGGTAGCTCCTTTGTTATCTTTGTGCTTAGTCATGACACTTGAATTGGAGGATGTTCATCTCTAACACAAATTCTCACCAGTCCTTCCTGAGTTTTGGCAGTGAGTGTTACTGTGGGGTGAGGAAAGGAGAGCTGTGGAGGTCACTGCTGCATGTTTAGGTCCACCAGATCAGCCTGTGCTCTGAATTTCATGCAAAAAGAAAAAAGAACAGCCTTGGCTCGGGTGCAAACAGATCCAGGATTATCCCTGAAAGCACCACACCTCTGGCTCAGACACAGAGGGACCTATTTTAAGTGAAAACCTTCTATGAAAACTTCTCAACATGTTCTCCTTCAAAGGTTCAAACCTCTGTCATCTTCTGGGCATTTTCCCTCAAGTTGTCTCTCTCTCTGCCATTCAAGAGTGATGGGCTCAGCAAGGGCAGGAACTGGTGCAAGGATTATCAATGCACTGTAGGTGATAGTGATCAGGAAAACTACTCCAGCCCATGCCTGGACAGGGCTCCTTGTCCATCATGAGTGACAGACCTGTCCAACTGCATCATTTATCTCATAAATATTTCACCTCTTCCATTGAGCATTGCTTTCCTTCAGCCTGCTGGCCACAACTGTTTATGCTGACCTGGACTATTTGGTGGGACATCCTGGCCACCACCACTCCCAGCCCCTGCCTCCATCCTCAGGATTTAAACTCCTCCCTGCATGCCTCCCCAGGCCCAGCCTCACAGCACATGTGCTATTCACAGAAAATGCTTGTCAAGTCTAGGTGGTTGAAAGTAAAAATGCCACCAGATCTGCCTTTTTGTAACCATGAAAGCAGCTTGTTAAGATTAGTCACAGGCTGGGCTGCAGCACATCTGTGCTGTCAGCCCTGCACAGAGCCATCGATCCCACCAACCGGAGCTGCCCCAGCGCCCATCTCACCAGCAGGATGGCTGCTGCAGCCCTTCCCTAAGCCTTTCCTCCTTCCTCCAGTTCCCAAACTTTGCCCAAATTTAGCCACGAGCCTCCTCTGAAATGCATAAACACTCATGAGTCCTGAGTTTCAGATACCGTCAGAGCATCCCAAAACAAAACCTGGGAAATCTCGGCGCTGGCATTTGCTTTGGAGGAATTTGTACTTGGCTGCTCTGAGAGCTTTTTGTTTTTCAGTTAATTGAGCAAGGACTGTGATTTCCAAGGTTCTTTGGGGAGTGAGGCTCCTAGCTGTCATTGGAGGAGTTATTAAATGTGTGCCCACCTCCTGTTTTCTGCTTGTAAAACTGAAAATCAGAATTCCTCCCTGCTGTTGGGAATTCTTCCCTGTCTATGGGAAATATCTATTACCAGATCAGCTGGTAATTAATAGCTGTGCCCAGTGTTGAGCAGGAACCACCTGTCTCCACTTTCCATGCAGCACCCAGCACCAAGAACCTTTGGGAACCTCAGCATGTGGGTATGAGATGGCAGGGCTGTGCCTCAACCCTCCTCTTCCCCTGGGACTGCCTTTGATGCACATCCAAAAATACGGCTTGGATTGGCTTCTTCAGACCCATCGTGCTTAACTGCTCTGTCAGCAGAGCCCTCTCTACAGACACATGAGCAGTTTGCATGGCTGTCCTGGAGCCAAGGGACTTGAGCTTCTTCCCATCCTAACTCTGAAGATTTCCACTGAAATGCTGTAAAAAATTGCATGATTGTTCTGTACCACTCCCACCTGCAGGCACCTGGCCCCAGCCTGCTCAGCTTGGGCACTGCTGCTCCTTCTCCTGAAGCACAGAAAGGTGAGGGATTTGTTCTCCCACCCCCAAAACAGGGATTCTCAAGAGTCTGGCCAAGATTTCTTGCACCACCACCAGCAACAGACCAAACACTCCGCGCTGGCTGTGGAAAGGGGAGCGCACTGCTCTGGCTTTGCCTGTTCTGAGCGCACTGGGTGCTGACTGCCAGGCGTTTTGCACACAATTCCCTGGCTGTGAGAGGGCCCTGTGCTGTGCTGGAGGCTGTGACACAGCCCCTTTGTGCCGGGGGCATTGTGCCTTTCCCGCGCACACAGCCCGTCTGCCCGGCCCGCCGAGCGGGGTCTCCCGCATTCCACGCTCTCCTATGGAATTTGGACCCGAATGTGAAAATCCTCTGCCACACAATAAAAGTGGCATTTCCATGCCCTTTAGCACATCAGTCTTTCCTTGTGAATAGAGCCCTGGGTTCTTTGGCTGTTGCCGTATGGAACAATTGATCCCTTCAGTTCACTTGCCAACAGTAATCGGTTTCTTCTAGCCATAAATTTTAGCCATTCTTTTTTTTCTTCCCCCCATTTTGGGGACATAGGGGTGAATAAAGTAATAAAAAAGAGACAACCATAAACTAGGCAGCTGTTACTAGTCAGATCTTAGTCTGGGAAAGAAGCAAATCAAATATCAACCTGGATTTACCTGTTGCTCTTTGCTCACAGCTAACAGGACAGGTTGCTCTAAAATGAGTTACGCTGCCAAGGTTCCTGCTTCCTCTGTAATGACTGGTCAGGTGGAGTTTTCCTGTATTTAAACCAGAGGAACAACCAACTTGAAGCACCCTGTGGATTTTAGGGTTGTTGATGAAATTCAGGTGATAGAATCTGAGTGGGCAAAGCAGTAGGAGGACAATTTTTTTAGGATGGAAATTTTGTACTCATCACTTTCCTACCTGCTGTCATTATTTGTTTGCCTGCCCTCTGTCTTGCACTGACAGGCTGTGTTTGCACATTTTAGCCAGGGTTTCCTTTTCTGCTCACTGCAGTATCTGCTCCAGGGCTCCTTGTTCTGGTTGATCACAGTGAGCTCCTGGGTGGCACTGGAGGGGCTCTCCAGAGAACCACGGCATCCCAACACCAATCCCTGCAAAATCCCCCTCTCCTCTCCCATCCTAGGGACCACATGTGTGTTTTGCTTTCCTTCTGTCTGCAGCTGAGGCAAAAAGGGATGGGAAATGCCAAGGAAAACAGTTTCCCTCTCCCCTCCAAAATGAGTGCTACTTTAGTTTACTTTATAGGCTAAACCCAGAGTGTGTCCTGAGAATGGGTTTATTGAAATACATCTGTCCTGGAGGCAGATTTCCTATCCATATGGCCCAGTATAGTAACAGTTTCACACTTCTCTGGTGGTTTACAGTAAACTGGGAGCACCTGCCTCTGCTGGGCTTGGGAAGAGCTGAGCAGCTTAGAAGTTGTTGATAAAATTATTCTGTGAGAGGATTTGATCTTACTGAGTTCCCTTCCTCCCCCTGCTCCATGTTCCTGGTATCAGAGAAGGAGGGTGGGGGCCTCTGTTGTGAGCATCTTATCAGAGGAAACACATCAGATTTAGAGTCCAATCCCTTGGAATTACAAAGGAAAACATTCTGCTGCTCTGCAAGGGAACAACATCCTACTTGAGACCAACCTGTGCCTCTGCAGCTGCTGCTGCCACTCCAGGGACAACCAGGAGACATTACCTGGATGTGTGATGGAGCCTGGGCATGCTGGGCAACCTGCAGAGAACCCCAAAATCCCCCTGCAGAAAGGGCTGCTCCTTCCCCTGCAGCTGAGGATCTGCAGGCATTTGCTTTCTCCCCAGCAGGACTCTGATTCCTACCAAGTCCTTCCAAAGCTGATGTCATCTGGGCAGAGACCTGCCAGATTTTCTGACCTCTTTGACGTGCTCCCAAAATCCACATCCCCAGGGACTCTGTGAGATGACGTGTGCCAAGGCCAAAGGCCATGGGGCTGCTGGCCCTCAAGCAGGCACTCAGCTCACAGCCTGCCCCAGGAGAGCCAGACCCAAAATCCAGTTTCCCACTCCAGCCTGGCTAAATCACTCCCACTGAAACCACTTTATTTCCTTAATAACCCTCTATAACTACGTTTTGATTCAGCAGAGGGTTTAGGTTCCTTTCCACCATCCCCTCTGAGGACTGGAAAGAAATAGATGTATTCTAAACCCCTAGCTTTGGCAGACTCAGCTCTTTCCAGTGTCCCTGTTTGTACTCCAGGTGCCAACATCCAACAGCAGTCCAACCACGTCACCTTGTTTCCACCAGTTCAGCACGAGACATTTTTAAAAAAATCTGGGATAAATCAGGACCACCAAGGAGGTCTGCAGTCATATGTCATCAGACATTTTCTCTTGAGGAGTATCCATTTCAGTGCTTGTGTCACCATGGATCCTTTCTTACATCTTAGATACTGTGCTGGTGTTTGCAGTAAAGCTGGATGACCTCAAAGTCCCCCTGTGTGTCACCAGCCACACTTTTAGGGGGTGGTGGATGGTACCGGAACACAAAATTGAGGCAGCTGGACCTGCCAGCACGGGGACAAGTCTGAAAAGCATTGCCTGAGGCTGGGCACACCTTGAGGGCATTGCATGCCAAAAACCTTCAGCATTTGTGTGGACATTTCATGCACTGAAGCAGAATTTGAGATGCTGGTTCAGAATCCTGTTCTGGATCTTGACAGGCTGGAGCCACCTGGGCTGAGCTATGGTTTTCCACCTTCAGGTGCACAAAGTTTGGAGCATGGTCTTGAATCAGGATGAGGTTTTTTTGTCCCTGCCAGGCATCTGCCTGTGTGTGAAGGTCTGGTTTGAGAAGAGACCTGCTCAGATGGATCACCAAAATGCTGCTGACACCTGGAGAAGATTAACAAATACAAGGAAAGGCCAGAAATAATATAAACAGTCCCTACTCACATTCTTGTCATGAGCAGTTAAAAGAAATAAATATACATAACAGCCAGTCCACCACAACTGAACACAGTTGTATTATCTGCTCCACTTTCTGATTTATTTGTTAAAGTACAGCAGTGCACTTAATGCTCTGCACAGCTCAGAGCTGCTCTTTCACAGGCAGCAGAAATGCTTACGCATTCCAGTAGTTAAATGATGCAATATCCAGGTGGATATTTAATGGCCCATGACAAATCTGGAATGACACAGCAGACACCATAAATATCTTCACTCGAACAGATAGAACAAAACCTTTTTTATGGAGGCTGTTCCAAATATTTTCCACGTGCTGGCCATGTTTTAAAATACCCTTTGAGAACAGTCTGGGGAATCGTCCCTGTCCTTGCAGCCTGGTCCATTCTGAGCTTTTCAGGATGTGGAGCCTGTGGCACTGCAGAAATGGAGCCCTTTCCTATACAGCAGACAGTTCTTGACATTTCTTTACACTCACAGAAAAACCTGCAGGAGCTCATTCACGTGAATGTGCCCAGTTTGTTCAGGGGAAACTCCTCAGGTTTATGTGCCTTTATGTTTCTTTTCCATTATCCTGGAGGTTTTTTAAGCATTGCTTCTGCCTGTGGGTAAGTGCTGTCCCTTGGTTGGGACAAGGTGTTGCAGGATGTCACTTGTGGCACTGTGTCACTTGTGGGTGCTCCTGTGTCACCAGTGTCCCGGCACAGGAAGAGGTTGTCCTGCAGGTGCAAGAAAGACATGGACAGTACCCAAACCAACATGCCTGAGCTCCTCCTCTGAGTCTTCTTTCCATCAGGTTACATACAGGATGCTGCAAAGGGGCTGGCAAACCCTTGAAGAGAAGGACACAATTTAAAATAAGTTTTTGGCTATGCGGAGCTCTTGTGAACTGAGGCTGAACTTGTTGAGTTTTTAATTTTTCTACTATTTTTCTACTATTTTTCAAAACCCTCACACTTCCTTCTGTATCCTCCAGATCTGAGTGTATTTCATTTTGAAAATGGAAAAGTTTTTTTAAAAATAAGCTGCAGTAATTCAAAAGTGATGCAGACTATTTTATTTTGATTGAAGAAAAAATATGTTATGTGTTGAAGACTTTATCTGAAGTTTTTCAAAGGGTAGGGAGGAGATGACTGTGCTTTCCTAAGATGTTCCTTTTGGTTTAAAATTAATAAGTATATTTAACTTACTTTGTTTGATCACTCACTGGCTTAAAAAAAGGTTTGATTTTCTTGTCTCTTACTGAAACAGTGTCATGCCATCCTCTGTTTGATGCTTAAATTATGAATATGATATCTCCAGGTGTGTGCAGCCCCCCAGTGCTGGCACAAACAGAAAATAATTGGATTGTTGTCAAGTAGATCTAAAAATTTGTATCTGAAAAAAGCAAAAAAGCATGTGAAGGGCAAAGCAGGGTGAGGGCTCATAGTGATCAAATCCTGCTGCCCACAATTGCCAGGACAGAGCTGTGATGATCCCAGGTGCCTGCTAAAGGGATGAAGATTGAATGGGATGGTGAATCCCTGGTGATCAAAGGAAGGTTTTGGCACTGCTTAACACAGGATTTGATCCCTTGTGGAGTGCATGGCAGAGCCCACAGCTTTCTGATCCCAAACAGGCTGGAAAGATCCAGAAGAATGTATCTACTGCTGCTGTCCTTGTTTATGGGCCCTTTTTGTGTACTTCTTTCCAAAACATTTAGAAAGCAGTAGGATTTCATGACTGATACGTGTGTGCCTCAGAGGCAGCTGCTGAGTCCAGTGGAAACACCACAGTCCCTTAGAGACAATTAGGTTTGCACAAACAGGTATTAATTAGTCTGTTAAGTTCAGCAGCCCATGCACCTTAATGCCTTTTATCAAGCCAGGCAAGTCTGAAATGCAGCACACTCAGCTCAGTGGACTATGCACAACTCCATGCCTGCACACACCTCCCCTCTCTAGAAACTCTCTATTTATTCTTTTAAATACTTCCTTTATTCATAAACAGTGAAGAACTGGTCAATTTGTCACGGTCTCTATGAGCCCTTCTCCTCCCTGCAGTTAAATCCTTGTTACAGGCTAACACAACTGATCTTTATCTGTTCTTAACCACTTACCCTTTCTGCTGTTTTGCAGTCACTTTTACTGATACTGATGTTTATTTCTGTTTAATCTCTAGTGTCAAAGCCCTCGAAATCTCTCTTGGTCTTGAGTTGTGGGATACTTGTCTCTACTACAAATTAATGAATGATGTAATCACAGCTGCATCTTGAAATAGCTGGAAAATACCTCAGCAGTGCTCTCCAGACAGGACCACGTTGCATTTGCCCTGCAAAAAGCCAAGTGCTCAGGCCAAGCATCCAAGGGAGACCCTCTCAGATGCACATGTGGACACAGAATCCCAGAATGGGTCAGCTTGGAAGGGATCACAGCAGGTTGGAAGGTCCAACCTCTCTGCTCGAGCAGGGTTGTCCCAGAGCACATGGCACAGGATTGCACCCAGATGGAGCTGGAATATCTTCAGAGCAATTGCTCCATCCAGCCAGGGTCTGCTGACTGCTCCAGCTGCTCCCATGGGGTGCTGGGTTTGTCCCAGGAGTGGCTCAGTCCGATGGCAGATTCCCATTTGGAGAGATGGAGAAAATGTCCTGGCCATGGCTGAGCCTCTCCAGCAGAGAAATTTTCCTTCTCATGGCTTTGAACTTGCAAACTCCTCTCTCCTCCGGCAGACTTTAATGTTTCACTCCATTGTATGGAAAAGTTTGTGTTTGTCTGTGAAACACTGATGATTCTTCTATTTTTTTTTTTCTTTTTGCAAACGTAGACAAAACAACCCTGTTTTCCATGAGCTCATTCTACGAAACACGAGACATATTTCAAGTGTTTTCCCCCCCAAGACTTAGACTGTAGCAGATGCTTGCTTGGAAAATTTAAGCCCTGATAGTGGAATTTTGGCAACAGCAACTGAAAAACCAGTGTCTTGTCACTGAAAGTATCTGACAACCATAACCATTGAAAAGTGCAACATAAAATAAACTCAGGGAAATCATTTAGTGTGCAGTGGAGGCTGTGCAGATGAATGAATGGGGAAGGACATCTTCAGGGTTTTCTCCTTGATTTTGGGCTGTGTACAGTGTCCTCCTGGCCAGTGGGGCTGGGGGCCACTGGGACAGCCCAGCTGCAACCAAGGCACGCTCTGGCTGCTCGGGGAGGCGTTAGCAGAGTCCCAATGACGCACGGCCTGACCCTGGCTTGGCAGCATCCCTGAGCTCCATCTCTGCTGGGGAGCAGCCTCTCTCCTCTCCTCCTCTCCCTGCAAAAGAGCATTTCCCACAGAACCAGCCAAGCTGCAGGTGTGGAGCTGCCCATGCCCAGGGCTGCAGCAAGGGCAGGCTGGGCACTGGCAGGGATGACCCTCTGGGCTGTGTTTGACACTGCCCTGCCCTGTCTAAGCACATCTAGGAGAGAGGCTCAGACTTCCCAGGAACCTCTGGACCAGCACCAAGACATCAAGGGAGACTGGCTGGACCTAATTTAATTTTTTTTTAAATTTTTTTTTTCTATTACGTCAACTTCACTGATGACTTCCTTTGCTTGTCTTTCTGTTTTCTTTTTCTCCCCTTTCCTCATTGGTAGCAGTGTGGCTCTTCCCAGGGCATGTCTGCCTGGCTGGGAAGACTTGAATTTCCATTACTAATGTCCATCATGTGCTTGTCAGGTCCAGTACACAATTCTTGCTTTGTATACCCAAAGTGTTAAATTGCACTTATACTGGACACTGAGAGATAATTGCCAAAGCAGTTGATGGATAATTGTGTTTCTTATATTCTCCCATTTTTCCTCCTGTGGAAAAGATTTGTTTGGTGAAAGGACCTCTGCATTTTTATCCGGTTTTCCTCCCACTGTGATGGTGCTGTGCTCTCATTACTCATTCAGTTTTTATCTTTTATGGCAATGAATTTAGGGGGTTTTGGCCATGAACTCATTTGTTCTGCCCTTGCCCTGATTAGCTCACATTTTCTTCTCCTTCTCTTCCTGAAAGAACATCTTTTCCTACAAAAAAATTCACGTGTTTATCTTTAAGGCATTTGTTTGTAAACCTCCAGCAGGCCTTTGTACTTAATCCAAAGGAAAAATCCCCAGGATCTCCAGGAGATGTTTGCAATCTGACCACAAAATAGGATCCTGTATGTGGTAGGTGTTGGGACCCTTCCTTAGGTCAGACCAGAGCTTAGTCCTTCCTTGTTTTGGGGGCTATGAAGCAAATGCTGAGACAAAAAAACCTAAGGACAAATAAAAGGGTCCTGATACCACCCTCAGCATTGTTTTGATGCACAGCAATCAATGGCTTGGGGACTTCCCACACCAGAGGTTGCCTGTTGGTATTTAATGTCCATGTCTCTAATCCTAGTTAAACACTGTGTTTAGTAACATTTGTCTGTGTGGTGGCTCACAAAGCCTTCTGTAAGTGGCTTTTTTATTTTCGTTAGCAAAATACTTTTGGGTTCCATAAAACATTTCTCTTAAAAAAACAAACAGAAGAAATCTTGGTAATCTATCAAATTTAGGGCTGTAAAAATCACAGCCATTCCCAAGCCAGCCCCATTGTCTTGGGCTCAGCTCACGCTCTCTGACAGTTTTCCTGCAGGAATTTTCCTGCAGGGATCTCTGGGGGAACCATGCATGCCCCAAAATTGTGACTTCTCCATGCAAGAGTGATTCTACATGTGCAAAACCTCCACGGGGTGGAGTCACTTCCACAGCAGTTCTCTGGAACTTTTCCAAGAAAACTGATTTTTCCAGGTGCTCTTTGATATGCCCTGAGTGGAAGGTGCTGGGTTTTTTGCAGTGCTGTGGGTGGTCCTTGGGTGATTGTGCTGCTCATGACCCTGCCCAGGGACTGATCTCCTCAGGGGCTTGTCTGTCACTGCACAGACCCTCACTGCATCCTGATGATCCCAACTTCTTGTGCTGGAGAGACGGGGACAGTGTCTAGCCCTCTGACACCTCCTGGTGTCTCTGGGGACATTCTTAAAAAGAAAACAAAACCCTTTTCTGGGTTGCCCCAGGTTGCTCCTTGTAGCATTATTTTCCAAAGTGGGATTAATTTCTCCTGGATGCATCAGGTGGTGTTCCTCTCCCAAGCAAAATCACTGAATTTAGGTTGGAGAAGACCTCTAAGATCAAGTCCAACCATTAGTCTAATTCTTCCTTCTGGTTTTGACCCTTCCTCCTGCAGCCTTTTTCACCCTTCAAGCAGTTTAGTTTGCAGGGTGAATTTTTGGAGTGTCTTCTCTGCTGTTTGCATTTCTGGACTGATAACACAGGATAAGCCTGACCTTGACCACAGCCAAAATCTCTGCACACCTCTTCCACCTTCCCCTGTGGTTTAACTTTTCTCATGGCTGTTGGTCTCCAAATGAGTGACTCCTTGGGATTGTCCCATGGCTGCAAACCCTGCCCCAGCCTCACAGGCTGCCCATGAACATCTGGGAATCAGGCAAGGAGCAGGATGCAGTCCTGCTCATCTGCCTGAGCCCCATGGGATTTAAATGTGCTCCAGTGTCCTCTGCATCTGTCTGTCCATCCCCAGCTCAAATGCAGCGTGGAGCCAAAAAACTCAGCTCTGAGCACTTGGGCAAGAGCCTCTTTCAGGAATTTGCCTGGGTGCTTTGGCAGGAGTGGTTGTTTTCCAACCCAAAGCAAGCCATCAGGGCAACAGATGATGTTTACTTCATGTGACATAATACTCAAGTCAAATATTATTTAGTAGTGCTTGCTTTCATGTCCTGACAACTCTGAAAGTGCCTCTGTATGACAAAAAGCTGTCGAGCAACTTTCTGCAGCTTTGTCTTATTTGTGTGTGGAGAGAATATTTGTCTTTTCTTTGGCCAAGTCAGACTGATCCCAGCAGAGCTACATCAGGTCAGACTGAAGCTGTTTGCCTTCAGTTTTACTGGTGCAAGTTTATCACGTCCCTCAAAAGAGAGTGGGAAGGGCTCTGGTGGGTTTCAAACTGGAGTCAAGGTCTGCTAGAGCACTTGGTGAAGTGGGAGGGGTGGCAGGAAAAAAACTGGGTCAAATTATGACCCCAAAAATGTGTCAGTGCTTCCCAGCAGTGTTCAAACCTTTGGGCTGAGGTTCCTGCTCCTACTGACATCCTTGACTGGTCAGGACTGCATGAATATCTGGTGCAGATGAGCACTGAGAGACACCATCAGTTTCTTGCAGCAGTGGCTGTTTTTTTAACCTCTGGTAAACCAAATTTTCACAATGAAACAACACATTTTAAGGACGTGACCTGGCATCTTGCAATATCACAGGTTGACTGAATTTATAGAGCCTTTCCTGCTGAAGGTTTGTGGATCCAAAAACCCAAACACCCTGGTAATGTGGTAGCTGTGATGTAATGGATGTACTATTTAATTTTTATGGTGTGCTTAAACATAATTTATTGTCATGTTCACTGCAGCAAACAAACACTATCTGTCTTAATGAAGATGTTTCTCTGGAGATGGAATTCCAGGTGGCTGAGGCTGCCAGAGGGAAGTGTGTCTGTTCTTCACCCACGACAGCCTTTCTCAGTCAACAAGGTTCCCATGAACAAGGAGTAAATATAAAAAAAAATTTATTAAAATTTTTCTTGATAAGGAAAGATATTACTCCTAGCAGCACCCAGAGGACCTGGCTGAGCTCAGGCTGTCTGCTCTGAGCCAAAGGCTCTCCAAATCTCTGTGAGAAAGGCAGTCCCTCAGTTGTTTGGTCTTTAGCAGAGCAGTCAGTGGATCTGAAATTATTTGGAGAGGTTGGTGTTTGCCCTGTGTTTTGAGGCTGCAGGGGTAAAGCATGTCAAGGATAACTGGAGGGTGCTGGGATTGAGGGCTGTGTTTAGGATGTTTACAGGCTGTGCTTAGTGCTGGAAAGTAAACTTGTATTGATCCTAATTTAGCACTGAAGGGTTGATAACTCCTGTGTGAAGAGCAAAGCTTTCCCCCTCCCCCAAAACTAGCTGTGGTGCTGCTGGGGAAGTCCAAAATGCTGTTGATGGCTGAATGCCACAGAAATGTCATGAATATTCATTGTGATTTTTGCATGAATTTGCCTGTGATCACACCCTTTGTATCCACTTTTCACTGATACCCAATCCATCAGGTCGTACTGGCAGCAGCAGGCAAGCATAGAAACCAGGATATCATTGCCACAAGTATTTGTAGAAACTGGGCTTTACTTTCCCATGCAGGGAAAAAGAGAAAAAAATAATCAGGAAATATCCAAGATATTGCTGAATAACAACTGCCAGGAAAATGGGACTCTCGGGGGTGAAGCTGACTTTGTGATGGTTTCTGCAGTGCCAAGTACAAAAAGGGTAACAGCCACCAAGTAAGAGTTCAGTCTTTGCCAAGCACATCCCTGTGCTTGTTTAGGGTGGGGTGTCTCTGTGTTTTAATTGCTCACATAAAGCTTTCCCCTGGACACCTTAAGCACAGCCCTCTGTGCAACTTGCCAGAATCCAAAACATCCAGAAGCGTCGCATATGTGCAAGCAGTAAATCAGTTTTAAAGTTGCAAAGAAATTTCTGCGTGCTCTGGAGCCTCATCAAGCCCTCTCTGTTTTCCTCACTGGTGACTGTGTGTGGCAGTTCAGGAAAATAAACTCCAGGCCATTAAAGTAGCCTTTGCTGAGAACATTGGACTGATAGAACCTATTTTATTATAATAAAGTCACTCTTATGGCTGATGGAGATCTGAAGTCACTAATGCTGGTGTTTGGAAGAAAGATGTTTGGTCTGCTTTATGGGTTTTATTGTTTTAAGATGACTGATGTTGCAAAAGGCTTTATCGTGCCGTCAGCAATAAATGGGGAAAAGACACAGCACATCCAGAATCATGGAGCTGTAGCTCAGTCTGGGTCTCCTCACTTGCAGCTGGGCTCCTCCTCAGCCTGGCCACCCCAGACTTCTCCAAAATGCTGGACAGTGGTCAAAGGTCTGCCTTGTCCCGGCTCAGCAGCGAGCCAAAAGCCCACAGGAAGGAGAGGGGTGTCTATCAGCAGCTCCTGTGGGTTCTGCTTTGAGAGCTTTGAGCCTTGGGGGATTTTCAAACAGAGAATTTTCAAACCCAGACAGTGTCCCAGGCTCTGCTCAGGGCTTCTGCAGACACGCTGTAGTTGATTGGACTTCATCAGATCGGAGACAGGCAGCACAGTTTAATCCAGAAAAAATGGAGACTGCAGTTCCTTAAAACAGCTCCCTGCTGCTTTAGTGCCAGGAGGGGCATGTTAAGGAGACAGAGGGTTGGGTATCTCTCCCTGCTTCTCCCTCCCATCCTCCACAGCAGGGTGCAGATGTGTCCCCATGGCTGTGCACACAGCAGGAGCAGTGCCTGGTGTGCCCATCCCTGCAGCCTGGGGTGGCCATCCCCGCAGCCTGTGTGCCG
>VXBR01004380.1:464390-516021 GCA_013400215.1 Cisticola juncidis
TTTTTTTTTTTTTTTTTTTTTTTTTGTGGTGGTAAGACAGGATTCAGAGGTCTTTTCCTGTTCTTCATTTTTAAATCCAAAGTTTATAACTTAAGGGTTAGTTTTACCCAGGGAGCCTGGTGTTCTGTGTTAAAAAGAAGCACAAAACCAGTACTGACAAGAGGCTTCTCACTTGGCATCACCTGAGAGGGGAATGGGACTGATGTGACTTTAGACATATCCCCTCCAAGGGCTCCTGTCAGTGGCACTGGCATCAGCAGCTCTCACAGAGCTCTTGGTGGCACCCCAGCAGCACAGATATAAATCTAAGCCCTCCCTCCCAGGCATGCAGGAGCCCACACCCAGCCTGGTGGCTCTGCCATCCCTCCATGCCTCACAGGGATCACTTTGAACCTCTGGTGGAGCTGCCTGGCTCAGGGACCCCTGTGTTCATCCATGGGGAACATTGGGGCTGAGTCCATGTCCCACCCCACGTCTGGCAGGATGAGTGACAGCAGGGAGGGGCAGCTCCCCTGCCCTGTGCCCTTTCTGAGCATGCAGAAAAGGCACAGAGCTGTTTGCAGCACGGCCAGGCTCCTCCAGGCACTGCCAGCAGGGAGTTTGTCCTCTGCACAAACCACCTCTGAGCATTTCCCAGGCTGGGTGCTTTGAAGGGCAGGACCACACAGAAAGTGTGGCCATCCCAGGACTGCTGATGATCCCTGCCCGCCTGTCTGGCTACTGCTTGGCAGGAGCCAGCCCTGCCCTGGCAGCAAGGTGGGCTCAAACACACAGCCCAGGCATCTGCAGGGCATGGCAGGGGCAAGGGACCTGTGCTGTAAATCCCCCTGTAGACAGCTGAATTACCTTTCCCTTTCTCTCAGGAAGATGTGCACAGCTGAACGGGGAGCAGCACCCAGGGGCTGCTCTGTTTGTTGACACCGTTGGTCTCCATGCAGCCTGCAGGCTCTGCCAGGCTGGAAACCCCAGCAATATTTTGGTGACACTGAGTTACTAAGCTACTGTCAAACCTCCCTGGGAGAGCGAGCAGAACACCTCCCTGAGCACAGCACGCCTGCCTAACTCTCCTCTTGTCATTTTGAACCTGTTTTTCTTTTATGGCAGAGTAGTGCAGTGGCTTTATCTGGTCCTGCTTAGCTTCACAGACTGTTGGAATCAGGGTGCTCTTAATGTTGCAAGGTGGGATGGGAGCTGGAGAAGCTTTTTCTTTAGGAAACCCATTCCAGCCCAATCCAGGTCCCAACCTGGCTGTGGTCATCCCACTGGGGGAGCTTTGCACAAGGCAGGAGAGCCAGGCTTGGCTGAGGGATGTTTTGTTTGTTCTCCTCTCCATGCTTTGACTTGGAGCCTTGGCAATGCCTGCAAAAATGCCTTGGGGTTAGAAAAGTCTGAAAATGTGTTTGTTTCAAATATTTGGCTGGGCTTTTTCTAGGCAAGGTTCCCAGCACAGGTGTGAACTTTTTTGGGTGCTGGTTGTAATGCAAAGTGTGAAGGAAGCGGTCCCAGATGTTCCCTGGATTACATAACATTCCAGCTCACTTTTTTTGAATTGGGGCCTTTGGCAATGTTTGTTTTATTCCTTATTTATACATTTATTGCTTAAAAACCACTCTTCCTTCCTGCCCTGTCCCAGTCCCAAGCCACATTTGGATGTAGATGGGGACGCAGGAGAATCTGTGGTCCCTTGGTGGCTTTGTGCCCCTGTGGGGACACCACGTGGGGTGTCCCTTCCTTGGGGCTCTTTCTCCCCAGAGCTCTTTGGCTGGGTCTGGCCCTTGCAGAAACACCCATTCAAAAGGGAAACATTTCTTTTTCAGCTCTGCAAAAAGGGTGACAATTCACTGAATTCCCATGCCAACATTTTGCCTGAATCAGGGGTGAGTGCGTGGGGTGGATTTCTCTTTTAAAAACAGGACAAAAGTGTACCTGGTTTGCTTTGCCTTTTTTTCTTCCTCCTCCTCTTCCCCCCAGCTTGATGGAACAATTGAAGAGCTTGTGGAAATAGGACTTTAAACGTCAGACAAGCTTTTTCTTGATTTGACTGTGGAAGTGGTCCATGATGTTCCTGTCAAAACATGGCTCAAGTGAAGGGACGTGGCACTCCAAGTTAATTTCCTATTTCTTTAGAAAATAGTAACATTAAAAAAAGAAAACAAACCAATATGACATTTGGCAGCAGAGAAAATGGACACAAACAAGCAGAAAATGAGAAGGTTTGTAATACTGAAATGATCCAGTCTGCTGGGGTTGCTGCAGGTGAGGGAACCAAAGAGGGTTGAGATTTTCAGTGGAGCTTGTGATGCATTTGGAAAGTGCCTTTGTGGAACACAGACTGGTGATATAGGGTGATATAGGATATTTAAGGTGCTCAGGGCAGCAGGATCTCTTGCTTCATGTGTCTCACTAATTACATGAATATTTGCATATTTAAATAAATAGTCTGGTGGGAGCAGCAGGGATTCCCAGGTTTTTCCCAACCATAATTATGCTGCCATCTCCATTTGCTCTGTTGCTCCCTCATTTTACAGTGGTAGAAACACCTGAGCATCATGGCCCAAGGAAATTGGGAACCTCCTTTCCCCTGCAGCTCCACTTATCCAGGCACCACTTCAGCCAAGCCAAGGTCTCATGAGCAGCTTCACTGCTGGAGGAAGATTTTACTGGTTCAGTAGAAGTGATCCCCATCCTTAGGGCAGGAATTAACTCTGGGCACTCTCCTGGTGGGGGGGTTTGGTTACATGAGGTTGTCATTTTTGCCAGAGAAATTAGTGAGGTTAAAGAAAAGCAGCAAAGCCAACCAAGCTACCTAGAAAATTTTAAATGTGAGAGGATAAAATTCAAAAGCTCCATATTTTCTCAAAATGTCAGTATGTATTTCCCCCAATCTTTGCACTTATGAGGTCTCAGACAAGAGCCTGAAGGCAGAACTGTCCCTCTAAAAGAGTTCTATAAAAAAGGTGATTTTCCTGGCAAAATTTTCATCCTCATTTTGCCCCAATTCATTTAGTTCAATCTGATAGACTGGAAGAAACCCCAAATCCTCAGAACATCCCAATGTCCTCCTAGCCCCACACCTCTAGCTGTTGGCTTTGTTTGCCTCTCTTGCTTCTCAAAAGAGACCTGTCTTTTTATGGCACTGCCCAGAGATACCATAGATATTTTGATTTGATAAGAAAAATTCCTCAAGTTTTAATAAAATAAGTGAGAGCAGGCATCTGGGCATGCTGCAACCCTTGGTGCACCACGGGCTCTGGGGTAAAGGGAAGAGTTAAATCAGCAACAGGACCAGACCTTGCCCTGCAGAACAAAACTCCTCTGGCTGCTCCAGGACTCGTGGGCTGGAGAGGGTATGGAGGGGAGAGGGAGCTGCTAATCTGCTGGGAAGGAGATTTCCTGGAAAATCTCTAATGCAATCAATGCAACTCTAATGCAAACCAACACAATTCAAGGCAGGGAGTGGGGTTGGAACAACGCACTTCACAGGAAGGGTCAGGAGGAGAAAAGCAATATCTCCCTGCTGTGGCAGCTCCCTTTGGCCTCACCCTGCTCTGCTGAGGAGGGGCTGCATGGCCCAGGGTCAGGGTCAGTGAGCCCCAGGCTCCTTCCAGTCCTCAAAGGTGGCCCATGCTCCCCTCTCTGCAGTGATGTGCTGTGTCTGTCTGTCCTTCCCTGTGTCCTGCTTTGATTCGTCCCCAAGGGATGGGATGGATTCCCTGCTGGGAATACCAGCCCCTCTTACAGATTTCAGGGACTGGGGCAGCACCAGAAAAAGTGGCTCAGGTGGGGAGAGCCAGGCCCCTCAGCTCACTGCCTTCTGCTTCTCTTTGGGATCAAACCATGGGACTCTTTTCCTTCTCAAAGGGTTTTGAGCTCTTGTTACAGGCTCCTTTGAAAAAGAACCAATTATAGCCCTTAGCATCATTTCCTTGCTCAAGCATGACCCAGAAGTTGTCAGTACTCACATTCTTTATCTGTACTTCATTTCAACTTCAATAATAACTCCTGCTTTTAATTTGATGCTGATTGATCATGAAACTGCGTGGAAGCCCATATGGCACAGTGTGCACAGTTTTACACCATTCCCATTTTCCAGCCATCATGTCAAATGATTTGTGTAGCTTCAGACATGCTTAAAGCACAAAGAGTGGCATTTGTTTTGATTATCTTATTAATTCAGTCAAGAGAAATCACAGTGAATGGGGAACAGACCAAATGTGTACAAATGTGACTACCCAAATTTGTGAGGGCCAGCAAGCAGGAAGGAAGGAGGGGCACTGGATAGGGCTTTACACATCTACTTAAAAAAAAGAAAAAATAGATATTCTCTTTTTCAACAAGGCCTGGGAAGCTCTGACTGAAGGCAAAAGACAATTTGCTTGGCTTGCCTGTTTCTGAATGTTGTGGGCACAGCTGGTGGGAGCAATGGTTTAGGTTTAGGTTGTTGCCCCATGGGCTGGGGGACACATGGGATGGGGTGGGCGAGGAGGAGCCCCAAATTCTGCCCCATCAGCTTCAGCCAGCTGAAACTCAGAGCCTTCCTGACTCCCAGTCTGTGTCCCTGTGCCAGACTGAGGTGCCAGGTGCCAGCTGGGCCCTGCCTGTGCTGCATCCCCCATGCAGGGCTGCCCTGGGAGCTGCTGCCTGACCCAGGCTGTGATTCCTGCTCTGCACAGAGCAGTGCTGCATTTGGGCCAGCTGCACTCAAAATCAGGAATCCCAAATTTCCTCAAAGTCTGACAAAGGAGGGAATCATCTCCTGCTGAACAGATGGAAATGGCAGCTCCCACGGCTGTGGGCTGGGGGTGCAACCCAGCACCTCTGAAACAAAACTTGTCCTTTTTTTCTCTCTGAAAAATGCAGAATGCAGAAGCCACAGGTGCTTAATATGCACAGCCCAGATTATTCCTGTTCAAAGCATAAAATAAAATGGCAAAGAGGCAGTAAATCATGACAAATACCAACATTCATCCTAATCTCATTCCTGGCAGTGTCTGGAGCCTTTTATCATAGCCAGGCATCTCAGAAGAGCAATTCATATTTAGAAGATTAATTTCTTAAAGGTAAAATGTACATTCAAAACAAAGATCAGGATAAGGGGAGAAATCTGGGCTAGAAGCCTCATTCAGACTGGGGTAAAGGTATGTAAAATATTGTTTCAGTGTGAGGTTTGCAAACATATTTTAGGGATATAGTGCTCAGTTCCTGTTTATTTCTAAAGCTGTTGATCACTCACATCCTGCATGCAGCATTTTCCTTTTTGGATGAATGCTGCTTGATTTATCTATTTAAACAAAGATAATTTTCTTTATGAGGGAGATCTGGTAGGTAAAAATGAGAATATATTTCCTTCTAATAAGTGGAACACCAGTTGTTTAGTCAGTTTAAAATCCACTAAACTTTAAATAACCCCCTCTATCAGTTTCATACTTTTTTTCCAATAAAACCCCACATCTCCTTGCCAAGGATAATGATTAATCCAATAGTGAAATGGCAGTTGTTGGCATAAAGTGGGACAAGACAATGACATAAGACTGCCACTAGTAAACTGCTCCAATCTGTTACAGATATTAGAACTATCTCCTGCCACACTGGGAAATTAATAGTTACTGCCTGCTTTGCTCTGAGGGATGATTTTCTCACTGACAATGAATTTCTACCCAATATCAAACATAAAATAGGACACACACACACATATATATATATATATATATATAATGTTTCTCATTTTTTTCTCGTTGTTACATGCACTGTTTTCTTTTAACATTTTAGAGTTAAAAGAAAGAAAATTAAAACAAAATGCCAGCTTTGCCAGAAAAACTCTTTCAGTTGCATTTTGCCCAGGGCAACTTCCAGCTGTGCAGCACTGGGAACGACTTGACCTGCAGGAGAAATCTATAACAGCCTTTCTAAGGAGCTTTTAAAATCACGAAAACTCCAGAAACAGTGAAGTATTCTGAGTGGGATGAGCAGGATGCCCAGCCTGGGTGATGACACCTGTGAGCACCAAATTGAGTGTATGGAGACCAACCAAGGGGGGGTTATCTGCAATGAGCAACTGCACTTGTATCAAAGCACCCGTTCCTGCTGCTGTCAGCAGCCTGTTCTCCCTGCTCATCTCTCACCAGGCCCATGTTTTGCTGAAGGCAGCATTTGCCTGTCACTCTGTGCTTCATGCACAGGTGATTATTTACAATTCCAGGAGAAATTTCTCTCCCTCGCAGCACCAGCGTGGCCAGGACACTCTCCCTCCCTGCCCCCTGCTATTTTCCTTTGAGACAAAGCAAAAGCCCAAGCAGGGAATTCAGAGAATGTTTTTTCTTCCAACTAAGGAAATCTCAGGGGCTTCTTCTAAACTGCTGCTGAGTGCCCTGGGCTGGCTGCAATGTGCAGCATTTCACACCAGCTCAGCCCCCTCACTGGGAAATGTGCCCCAACCTCTTGGGCAGCAGCTGGGGAGCAGCTGGGATGGGCCATGCTGGGGAGAGGCTCAGACCAGAGCAAAGAGCAAAAGAGGGTTTCTATATAAGAGTTTTGGGNTTTTTTGTTTTTGTTTTTGTTTTATGCATATAGAAGGTGAAATTCCTAGTTTTGTGTTCCTTTTCCTGCATGGAGACAACTCATGGGCAGAGTTGCTGCTCCTACACCCTGCACCCCTGAGCAGAGAGGATTTGGGCAGAAATTCAGCCCCAGAGACAAAGCATCACTTTGCCAGGTATGATGGCTTGGCATGTGATGGAAGAAGCTCTTGTTGTCATCCTGCTGGGCTGATGCTTTCCTGGTCCTGATCACTGGAAAAAAGTCATTTTTTGCCTGAATTTCCCACTGCTACAAGCTGGATGTTAGTTTGGTTTTCACATGCAGTGTTTAGGAAGGGCTGTGTGAAGTCTCCTGACTGTCACCACATCTCCAGGCTCTCCCTGTGTGGCCCTGATGCTGCTCCTGCAGCTTCACTCCTGGGGCAGCCTGAGTCACCCTGGGACAGAACACAGAGTCTCAGCTAAAATGGTCCAGAGCTGGTTCAGAACCTCTGACCTGTCTAATTTATTTATGGAAAAATACATTTCTCCTCTTCCTCCATGTTTCTACATGAAATTTAGATTGACTTTATGAGTACCAAAGCTGAAATCCCCCACCATAAAGACAGTGAATTCTTCTTGTAAATCTGCAGTGATTTATTTGACTTAAGCCACAGGAAAACCAGCAGAACTTAGCTTCTATATAGATTTTTTTTCCCATATCAGAGAGGTACAGAAATAGATTTTAATTATTTTTAAAAGAGAAATGGTTAATATCAGAATAGATTGAAATATCTGCTTTCTGGTAGGAGCAAGGAGTCTTCTGAGGTCTCTTAGGCCAGCTTCAAAAACACCTAAAAGTTTCATGATCGAATTGTTTTCAATTATTCATTTGTTTTCAATATCTGAAGGTCATACAACAGGCTGTGATGGGGAATGCAGCTGTCATTAAAAATTTACTTACTTTTTGTACTCCAATTAAACTTACAGATAATAGCAGATAAAAACAACCACGTGATTGCTTTCCTGATGAGGGCACTGATTTATTGATACTGGACTTGGCTTCAGTGTTCTTACACCAGGGATGAGTTTGTCTGCATAGGTTTGCTTCCATTTTGGGAAGAAAAAGAATTGACAGCTGTAAAAACAGCAGGATGTGAGGCTGCACTTGGTGGGGATTTTCTGGGCACACACCATGGCATGGCCCATGCCCTCTGAAGGGTCAGCCAATGTTAAAATCAGAGATTTAGTCCCTTCTTCTACAGCCAGTGAAAGAGGAAGCAGATCTGGGTCTCTGATGGGAATAGAGAAGCTGCCTTTAGTGTCCAAACACTGAACCTGTGATTTTTTCCACACTGAAAACCAGATCTTTCCTCAGAAACCACCCACCATTCCGTTTTCTAGACCTGGAGGTTGGTGTTTCAATGTTCACTGGGCAGTCATTAGGACAAAGTTGTAGAAATGGTGCTTTTGGATATCCAGCCATGGAATTCTGGCATTTGGACAAAGCCTCCTTTTACAGAAGGAAGAGGAGATGCTGCAGTGAATTGATGCATCCTGCACATATCCAACAGATTGACTTACAGGCCAGAAGTACCCAGGAAATCTGCAGAAGTAATTGGGATATGCAGCAATAATGCAACCTTTTTCTGTATGGGATCTAAACAAGAAATGATACCCAGCCTTGTAGCCCATTCTCCTGCCTGAGCCAGGGCTGAATTTACAGAGGATGTGCTCAGCTACAGACACCTCAGGTATTCTTTGACAGAGAATTGGACTGCTACACAAAAGAAAACTCTCTAGGAATGACTCACCCCTTATCACTGATGGTTAAACCTGAATTATACTCAGTATATGCACATAGGTTTGTGGACAAATAAAAAGAAACCCAAATGCAAAAAGCCCCCAAACAATAAAGATTGCATCTAAAGAAGATGTCATAGTTTACGAAAAAAGATCAAGAGGAGGGAGCTTTGTGTAGAAATAAAACAAGGAATTCATTCTTATGCTGACGTCTCAAGAGTCAGGATTTCCCAGAAAAACCCAGTAATTTTGAATGGAAATGGATCAGACCAAAGATAACTTCACTCTCATGCCTAAGGCTCTCTTCTTCTATGTGGTTCTCCATGTTTTCTTGCAGTGTTACTTGTTTTTTTCTCTCAAAATGATAAATCAGCTTATCAGTAATATTAGGGAGTGATCTGAAGCATTGGATCAAAGGGATCATTTGGCTGTGAGATTTCTTGTCCAGCTTCTGCACAGCAGTTACCCCCCACCCACAGTTCTCTGAGAGGAACTCAGCACCTGTGGGAGGCAAAGAAATCATGAACAATAAATAATTTGGTAAGAGTTCACTATAAAGTGGGTGTCTGGTTTGGTTAAGAACGCAAGAACTGACGCAAAATCTGGTTTGGCCTGGCCACAGGACAGGCAAATTATACAGATAACAAGGTCCCATTAATTCAGGAGGTTGGATCATTCTCACTGGTCTAAACTTTCATCCCCTTTTTAAGCTGCTATTCCATGTTCCCTGTAGAAGCTTTGAATTTCATGAGCCATCAGAGATGTTATCACCATGGTGCTCCCAGAAAGACTGATGGCACAGGCTTGCTGTCATCACACTGTCATCCTCCCAAAGTGGCTGGATTGCAATAAATTACAGCTCTGGTCTGACTGAGGAAAGCCTTGGATGTGCTCTTCTGAGCACAAACTCCTGCTGTAAGCCTGTAAAATGACTAAGATGGATGAGGAGGGCTTAGATTTGAACCCATCTTTAGGTCCTCCTCATGCCTGTTAGCCTGATACATCTACGTGCAATGAGTGAGAACATTGGGTCTAAATTATGAAAACAGCTGCAGCAGAAGGTGGCTCCTAAATCTTCCCTGCATGTCTGTGTACGTGTGCATGCAGCAGGCAGCTCCATCTTCCTGCTCAGCATCCTTCCAGACAAAGCTTAGGGAACTATTTCCCTCAGACTTGAGTGGAATTTGATGAGTAATTTCAGCCGAGCTCTGGTATAAGGTGAATTTTGTAAGGATTTTAAGTGGCTGCTAGTAAGTTTTTAACCCAGAAACAGTTTGTTATTTGCTATTTTTTCATCAGTGTGTGATGCACTGAGTGGAGCAATGGGCCATTTTGGCTTTTTGATGTATTTCATATATGGCAGTGCCCAAGCTACATATACTAATCCTGAATTGTCACTTAATACCAGAGTAAGTGCTGTTGTAGCCATGAGAAAAACCTTCAGCTGGTAGGAATAAGGGTTAAAGAAACATGAGCACTGAACAAAGGAGATCCAGACCACAGCTGAGATGAGGTCTGGGGGAACGTGGGTTTGGGATCTCTCCTTACCAATTGAATGTCCTCATGGAGCTGAACAATGTCAGGGGAAGTCTGGTGGGATTGCCTTTTCATTTTCATGGGATTATTTCTGTACCCAGCCTGTTTTCTGCACATCACTGCCTTGCAAACACACAAAGTCCCTGCACCCCACTGAACTCAGGGTCCATTGCCAGAGAGCTGCAGCTGACACAAAATCAGTGCAGCATCCCAAAGCTCTGTGCAGGATTTGCCTGGGGAGGAGAGAAAGTGCTCAACTTGGTTATTGTACAAACATAAACAAGAGAGGGTTAAGGATTCTCCCTGTGCAGTTAGAATTTTGCTATTTGTTTTCCAAAATTAAAATAACTTCTAGAATGTATTGTTTCTCTTCTTTCTGCTGATAAGAATTGTAATACAGGGAATATTTTGTTATCCACAGAATGTTTAATTTCCCATATAGACAGGATGTTACATTTGTGCATTTTTTCCTGGATATTCCCAGAAGCAGCCTGAGATCCAGGTTCTTGCTGGTGTAACAAAAAAGATGAACAGTTTTGGTTTTCCTCCACTGAATTTTCATGAAGTAAAAAGTTAAAAGCAGCCTTTAAAGAAAGAACAATTGTAAAGAGGGCAGCCTAGAAGCATAAGTACTAGAAGCTAATTGAAAGGCACAATTACTTTTAAAATCCCCTTTATCTTGCTGCAACGTTAACTTTAGTGTAATTTTTTCCCTTTCTGGGAGGCAATGTCACAGCAGGTTGATATTGGTGTGATTAGATAAATGTTACTCTTACATGTGCACCGCCTCAGAGGCTTGGTGTGTACATTTTTAATGACTGGCTTCTCCTTCCTATTAGAAAATATCCTTTTACACCTTAGCTAATGTAAAAGGACACAGCAAAAGTATCCCATGCTGGGAAGTGCAGTCAAAAGTATTTGGAAAGCTGGAATTTATGACAATGAGCATATCTAAACGAAGAGTGTTGCTGGTGCAAGGGAAAACCTTTTTGATAGAAAAATGGGAAAACCTTTTTCCATAGTAAAATGGAAAAACATTCTGCTGGAAAAAAAAAATCAGACTTGTTTTCAATTAGTGAATTGTAAAATTTCCCAGAATTTCTGGGTGGTGTCAGATTTCAATTTTTTGGCCTCAATATTTCAAATATGGATTTACTCATGGAAGAAATCTCCCTGAGATCAGCAGCAGCAGATCCTTTCCTGGGGATCATGCATGGGAGCACTACCCAAATCCAAAGGAATCAAATTCAAGCTGCTTGTACACAGGTACAGGGCAGCACTAGGAGGTGAACATTATTAAACCAAGCACTCTAATTTCTTCTTCCAGTCCTTACCCACCTATTCCCTGCCTGTGCATTCAGAATAACTCTGTTCTCATGTGAAAGAGAACAGGAATCTGGGAAGCTGATACTGAGTTTCCAAGGGTTGTATTATTTTTTAAATTTTTTTTTCTGCTTTTGAGGTTGTCCAGTTACTGTTTCAACAGGAAGGTGTTTAATCAACAAGCACAGAAACAAGCTGGTGATTTCCAGAAGGAGAAAATATCGGGCTGATTAGGTGTTTCTTTCTCAGGATGGAGCAGACAATACAAAGCGTGTGATAACACGCTCAAGATATGCTCAGATCCCAGCAGCAGCAGCAGTGAATGAATGGCACATTTCCTATCAAACTTTCACAGTCAGGGCTGATAAGGAATGTCTGGTGCTGCAGAGATCCTTGGATACACCTTTGGAAAACCTCAATCTTCTCTCAGGCAATGAAAACATGAGGAGTTCATAGAGAGGGAGAAGTTCCCTCTGAATTTTTAGCTGGTAAACTTGCTGGTCTATTTATTTTTATTTTTAATATTGGATAATTGCATTCTCCTGCTCAGATGATGGCAGGAGGATGAGGAGAGGATATTCCCCTTAAGTTTTAACCCAGAGAAGTGAAATGTTTGGTCTCCAAGTGGGTACAATGTCTTTTTTGTGCTTTAAATTTTGATTGACACTGGCAAAAGGGACATATTATGCACATAGCACACGTAGTCCTCCATATCCTGTTCAATGTGTGATTTGAAGTCGTTAATCTCATGCATTTCCTATGCTCAGCACCGTGTGCCAAGATGATCAGAAATAGCCAGGGATTCAGGATGCCTCAGCTATTGGGTGTCCAGCTGAAGAAACTTCTAAAGGTCTCGCTTTTCAGAAAGCTTTGAATATCCATCCTCTGAAATTGGGCTTGTAAAATGTCTGAACCCAGTCCCTGGAGGTCTTTGTGGAGCAGACACTTTCATAGTTGCAGGTTGGTTTTGGTGGAGCATCACTGGCACCCCCAGATGCTCTTCCAGAGTCAAGCTCCACGAGGGCAGAGAGTTTGGGCTCCAAGTGTTACCTGGTGTACTGTGATGCTTTAGTGTTCCTTGGAATTGTACTTGGCTGGAATGGGAAAAGGGCAGAATTTCCCCTTGAGATAAAATCTGTAACCATTAAACGTAAAACAAGGGAAAAAAGTGCCTTCCTGAGATATCCCAGCCTTATCTTCAGTGGATTGGCAACAGGTCTGCCAAAGCTGTGATTGACCTTCATGCTGTGAGGTTTAGACAGAGGAGTGATGCCTCTGCTGTGTGCTAAATTTAGAGACATAAAATTTAATAGAAATATTGAATTCATCTTTTTCTAACTGGTGTTCTCCAACATCATCTCCTATCCTATCCTATCCTATCCGATCCTATCCTATCCTAACCTATCCTATCCTATCCTATCCTATCCTATCCTATCCCATCCCATCCCATCCCTGTGCCCCTCTCTGCAGCCTCCCAGCAGTTTCTAGAAGTGCTGGTTGTACACGTTTCACAGATGAACTCAAAGGTTAAAAATGCCAGAGAATAAACAATATGAGGAACAAAACCCACGTGAACCAGCTTGTCTCAGTGTAAAAAACTGAATAATACCTGTGTAAACACAGCAGAAATTGCTATTGACAAACCAGCCCCTCAGGAACAGGGACTGCTGAAATGCTGGGGGCTGCCAGAGTCCAGCAATGCCTAAAATGATGGACCACATGTGTTTGAGAGTGAAGACGTGGGCAGAGATATCAATTACACCCGGATGTTGCAGTGTCCCACAGTCACACCTCTGTTATCTGCAGAGCTGTGTGTAGAGTACACAGTTACACACACTTAATCTGGGGAATAAATATGTCAAGGGACAGCCAGTTTTCATCTCTCTGCTTCTAATGCTTCCTTTTAAAAAGAGAATAATGCAAAATAATAACAACAAAATCTGCTCTTCAGGATGTTTGCAGCCAGTTTGACAGGTTCAAAAGATAATCCTTCACACCATTTGGCTTTAAATAAATCACCTTTTGTATAGAGAAAAAAGGCAGCCTAGCCTCTTTTTCTGCTTTGAGGAACCAACCCTCTGCAATACCTCCCAGCTATGTTAATGCCATGGCCATCCTGCAAATACATTTCTCAGCTGGGCTGGGGTAAAACAGGCTTCTTTCCATCTCAAGGACAGAGGGAATTTGTTCATTCTGCATGATCTCAAGTAACCAAACCCTTCACACTTTGCAAACCTTTTGTGAAGGCAGAGCAAGGATGCTTGTTCATGCCAACAAGCACCGCTGGGTTTGCTCACAGAGCTGTGCAGTTCCCCTTCATGAGCTCATTGGATTTTTCCATCTTCTGTTTCCAGACTTTCCACTGTCCCTCTCCCCCTGAAAGCTGCCTTGCAGGTTGGGTTACTCATGGAAGTTAGGGGTGCTCATTACCTCAGGCTGGGGAGGCACAGTTGGCAGCAATTGCTGCTGTGAATATTGAATGTGCAACACGAGCTGGGCCCTGAGCCCCGTGGAGAGCCTGGATTCCTTTCTCTGCAAGAGAGATGCACTGAGGGAAAAATCTGAAATGTTAGAAGTCCCTGCAGGTATTTAAAAGAAGTATGGACACTTCTTAAGGGACAACTTCAATGCTAAGCTTGGCTGTGCCAGGTTAATAGTTGGATTTGATCTCAGGAGTCTTTTCCAACCCTACTGATAATGATAATGAAAGATGCAGAGGAACTACATGGATTTCTCAGAGAATAATACCTGTTGGTTTGTTTGGGTTTTTTAAAACCCCTATCCCTGTCTTCCATGGGAAAAAGCAAGACGCTTCTGTACTCCAAACAGCAAATTTTTGGTCCTGGGAAGACGTGTTTCATGACTATGACAGTCACAGCTCTGAATAAGGATCTTGGTAAGGAGAAGTAGGAAAATGGGAGAAGGCTCTGTCTCGGTCCAGCTGGAGTTTCTGAAAGATGATTTCGTGACCTCCGCTGTGCCAAAATCAGCCAAAAGAACAAGTCATGTTTGTGCTTTATGCAGACCATATGCCACTGATTTTTTTCTTTGAAACAACCAAAATCCTTCAGTGGCTAGACGGAAGTGTGTGGATAATGCATTTTACCAACACGAATGCTTCATGTCTACAGCAAAGCCTAGATGCCTTTGAAAGCAACTCCTCTATAGATTTATTTTAACTTGCTCTTACTCTCTGCTTGATTTTTGGCTCAGGTCTGCACTGAATTGCAATTGGTTTTGCTTTTAAACCTAGTACCAGATATTTTAAAAAAACCCCTTTGTCCTCCACCAAAATGAAGAAAAATCTCTTCCTCTTAAAAAATGAGATATTTATTCTCCCTCTCTTGGGCGAATTTGTGTTTTCTTCCTCCCAATTCTGCACTTCTGGCCAGCTGCAATTCACTTTCTCTGCTGAGAAGGGCTGGAAGGGAGGCTCTTCAGTGAGACATTTTTAAACAGTTGTTTGCAAGCCCACTGTTGAATTCTCCTCTTCCTCCTGCTGCTGAGGGTGTCCTGTGGAGCCGTGTCCCCTTTCAGGCTCAGCTGTGGCTGCGGGGCTGCAAATCTCATCTTCTCGCCCTCCTGGGGGGTAAACCATTTGACCTGTGACCTTCAGCTGATCCAAAACCTCCATCAATCCTTCTGCAAAGTTTCACTGGAATCAGGGCTTCCAAATGACCCTTTGCATAGTTCCTAAAAGGAAAAGGAAAAAGACAATAACGACAATAACACACTAAAAAAAAAAAAAAACAAGGAAAACCGCCAGCCCTGTGCTGTTTTCTGTTGTTTTAGCAGAAACCAAACATAAGTCATAAAACACAGGCAAGAAAAATAGAGCATGCTGGCTGCCAGAAAAACAAATCATAACAGAACATAGAGGGGCCTCTCGGAGGGAGGAGGCAGGGAAGAAACACCTGTGATTTCCATTGAAAATCCCCTGATATCTGCATTCCCCCTGTTCTGCTCCAATGAAAGTTCTCGTTGCTCTATCTCTGACCCCGGGGCAAGGTCCTGTTGCAGAGAGGTCCCTCCTTGCTGGGCTGCTCGGGCCAGTGAATCACAGCTGAGGAGCACAGAGAGTGCCTGCCAACTGTCTTCATGTCATTGCTATGGTTATCTCAAAGTGCTCTGCAGATGTTTGCCTGCTCAGAAAACAAAAGGAGAGAAAAATAGGAGCAGAGAAAGGAAGACGAAAAACAAAGCTTTAAATTTTCTCTCCCAACAGTTACACCACAACTGCTAAAAAGCTTGGATGGAGGCAGAGCTGAAGTTGCTGATTTGGTTTTGGATCATTTTGGTCCCTTGAGGCTCTGGTGGAAGATACACAGACAGCCCTGCTGTGCCCACAGGGACATGCTGAGCACACCAGTGACAAGTGAGCAGGGATGGTGCCCAGGACATGTGCACAGCTCTTGGCTTGCTTCTGCTCTGACCCGTCCCAGAGCAGGGGACATTCCCAGGAGCTGTGTTCAACCCTGTGACATCCCCTCCATGCCAGCTTACAGATGTATTTGCATAGTGTTTTCCTAAAATTCCTTTATTACAGGGTCAGCTTTGGGCACTGAAATCACTGAGGCACAATTGAAACAGGCATTTCTGCTCATCTTGGGCACAAATCCTCCTGGAAGCTGTCAGAATCAAGCTTTGGTTGTTAGAAAGTGTAGCTGTATCAGAACAGCTCCTCACTGGATGAAGAGCCAGCACAGCTGCACTGCTCCAGGACTCCTCCTAGGACTGCTGTGTCATGGGGTAACCACAGCCCTGAGCTTCAGGACACAAACATCCAGTTTGCAGCACTGTCACATAACCCCACCTGTGGATGGTTTGCAAATGCCATCTCTTGGTTGCTGTTAATATCCCACTGTGTTCCTGACTATCTTCCCCAAATGCTCCTTAACCAACATGCACAGGGACAGTGGGACTTGGAGAAGAGATCTGAGACACTGCAGAGACCCGAACGTGGTGTTTAAACATTTTTTGTGTATTTTTAATAACCTTTTCAGACTTGGTGCTTACAGGAGGCAGGAAGATAACTGATGGGAGAGGGAGGTGCTGTGGGTGTAATTCAGATGAACAGGAGAACCTCAAACAGGCTCTTGAGGAGCTCCTTTGGTTTAGAACTGCTGCAGCACTTGCACTGGTATGTCCAAATGGCACAAAGGGATTTATAAGGGTGCCCAGCTACCCTGGAATCAATAGGAGAATTTTTCCATCAACTTTCAAGAGCCCTGGATCACATTAGAAATGAGTGTGCATGTTCTCAGCAGCAGCACCAGCCTGCTGGGCTTGGGTGTGTTACCACAGGACACAAACCACTGCACAGTGGAGTGGCTGTCCCTAAACCACACAGAAAGAGCATCAGCCTGGGCAGAAAGCTCCCTCTGTTATTCCATGGGTGGTAGGTTCAAGCCCACAGTGTTTTCAAGAATATTTTCAGAGGCTGGGAGGGCTAAATGTTGTTTCAAAATAGTGCAATTTCCTTTGCAAAATGGGGTGAAGAGTCCTTATCAGGGAAGCAGAGCCCAACTCAGAGCTGAATAGAAAATAGTCTTGCTATAAAAAGCATCATTGCCTCTCTGAAACATAAACCCAGGCACATAAAGAGCTCAATTCAGCAATACATGTGACCTGGGGGCTCCAAATTGTTTGTCCTGCTGTAGGACAGGAAGAAGCCACGGCTTGAAACAATTTGACAAGCCCTTTCTCTGGAGCTGCCTGACTTACCTTCAGCAGGGCAAAAGAGGGAGCTCAAGTTAAAGGAGACGAGGAGCTGTGCAACAGCTCACGGAATTACAGAATCCTTCAGGCTGGAAAAGCTCTCCAGGAGCATTGAGTGCAGCCATTCCCCAGCACTGCCACGGTCACCACTGAACCATGTCCCCCTGTGCCACGTCAACCTGTGTCTTAAATCCCTCCAGGAATGGTGACTCCACCACTTCCCTGGGCAGCCTGTTCCACTGCTTTCCAATGCAATCCCTCCTGTGAAGATTTTCCTAACTCCTCATCTAACCCCCCCACCCCAGTGCAATTTGAGGCCATTTCTTCTTATCCTATTGCAGATAAAATTTTCCTCCCAGGACAAGGAAGATCCCAAGAATTCTGTCATGTAAAACTCCCCATATCTCATCAGATCTACCTGAGCATCTCCACAGCAGAGCAGGGGTTCCACTGAAACAAGTTTTAACACCAAAGGGTGTGTGAAAAAAAATGCCTATTTTGTTAGAAATGCTTGATTGTGGGTAGTCTTTGAAGTTCATGAATTCACTGAAGATGCTCACTAGTGTTGTTACTTCCTCCTTTCCTTCTCTTATCCTTCTCTCCCTATGTGCAAAACATCAACAAACACAAACAACCCAGATGGCAGGAAGAAGTGGGCTTCAGGCAAGAGGAGAAATCAGGATACATTTTGGAAAGCACTTCAGTAAACATTGGCTAAAACTCTGAGGAAGTGGATTTCTTCACGTCTTGGAGTGGAGGACACACTCTGATGCAGTTTGTTACATGATTTCCCATTTCTTGCACACACCATATCCTTCTCCCATTTTAGAGAGCTTGTGGAGATTTTTGGAGCACACATTTGGAGCTGTGGCTTTGCAAACAGATACCAGGCATGTGCTGCCAAGCTGCATTTTGGCCCTGATGTTTGCATGTCCCTTGTGTAGCCCCTGCCCATTCTCCCTCCTGAGCATTGCCCAGGCTCAGCTGTGACAAGGTGATGTGCTGAGGGACCTCTCCTGGGTGTCACTGGAGCCAGGACACCTGTTCCATTTCCAAATCCCATTCTGATTTAGTTTTGGGAGTTTTCTCTGTACTGCAGAGTTTCGCATCTTCATATCCAAGACAGACTAAAAAATGAACTGTACAGACTTAAAAAGAGGAAAAAAAACCCTGAATCAACAGCAAAAGCTGCATGTTCTGGTAATAATTCTGGGAAGATGACGTTTAAAGCAGAGCTGTGTCTGTGGTCAGTGCAATGCTTGTGCTTCCAGGGCCAGCCAGCACAGCCTGTCTCTGGAGCTTTGGTGCAGCCAGAGCTCTCCAGCCTGTGCTCTGCACTCAGGCTAAAGTTACCCATAGCTGGCCATTTCGGGCTGGTTCTCCATCTGAGGAGATCACTGTCCAAAGAGGGATAAAGGGTTCCTTTCTTCTGGGTTACATCTGAAATCACAGCCTGAGCTCTGGTAACAGGATACTGGTGGCTCCAGTCCTGCCGATAAGGGGGATTGCTTCTTTTCCTTGTTGTTGTTAATCCTCCAAGTGGAGATCAGTTGCAGTGCAGGTGTCTGATTTTCATTAAAATTGCAAATTGGACTGAATGCTTGATCAGATAACAAAGACATCATTGAAACCATGTGTCTTCCTTCAGCAGCAGAACAGGACAAGACAAAGAATTTCCCAGTGTGTGTCCACTTGTGCATATTTGCTATAGAGAGAGAGTCTTAATACTTTGGTCATGGGTGAATAAATAGCTTCTAAGAAATGCCAACCCTATCAAACTTGCTGCAGCTTTGGGACAGCTTTAGGGTTGAAAAGAAGAACTACAGTTTTAGCCCTTTGGGGAAAATACAGGCTGCTCTCAAAGGAAATCAATTAACTGTAGCATCTCTTCAGTCCCAATTCATCGGATCTTCCTTTTTTATCAAAGCATTTAAGTGTTTTCTTAGCTTTAAGCATGATCTTAAGTGCTTTGATGAACAAAGATGGACTGTCACACATGATGCTGTCCTCTCCAGAATCATGTTTTTTACTATGGGAAAGAGAACAAGTTCAATAGAGAGGTTCAACTACTCGTTCTGCTTGGGAGTCACATGCAACAAACTCATCTGGAGTAGGAAGGAGTGGGGGCTGATGGCATCTACATGATGTTTGGAAAGAAAGTTCCTCATGCAATGTCCTCCTGGCAGCTAAACAAAGTGATTTTGAAGTAAACAAACACACAAACACTGTGTTTCCTACAACAACATCTCCTGACAGATGCCACTGTGTTTATGTCTTCATTATGTCGTCTTAGATCATTGTCCTCTCTTCTTCCTCTCTGTGGCAAATACCCTTAGACTTCCCTTAGCAATGATGAAGGGAGCAGCTAAAGGTTCATCCAACTCAAATTATTAGCTAGCAGCTGTCTAAGATAATCCTTTAAACACTCTAGAAACCAGGATCAGTGAGAAAGGTGCTGAGCTGTGCCTACACACAGTCAAGGATTTGTTTAAAATCTGTGAGACAGGGTTTCAGCTGTGACCCATGTGGCTGGTGTTTGCAGAGCTTCCAAAGGGGTTATATTGAAAAGGGAACATATTAAATGGGTATTTATGTATTGAAAAGGGAACATATTAAATGGGTACTTGGCATTAGAGGAACACTGAATGATCTTCTCTTGACTGTCAGTAGGGTTAGATACAGCCACAAGAGTTTAGGGGTGAAGGAAATTCTGTTCCTGGTGCAGGGGAGCAGTGATATCCTGGGCTAAAAACTTCTTATTTGGAGGCTCTTTACCAATGGTAAACATTGCCTGTGGTAATGTTGAGGAATTCCTCAAGAAGTTTAGACAGGTTAGGGAAAATAATTCTTGACTCTTAAGATGAAACAGTAATCAGGAGCTCCTCATGCTCTGCATGCACAGGGAGCAACTCAGCTTTGAAAATATAACTTGCTGTCCTGGTGTCCTTGAGTGAAGCCTGCTCAGCCACAGCTGTCTCCAGCAAACCCCATCCCATTTGTGGGGCAGTTTGCCTTGCTCTGGGTGAAGGACACAATGCAGATGTTGCTCTGGCCATGGGGACATGCAGGGACACCTGGCTGTGCTGTGCCTTGGGACACTCTGAGTGCTGTAAAATGGGCAAATTCAGATAAACTGCAGCCCTGAGAAAGAGCAGGACTCCCTACCCCCAAATGCTATGAGAAGCATATGAAGGCTGTGAAACAAATTGTTTTCTGAAGAGCGGGCATTATTTAAATTCTACAGAAACATGCAAGGAATTCCTTTGGGACTGGGACACACAATACAGACATACAAAAGGATTGCTCTGACAGCTTCCCATGCAATGAGCACTCAGTATTTACTGTTCACTTTCATCCCTGGGTAAATGGGACATAATTTGAAAATATTTTCATTCCTCTCAGAGCATCACTTGGGATATCTGTAGAATCACTCAGCGTCACGATTCCAAGAAATCTGCCAGGATTGTGTTCTGAAGTTTGCTTTGGATATAAAAGGACTCTAAAGGCCACAGATTATCCCAGGACATATCAAAACATGCATTAAAAATTTCCATGTTCTTGAACTTGTGGTAGAAGTCAGCCACATTCAGTCAGTTCTGTTCAAGTTTAAACTCAAGGGACCTTCTCTCTGCTTGCCAGTGTGTCAGTGCCTTGAGGGGAGGTGGAAACTGCTCCCTGGACTCTGCCCTGTCCTGTCAGAGGAGAAGCAAGGGCTGGAACAGGCAGGGAAAGCATTTGGGCTACAAAGCGTGAGAAACTGCTGGCCCAAAGTGGGGCTGTGTAGAGTTACAGCAGGAATTAGTGCCGAGGAGCAGCTATCTGGGCATTTAATAACCTTCTCTCATGGCAGTGGAAATCTGGCAGGAAATTGCTGGGTGCTGTCAGATGTGCAGTGAGCCCAGCCCGGGGCTGTGATGCAGCAGGTGGTTTTTAGGGACAGCAGCCATCCAGCAGCTTTGGGAAGCAGCTGCTCTTGTCACTACAGGGAAAATGCAGTTTGCTGCAGCTCTGCTTTGCTGTGGCCTAAAGGGATGAACATTGCAGGGAGCCAACATCCCCATCATTGCTTTTTGCTTTAACTGGAGGGATTTCCAGCCTCCTCCACGTGCAGAACATCACCAAAGGACACTGCTGGTTCCCTTGTTGTCACCTTCCTACTCCCTCTTATATAAGCAAAACCCTGTGGTCAGCAGTGAGGTGAAGGTGATGCAGAGTAGGACAGTGGCATGGGGACTCTCCTGTTGTACCAAGCTGGTGTCAGAGGATGCAGCACAGAAATGGAAGTCACAGCTGATCACTCACGGAATTGCATCAGAAAACCCTGCCTACATCTGTCTGAGACATAAGCCCTGCCCATCCCTCTGTTTCAGGCCTGTTATCAGATGATCATTTCTAATCACAGCAGAATGGTGTCAAAAAGCAGCTGAAATCATCACTGGGAAGGAGGTTACAAGCAACAGCCACAAGATCAGTAGGAGCCCCTTGGCCAAAACTATCTCATAAAGAGAAGTGGGCCAAAATGGCAACATTGGTGACCCTGAGATTGTGTGGGGTTTTATCAGTTTAAACAATCTTATCTGGCAATTCTGTTCTAAACAAAAGCTGAGGTTTCATGGCCATCCTCAACTCTTTTGCCTGTGCTACAGTGGCAAATTGCATTTCGGAGGGTCAGTAATGGAAAACAGATATTTAAATGTGTACAACAAGAAACAAAAAAGCAAATACTGCAAGCACAGAGCCTGACATGAGCAGGATGGTATCTCTGAAATGACAAAATGAGCCCCATGTTCATGAAACACAGGATTAAATAAGCTGCTGTTTTCTAATTGTTGTGCAAAGCTGCTTTTGTGACAATAAAATTTCAGTCATTGTAATATATCCGCATCAGACATCTCTTTTAGCAGAGCCTGCTCCTAGTTCATACAGGGATAAACTTCTCTCCAAGTGGTGCTGCAGGAAAGGGCTACACTGCCAAAAAGACAATGCAAGATTCATTACTTGCCCAAAACACTGCTGCCAGGCTATGAAAAATGCTTCTAAGTATTCTTTTAATTAAGAAGAGATACTTCCACTGAGTAATGAGGAGACCTACTTTGAAATCAGAGAGATTCCAGTATTTTAATATTAGTTTCCATGCCAAGTTGGATTTCTGAAATGTGTCTATTCAGAAAGTTTTTTTAGTAGTGTCAAAATATTATGCCAATCAAAATATGTGTCTCCTACAATATTTAAGCCTTCAGTGAACATTTGTAAATTATTACCATGAAAAATAATCCAGTTGAATAATGTTTCTTTCCCTTTAAACATCAAAACAGCCTCCTGAAGTACATTACTTTGGACATACTTCATTTTTGCATAGAAAACTAATTATTTTAGTTTTTTACACCAACAGTAGCAGTATCTGCGAGTTTCAGTTTTATTTCTCTTCATCAAAAGCATGTGATGCAAAACATGAAAGGAAATGATTTCATAAAATTGTTTTTATGGCACGCATTTAAGCATGCAGAACTACAGTGAGATGCTTCAAAAAAATTGGAATTGCTCTATTTAAAATGATAAAGATCTTCTTGTCCCTTTTCAGCGTGTCTCCCTGTTATTCTTGGAGGAGGAATAAACAGTCTCAAAGTAAATGTTGCATTGAAATCCATTGAGAAAAAAATTAAACTTTTATATTATTTGCTGGGAAAAATGATGATCCTGCGAGCTGACATTAAGGGACAGATTTTCAACATTATTCACCCATTGAAAATAGCTCCTATTGTTCCCAAGTTCAAAAGCCTCTCTGGTTATTGCAACTTTGTCCTAAATATGTAGCTGAACAGTTGTGCTGGGACTCCTAAAATTCAGCTGCACCCACACACGACTTCCTGTGCATTTCTGCCCATCACATGCAGGGATGCTGCTCCCACCTCCAGCAATGCCACCAACACTGATTTTGTGCTTGCATTTCACAGGAGTGAGGGTTTGGCTGCAGCAGGAGCCCAGAGACATTGCAGGAACCTCTTTTCCTCACTCAAAGCAGGCCCTTGGCATTTTACCATGTTTCTGATGAGTGCATGAAAAGAAATGTGGCTGTTTTGTCAGATCAGCCAGTGGTAGATGTAATTGTTGCTTTGGGCTTACCAGGAGATGAAAGGTCTCCTTTAGGTTGAGGGATGTTCTGTGGTTTGGGCACTTGCTCTTCCTACTGGGTCTTTTTTGGGGGGGCCTCAGGCCTCATCTCCTGTTCCATGTCTGCACAGATCAGGACATGGGGGTTCACCATGGGGTTGCTCTGGGATTGAAGTTCTTATTGAGGCAGGACAAGCTGCAATCACCCAAGAGGCTGTGTCCCCACACAGGAGCAGAACTCCCTCCCCAGCGTGGGGCTGGGTGAATATAAATCCTCCTTTTATCCCCTTCAGGGGTCTAGACTAGCTCAGTCCTGGAGGAATATATCAAAAGACAGGAGAAGGATGCAAAAGAGAGGCTCTCACCCTTAGCTGCAGTCAGATGTTTATTCCAGGTGGTCTCCAGGGGGAAAGAGGACATGCATAGAGGAACAGGGTCTTTTCTCAGCACTTGTCAGGATGGGGCAAGTTGGTACAGAGCCAATGGGGTCAGAAAGGGAAGGAAGGGTCAAAATACATAGCACAAGCTCTAGGGGACCCTGAGGAGGGGGAAACCCTTCCCACAGGGAATGGAACAGCTGGGGGGCTGGAGGAGCCCCCGGCCCACCTGCGAGGATCCGCGAGTGCCATGGTTGAGGCCGGCCATCCTCAGGCCCCGCTAAAATTTCACACATGATTCCTCTGCTAAACTGCAGCACGATAAACAAGATTTGGTATGAATTTAAACACGACACTGGTTATATTATTTGGGAACAAAACAGTTGCATAACCCTGCAGAAAGCAGCCCAGCTGTTCGTGCCGGACGTGCCAAGAGCCGCGCTCCGCTCCCTGCCGGAGGTGCGCGCCTCGGCTGGGCTCCTTCCCCTCTCCTGATGGTGACACTCCCAGCCCCGGGGTCCAGGACAAACCCACCAGCCCCTCCTCTCTGCTTCCAGGAGACACCAAAATGGATCCCCTGTGCTGCAGGGCCCTGCTCTGAGTGGCCCATCCCGGCTGCGTGTTCCCTCTGCCATCGAGGTGCACAGCATGACAATTGGATTTGCTGTGAGATTAGGGCAGTGTAATCTCATTAACGAGACAAGCTCTGCGTATCCCCCTCACACACACACACACACACACACAGAGGCAGGGCTCTGATGAGCAGCTTCAGCTGTCCTGCCAGCACCACAGGACAGGCACTGGATGGAGCTGGGCACCAGCACAACCCCACGGTGGTGAGGTCTCCCCGTGTGTGCTGGGATGGTTGCGGAGAGCTAGATCTGGTCCAGCTGCCAATGAGTTGTCCTCATAAGTGGCAGAGGCCTCTGAAGGTGACTGGGATGGGTTAATCCCCACCATGAGTGATGCTTATGGTCCAAACAGAGCCCAGACTGCATTCAGCAGAGCTGCTCTGCAATGTGACAGCCTGCATGGGCAGGGTGGGTGACTGGGGACTGTGCCAGGCCCAGACAGACACTGTCAAACCTCTCCTGCTCACTTATCTCAAAGGAGACTTCCTACCATTAATGACTGAGTCTGTGTGCAAAATACTTTCCAAAGTATCCCATATTGTATGATATTATATTAACATATTTATAACATGTTCCTGTAATTTTCTTTGCCTGTTATCTTTATGTACTAAAATTAAAATAGAAAAGACAATCAGCTAATTTGCATATGCAAAACAGAAGTTAACATCCTAATGATTGCCTGCAAATAGTGCAGGCACTGATTCTTAAAGGAGAATTCTTGAGAAGGAAAATCAGGACCCAAACCACATGGCAAGTATTACAGGCAAACAATTGTCCCAGTGACAACAAAAAGAGAAAATTAATCCTGCAAGTTTTCTGGGAGTTCAGTTTTATTCACATTCCCTCCCTGGGCATTAGATGGAAATCCTTCTTTAGTGAAAAACTATGAGCTGGCCAGTGCATGGCTGTGTGCTGCCATGCCCATGCTATTTCCAAGAGCCCCACTAATCTTACCTTGCTCAGTCATTTCAGGTCAGGTCGTGGATGCCCCCACACAGAAAAGAGAAAAAACAAATAGGACAGTTTCTGTGGGCTGATGCTCTGCCTTATTTCTTCTCAGAAAAGTTGCTCAAATACTTCCCTGAAATGCAAAATATTTTGGAAGCTAAAGATAGTCCAGGCAGAAAAGCAGACATCTAACTGACACTGAGCAAATAAATACAAGTTATGAAGAATTCTTAGTGAAAATAAAACCCGGGAGGAATGGAGCTTGTAAGTGAAAACATGGCAGGAGGCTGGGAGGAAGGCAGACTCTGCTGATAACCACTGGCTCCATCCACAGGATCCAAGTTGGGGCTGGAGAGTGTCCACATTTTCTGTTAATGCTACCAAAACCCATGCTGCAGGTGAAGGGAACTGCAATGCTGGTGCAGCTTGTGGGCAGTGCTGGTGGTTTCCAGAGAGCAGTGTGTGGTCTGGGTCTGTAGGAATACCTGAGCATTGCTGGACATGAAGGCTGCAGATGGGTATGTGAATGCAGTATCACATAAAGAGAGCAGAAGAGGACTGAGAAAGACACTGAAGGGTGAGGAATGGTTTTGCAGAGTGGGAATCCTCTTGTCTGGTGTTTCAGGTGTGAGGTAGTTCAGTCTCGTGGGATGAAGCCTTATTCTTTCATGGGATCAGTGCTTGGTTCTCCATCATTAGCCTGATTTCCTTGGCTCAAGGGGGTCAAAAGCCCTGTCTGTTTGCAGGGATATATTCATGGTAGTGCAAGACAAAAGCTGTTTCCACCCATGATGCAGCCAAGGCACTTTCCCCTCGATGCTGGGGTACTGAGCTGAGCCCGGCTGCTCCCCTGGGACAGGCTCTGCCCAGCACACACAGCCTCTGTCCCAGGGAGGAAGGGCTTCTTTTCACAAAGAACTGATGAAATTACAAAAGAGACTGGCCAAAACGGAGAAAAAAAATCTCAACTATTTAACACTTCTGATAGCTGTTGTTGTTTTTATTCCCTGGGGCTGAACCAGGGCTATTTTGCAGAGTGGGAGTAAATCCCATATTGAAATACCACAATGAATATTAGCTATTAGTAATGCCTCGATAGAAGCACACGATACAACCACAGTGATCAAGAGGGATATGCCAGAGATGATTTCACTGTTGCAGAAGCTAATGAGCTTGTTAGAGGAAGACACTATTATTAGCTCCTGCAGGTCCTTGCAGCCTGCTTGTTCAATAACGTGCTGCTCGTGGGGTTTGCTTTGCAGCAGGGTTTATTGCAGAGCCCACGTGGTTTCCATCCTGTGACAGCATCCTGCAGAGTCCAGACTGGTGTCCCTGGGGATGTCAGCTGTGATAAGAGCTGTGCTGCAGTCTCCCCATTCCCCTTCATGCACCAGCTTAATCTCCTTGAGCTTCATCCTTCTGCACCTTTCACATGGAGGGAATGGGGCTTTGTTCAGCTACTCCCATGGGAAGATGCTGAGCCAAACCTACTGCAGTGGTGGAATTCCTGGGGCAGCCCTGGGCTGCTGTTTAACAGGGCTGTGGCTGCAGCTCTAATCCAGCCTTGCAGACCCCACAGATTCCTCCCTTTACATTGGGGTAAGCAGTGAGTGAGTCCCAGGCCATACCAGTCATCCTCATGATTTGCAGGTTGGGGAAGTCCACATGGGCAAGTACAGAATTACAGAATAATTAAAGTTGGGGAAGAACTCTCAGATTATTGAGTCCAATCATTAACCTAACACTGACAAACCCACCACTAAACCATGTCCCTAAGCATGAAATGTATTATTTGAACATTTCCAGGGATGGTGATTCCACCACTTCCCTGGGCAGCCAGTTACAATGCCTGACCACCCTTTCAGTGAAGAAATATTTCCCAATATCCAATCTAAACCTCTCCTGGTGCAACTTCAGGCTATTTCTTCTTGTTCTACTGCTTGTTATCTGGAAGAAAAGACTGACCCTCACCTCTCTACAAACCTCCTTTCAGGGATTTGTAGGGCAGTGCCATGTGAGGGACAAACTCAGCTGACAGGCACCGCTGTCACTGCTCCTTCCGCAATCTCTGACCATGTTTGATTTCGGTGGGATGTATGTAATGGCTCAACTTGACTCAAAGGCCCTTGGATGTGATCCTTCTCCTTGTCTGGACAAGGCAGGTTGTTTTGTCTTAATGCAGCCAATGCTGCTGGGCAGAGCAGGAAGGGAAATGAGATCAAAGTTCAGCCGAAGCCTTTCAAAGAGAAGCAGCACAGTAACTTCTGATTGGACTCTTAACCAAAGCTGCACAGCCACCCTTTGAAAGTGCCTGGACACAGCATAAACCTTGCATAATGCATGGGAAACACCCAGAGCAAATGCTTTTATCACCCAGAGCAATCAGGGCTGGTTATTAGCTGAACACAGCATTAAGAGGACAAAAATTGGGCCTGCTGATGCTGCTGAGAGAGGTTATGGGGTACAATGAGTTTTCCACTCCGAGAAACAAGACTGGAGTGGGAACATGGGCAGCCACCTCCATGAGCAGCAGAGGTGAAATGGGCTCTCCAGAGAGGGCTGAACTCACAGCCCATCAGGTGAAGCTCAGTTATCCCCAGCATTGTCAGGGCATGCACATCCTGAGGCTGCTTGCTGCTTTGCTTTGAAGCAAACCTGTGGTGCCCACACCAGCCTGGCAGTCTCACTTTGTACCTTAATCTGGCCATTACAGCAAAGTCTGAGCACCCCTGTGTGTAACAGAGGACACTCCCAGCTTTCCCAGGTCAAATGGTTTGTGTGAAGCTGTTTGGCAGCCAAGGGAGGTGCAGCAGCTCTCAAGGTTATGGGAACCAGGAGAGGAGGCTGAGATGTTGGGGTGAAATCGTGGACCTCTGGAGGCTCTTCTTGGCCCTGCTGCAGACTCTGCATGACATTAACTCTACTTTTTTTTGTGAAGAAATGATTTTCATTTGCTGACGATGGGGTCCTTCATCTTTTCTGGTCTATGTTCTCTCTTGGTAGATGGAAAATGCTTCCTTTTCTCCAAGGGGCTCTCAGGATGCATGTCTGTCCTCACCACTGAGGTGCTTGCAGGCTGAGGTGATGAGAAACCTACAAAAACATATCCAGCTCTGTCAGAACTGGAAAAGAAATGGGAAACAAATGTTCACCCCATATTAGAATAAGCACAGAGGGATTGCTTGCTCTGTTATTAAAAAAAAGGAAAAAAAAAAGGGTAATTCTGCACATTTTGGTCTCCATTTGGTGTGGAACCGCACAGCTGTGAGTACTCCAGGGTGAAATGACAACCCATCCCCGAGGTCGCTCTTACGAATACCGCGCCTTCAGAAAAGACGACAGTTTTAAACAATTTGTTCCTAATTGAAAGAGGTCACATGAGACTGGCTTTACAAAGTTTACATAACAAAGAGTAATTCTGTTAAGTAAAATGATTAATTCCTGTCACTGCACATCAAATGGCGCAGTTACAAAACAGTATTGTCTATGCTCGCGTCGCATTGAAAGCCATTTTCCCTCCAGTTTCCCTTCCCAGAGCGAAACCTTTTGACAAAGCCTTAACTCTTTGGTGTTATTCAGCACAGGAATTTGTGAATGGGAAGCAAGTAGGCTGCCATGGATGTGTGAGATGTGTTATGGTGGTGTGGTGGCAAGCAAAAGACAACAGCTCTTTAGAGCTTACCCAGCTCAGCCAGGGCCCCGGAGCAGTGAGAAATGCTTGCCAGGACAATGCCTTGGTTGTCACCCTTCTTTGCACAATGGGGCATTGAGGGAGACCCACAGCCCAAAATGGCAGAGTTGGACTTTGAAATGTTTCCATGGTGTGTTGCACAGACGTGTCAAGGACTCAGAGCAGCAAAGAGCTGAGGAATTTGGTGTTGGGGTGGCCTGGGAGGACGTGGATCTCGTCACACCCATCACAGTGCGTGCTTGGCGTATACACAAACCCCGGGGTAGCAGGGAAGCTGGCTGTTCTGAGAAACTAAAAAACTTGCAAAGCCCTTGTGTGATATGTGGGACAGGAGAGATTCAGCTTTGGAGCAGCACCCTGTCACTGCTGTAGGGACAGGTCTGGATTTGGAGGGGAGGCTGTGTATCCTCATGGCTGCAGGGAGACCAAAGGCAGCACCCTGCCAGTGGGAACAGAGGTCCCTGGATGTCCTCAGGACCACCCTGTGTCTGTGGGGCTGGTGCCTCCTTCCTGATTCACAGGGCAGGGGGTGGTCTCTGCCCCTGCAGACTGGGATGCACTGGTGTGCACACTCAGCTGGACAACAGTGCTTGAGGCTTGGGCTGGCATTCAAATCCACTGCTGGATTTTAATATGATGTCTCCTGCACCCCATGAAGTTTAGAAGCACTTCTTTTCTTTCCTGCTTGTCCCTCTGCTCACATTTTTAGCCCTAAGACATTCTCTTTCTCTCTTGGTAAGATCCACAGAGAAAGGAAGTGCTGGTAAGGGCACAGAAGACAAAAATTTGTGCTTAATCAGGCCATGGTTCTGCAGCTTCTGAAATTCCTTGTTTGTTAAAATAATTTGGGATTTTTTTTTGTGTAAAAATTTATATTTCCCCAGCCTGTGAAGTAGAAGTGACTTTCCTATAAGAAGTTATTCTTGCTTGGTTATTCAAATAGAGCATTTATTTGCTCTCCTCATGTTTTTTCTCATTACAATCCCTTTCCTTCCCTTTCTCCAACCTCCCCTTGGGTCTCTCCTTCCTTGCCTGAATTTCAATTCAAAGCCCTGTTTGAGCTTTCCATTCTCTTCTAGGGCTGAGTCACTGACTTTTGTCAGCCTCCCACCATGGATGGCAAGGGGGAGGAGGAAGAGAAAGAAGAAACAGACAGAAATTGCTTCAACACCAGCCAAAAGCTGCATAAAAAGCCCCAAATGTTATGGCATCTGAAATAAAATCAAGCACAAGCCAGCCCTGCCAAATCTCCCTTGAAATGCTGGAAATCTGGAAGTGTTCAGCGCAGTTAAAGAGCAGATTTCTAATCTAAATGTCAGTGCAGGGGTCGGGTCCTGCTTTGCAGGTGGGGTGGCTGCGTTCTCAGCCCTTTGCAGGCACAGCCAGGCTCAGCATCCCTCCCCTGCTCTGGGGCATTGCTCTGCAGGGAGATGATGCCATCCCTGTCTCGTGCTGGTGGCACATGGGGCAGAGCTTGAGTTAATCCCTGGATGAGCACCTTGGAGCAATTCAAGGAATGGTTGAGCACCCAAGTCACTCCCAGCCCCAGTCCTTCCCCTTCAGGAGCTGAGGGAAGAAAAGGTTGGGGCTGCTGCTGCATCCCAAATCCCTCTTCAGCCCTGGCTGTGCACAGAGGGAGCTCTGACTTCCAGGGAGTGCCCCCAACCAGTGCCCATGCACGGGCATGCAAGGCAAATATATCCCCTGTACAAATCACCCCATACCTCTCTTCTTCCCCTCATTTCCATGGCAACAGATCTCGTTTCCAACTAGTGAGAAACCTGCCAAGTCTAATTAATCTTTCTGGGATGATGACGAGTCTCCCCTTGCTGAAATCAGACTCCTTATTGGAGCAGAGAGCCCAGCATGGCACCCAGAGTGCCAGAGCCCTGCTGCTGGCTGTGGCAGCTCTGAACCTCACTGAGCACAGCTGTGGGTGCAAGGAGGGCCCAGACTTTGAATTCTCCATGGCATCCAAAATTGTGGCCAGGTCTCTGCTTTTCTTGTTCCCCTCCATGATTTCATGGAGTAAATAATTTTTCTGTGTCTACAGGGAAAAGTCGCATCTCTCCCAGGTCTTTGCCTGGAGGGGGAAGTGTTGAGAATTGCTCCCCAAGGATATTTGAGCTGGATTTTGTCTTTGATTATCTTCTGGAAAAGCCCATTTTTCTCCACAGACTACATGAGTGCTAATTTTCTCCCCATCATGCCTCCTACATTAAACACCATCCCTCTGTTCACCCACCACCTTTCAGTGGCTTTTCCAAGCCCAGAACAGACCTTGCATGGTTTGCTTTCAAGGCACTTGGCTCCCACATCTCCCAGAGTAGGTGAAGGTTCATTTCAATGTAAGTCAAATAAAATCTACTTCTGCCATAAAAGGCTATCACTGGCAAGTGTCAGGCATTTTCTACACCTCTTGCCATAAACCTAAGCAGTTTTAACTGCATTTACTTATTTATTTGTGTCACCAGTTAATCTGTTCTTTTGGGAAAGGAGATTTTGTATTGTTTGTCATTTCAGAGACATTTTTTCCATCTCTTTCATGTGCTAAATCACAAGTTCTCTAATGTTGCAATCCATTTTTCTCCATAAAAGTGTTTAATAATGATAGATTAGATTGGCCTTTCTGACAGATTAGATAGGTTTTTAGGTTTGGCCTTTGATGAAATTACAAGGGAGAGCAGGAGACAAGTAGTAAAAAACGTCCTCGTAGTGAAAGGTTTGACTTCTTATCTTCATAGATTAGCACCCTGCCTCTGCAAACAGCTTCCAGAAAGCTTAATGAGTCTGTGGGGACTGACTGTTATCAGGAATAGTTGCTCTCTGGGGACTTGAAGGGCAAGGAGCAGCCACTTTGATTTAATGAGTAAAAATATACTGTGCTGCCCACTGCAAGGGCCATTAACCAGAGGAGGCCATGGCCTTCCTCAGTGCTGCACACACATTGTCCCTGCTCTCTGTCCCCATGTGCACCACTCCAACACATTTTGGGATATCCCAGCACAGCCAGTGCAAGGGGATGGGGAAAGGTTGGTGGTTTAAATTCTCAGTCCTGCCCATGGCTGGGTCCAGCCAGCCAGGGAAGGGGCAAGGCTGGAGTCTGGGATAAGACATGGGTGGGCAAACCAGTGTGATTTCCATCGAATAAAAAGGAGTCTGAGGACATCCTGTCCACCTGCACCTCTCTCAGGACATGTATTCATGGCAGACTGACGTGGTCTCCCTCTGCCTGGCTCCAGGAGCTGGGCAGGAATTTCAGGAACTGGGAGATGAACAGATCCAAGTGCATCCACTCTTCCACCCATGTCTGTGAAGAGCTGTGCTCCTCAGCTGTCACTACTGTGAAAAGAGACTGGGCTGCAGAAGGACACCAAGGGGATGGAAAAGATGGAAACCAAAGTTCTCAATGTCCTTCTCAACTGCAAAAGTGTTGGAAGATCCTTAGGGAAAAAGTTCTCCAGAGAGTCTGTGCTGCACAAAATATGCTCTGAGAATGATGCAGGCCAAGTGTTTCCAGGAGGAGCAGGGATGGATGGACCAAGCTTGTAGAAGCTGTGGGTGAGGCACCACCCAGAACAGTCACAGAATTAAAGAGGGTGCATGGGAAGGCTGCACAGTGGGGACGCAATGGGGAATCCATCAGAGAAGCAGCTAAACCAACTTGTTTAGTCTGGCAGAGATGAAGGGTGAGAGGATGGTCTCTATAAATACACATTTAGAAAGAAAAGCCCTATATTTATTTATATTTTAATTAAATTAGTTTCAAAATGGGAACCCTGGTTTTGTTATTTTGGTTTGGAGTTTTTTTGGGGGGAGGGTGTTTGTTTTTTTTTTTCCTAAAATAAATACAGTAGGGTTCACAGTCATTTCCACATATCAGTATCCTGAATTTGCTCCATGTTATAGAAATTTTCAAGTGTTCCCATTCACTTTTATCTTCTTTTCCAGAAGGCTGAGTTCAGAAGTGGCAGGAAGTGGTGGTGGGGCTGGAGGAGTGGGTCCTGCCAAGAATGACCTGTGCCTCCAGGAGCTGTGTGGGAACACACAGGATCTCCAGGGGCAGCCTCTGTACCTTGTGTTTCATGGCTGTGTTTGCTCCTTGGTAGCCCTGTGTCCCTGTGAATTCATCTCCCTGAAGCCAAAATCCCCCAGGCAGCCTCAGCCCAGCAGGCAAGGGGCTGGATGTTTGGTCACTCACAAGAACATTTCCAGGCCAAAAGGAGGGTGTTATCTTCCTGTGTGGACTTTTCTTTTCTCCAAATCTGCCCTTGGCTTCCTCCAGCAGCAAGGAATATCTCATGGCAGTTTCATCACAGACGACCACTTTTTTTTTTCTTTTTTTTTTTTTTTTAAAAAAACAAACAAAACAAAACAAAACAAACAAACAAAAAAAACCCAAAAACAAAAAACCACAAAAACCTAACACAGAATATTCTTCTTTCAAGAAATCAAAGCCAGAAGACATCCTGGGCCTTTGCACTGTGTCTTTAAGGGACAGCCCTGTCCCTGGAGGGGCTCTAGGACTCATCTGGATGTGTTCTGGGATTCCCTATGGGAGTGCCACAGCCCCAGGGACCTTTTACAAGGCTGAGCTGCAAATTCCGTGGGGGAGCTCTACAGGGAAGTGCCAGCATGTGGGAAGGACTCTCACAAAGCACAGGAGGTGACTTTGCTGAGTGAGGATGTCACTTCCCTGTCTTGGGAATGCCAGTGTCTCTTTTTTCTTTTTTCTAACCAGGGGAAACAAAAAATCATCATGAAGCTCATGCAGATTTCTGAAGCTGCTCTGGCCCTGCAGCTCCCAGCCAAGGAATGCTCAGGTGTCAAGGCAGCATCATTTCCCTGTGTGGGAAAAGGAGACATGCTCCCCTGCAGCAGAGCCCAGGCATTTCCCCAGAGAAGGCAGATTTGCCCCTCTCTACAGAAATATCTTCTGTTGTGGAGGTGGCTGCGGTGCTGCATTCCCTGATCCTGATTCCAACAAAACAAATAGCTGGGCTGATTGCTGGCTGGGGGAAAAAAAGTGACTTAACAGCATCACCAAATCATTCTCCTCTGGAACAAGTCCCCAAACTCCTCTGCTGCATGCTCAGTTTACACTGTGAGCACTTGGAGAAATCCTGCTCTGACGTGGGAATCTGTGCCTTTCCCTCATGCTCCTGGATTAATTAGAAAAGTCTTCAAACATCCCAAACACAATGATTTCCCTGTGATTTTTCAAATAAGCAATTTATTTTAGAAATAACACCTCAGCCTCGGGGACCTGCTATCTATGCAAGTATTTTTCATTAACTGCAGAGAGGAATCCTTCGGGGTGACAACATCAGCTTTCAGAGGACTGTAATACACTGCTAATTTGTACTTACTTATTTATTTGACAAAAGCCATGAAAACTGAAAGGCATCCCAAGGATTATTTTAATCTCCTTGCCATTCTCTGGGTATTGTTTGTATTCTGGGGAAATCACTTGAAATTTCAGCACTGTCTTCTCATACAAAGGATATGTTATTAACATGCATACTCTTTGGCAGCATTTCCACATGCTTTTTGAACCAGGAAGGCATTTTTTATCTTGCTTTCATTTGAAAGGTGGAAAAGCTGTTTTTCCATTAGGGCAGATCATCAAGGGAAATAGTTCAGGCTGGAAGAAATCAGTCACGGGAGTGTCAATTCAGCTGCACTGGGCCCCAGAGGAAAGCTTGGAGGAGTTTGGCTCTGTCTGGACTTCATCTAACACAGCAGACTGGCCAGGCCTGATGGCTTTTTGGTGTGTCCAGTGACATCCAGGGAGCCTGTGAGGATCTGTGGGGCAAAGTGAGGCTGGACGTGGCATGGAAAAAGAGGGACCAAAGCCCCAGCCATGCTGCTGAGGGTTTGAACCCGTGACATGTGCTGGCAGCAGAGCCTGGCTGTTCTGGGCTCAGTGAGATGATTTTGGCATCAGGAGGGGTTCAGTTCCCATCACCTGGGCTGATAGAATCTCCTTGGAACCCACACCAGCCCTGCAGAGCTCGACTCTGCTTGAAAGTTTTGTTAATCTGTTAATCTGAATTAGCAGCTTTCTCCAGACATGAGTCTTTCTCTGCTGCACCAGGCAGATGGGCTGTTTCTACCCCTGTAGATTCCTGTTTCTACCCTGTAGATCCCTGTTGCTACCCCTGTGGCTGGATCCAGAAGGGAATTTCTGCCCACAGCAGGGTTTGGAGCAGAGATCACAGAATAACAGAATCACAGAATAATGAGGCTGGAAGTGACCACTAAGATCATCAAGTCCAACCTATGCCTTAACACCTCAACTAGACTATAGCACTGAGTGCCATGTCCAGTCTTTTTTTAAACACATCCAGAGATAGTGACTCCCCCACCTCCCTGGGAAGACAATTCCAGTGATGCAGCACTGAGATTCCCCCAGCACAGATGGCCATCCCAGGAAGGGGCTCTGTGAGGCTCTGTCTTCTCTGTGCTCCTGGACACCCCCAGCATGACTTTATCTTTTGGCCTAAACCTGTGTGCAGCTGTTTCACCGCCTGCTTTGGGCCTGGAACAAACTTGCCTGACAATGTCTCACTTTGGCTTTCCCAAATCTGTTTGCTGGGAGTGATCCTGTGCATCACCTTGTGCTGCCAACCTCGCCTGCAGCCAGGAAAATGAACGGCCCCAGCTGGCTCCGTGTTTTCCCCTGGAGAAAGGGCACAGGTGAGAAGGGAAGGTGCCAGCACACAGCCAAAATTGGGTGTCCTGGGAGATGGCTGGAGATGTGTCCCCCTTTCTCACACGTGCAGGCACTGCCCTCTAGTGCTGCTGCCTTTGGACAGAGCTGGGAGTGTTAAATTAATCAGAAAAACGGAGAGCAAAGCTCTGGTCTGAGCTGACAGCACAGACAGATGGACAGAAATCCCTCAGTTCTGCCAGCACCCTGAGCATGGGGTGGCCGTGGTTGCCCTTTTCCCTGGAGGAGCTGCATTGGTGGTGGCCCTGGTGGCCAGTGGTGAGAAAAACTGGGACACTGTGGAGAGCTGAGACACAGAGTAAAGCCCATTAGACACTGGGATTTCCCCCTGGAATCACAGGAAGGTCTGGAATGGGAATCACAGGAAGAACACAGACAATGGGTGGTGGATCTGCAGGGATGTCCTCTCCTGGTGGTGCCTCATGTCCTCAGTCTGGTGGCAAGGATCCCTCCAAACTTGTGGCACACTCATGCTGGGAGGCTCCTTCACAACCTGTCACACTCTGCTGCCACCACGTTCCAGCCAACAGGTGATGACAGTGACACTCCTGGTGAGACAGGTGCCATTGGCAAAAATGGGGAGAAAATTTAAATCTGTTTTGAATTAGAACAGCAATGTTAGTTTAGGCTAGAGTCTTCCTTTGTATCTTTCTTCCTTTTATTTTTCTTCTAAGAAAAGTTTCTGTTTTCTCGCAAGTGTTGAACATTTTATTGCTTCATTTTCATTTCTTGATCACAGTTTGTTTGCTGTTGCCTCCTGGCTCTAATCAGCTCTGCTTTCTAGAAGGGAAAAAAAGGTTTTTCTTTTCTGAATGTATGTATATTTAATGAAAAAATAAAGCCCAAAAACTCTTACTACCTCTAGTTTGAAGAAAAATTTTATTGGTACCCTTGGGAGGTGAAAAGCTTTTCTATTAAACACAATGAGAATGGAAATTTGATCCCTATGATTCCACACAGCCTCTTCCTTCTTATTTCTGGCAGCATTCTCAGAGGATGCCTTTTATCTTCATATCATCTTGGCTGACACCAGCCCCAACCCATGCACTGCTCTCAACATACTTGAGCACAATCTTGCTGCTGAAAACACCTCCCATTGCTCAGGAGGGTGTCATTTATTCCTTCTACCCCAATGGTCTCTGGGGAGTGAGTGGGGAGCAGGTTTCTTCTGTGTTAATTGATGTAAATATACAATTAAAAGTTTCTCACTATCTCTCAGAGATGGAGACCAGTGGGAATGGGCAGACCCTTGGCACAGTCCCCTAGGGCAGAGCAGGGCCAGGGGAGGTGCTGGAGCAGAGCTGTGCTCTGGAAATTGCCTCTTCTCTGCCTGCCTCAGGTCCTCACTGTGAAGGTCACAGCTCCATCTCATGGTCCATGTACCCACATGAACCAGCCTGGGTGCCAGCAGTGAGATGTTCCAGGTGAGGCTGGTGGGCCCCAGAGATGTCTTCTGAGAAGCCTTAATTTTTCTAATTAATGCAATCCCAACAGTGTTACTTTGGTTTTAAAGACTTTTCTGGGCCTTCTGTAATGTTCTTCATATTGGAGTCAGAAACTGTACTTTATCACACTTTCTACTATAAACACTGGCCATGTTTTGCTAACTGTGATAGTTTACAGATTTCTAGGTGGGAGGAAAAAGTTGATTGACAGTTGGCTTGACCAATGTAGACTGAGAGCTGGAATTCCATCCTCCAATCCACAGGCCCCATAGGAAATGTTTAAAACTGAATTTTGTAAATAAACTCGCCCCTTTTTCCTGCTTCGCTCACCAGCGTGACCTCGTGTGGTTCTTTCCGTGCCCTCAGTGACACAACAGTCAAGTTTTTCATCTTCAATAAGTTCAAACCGACTAAATTGCTTTCACTGGAACATCCTTTCTGAAACTTAATAGACTGGAGAATTCTTTGGTTGACACATAAATGTCCTGGCCTCATCCCAGAAGAACAGGAATCAGGGTGTCTCTGCCTGGGACACAGCAAAAACCTGGGCACAAGTGGTTTGTGAATTCCTGCTGAAATTGATACTCTGATATTGATTCCCAGTGTAGATGGTGCCTCGTTAACAGAAGAGTTTTAATGGAGCCACATCCCCCTGCCAGCATCTCCCTTGGCCAGAAAGTAACTCTCTTTCCTTTTAGTGAGCTGAAGTTCTCAGTTAATTCTCATTTTTTCCTTAAATGATATTTCACTGGTACAGTAAATGATCAATTTCTGTTCCTTGTAACCAAGGTCAGGTGTGAGAGAATAATAGTCTCCTACCCCAGCCTGGCACACCACATGGAAATGATTTATTGCATTTCTAAAAGAGGATTCTTGACATTTTGAAAATGCAATGTAGTCCAACAGTAATTAAGCAAAAAGCAGGCTGCTGAACAATTGATTGCCACTGTCAGCAAAGCCTGATTAACTCAGATGCTTGAAGAACTGTTTCTGCCACCCATGAATTAAAGGTTAGTAATTAAATTTATGGGCCAGGGCCACTGTCTCTGGATGGCACTTCACTTATAAGCATCCCAATGAAGAATAATCAGATAGAAAAAACACAGGTTGTTACCTCAAAGGCTTTTTATTGAGAGACTGGGAAGAGTGGCAGAGGATTGTGCAGCTTTTGGGTGATGTGGCCAGGAAAGGCACCTCTGGCAGGACTGATGTCCTGACAGGGTGATGGAGCCTTGTTCAAGCTGAGAAGCAGAAACTTGACTTGAACAAGGAATTTTACTTGGAAAGGATGAATATTAGTGATGTCTCTCCCACTTGGAGCCTTCAGGGTGGGTTCCTGACCCACCAGCCTGATGCACAAAGCTAAACCTGATACAGAAGGCACTGGTTGAGTTCTCCCAGTGATGGGGGAGGCCAGACAGTGGTGGCAGGAGCTCTTGTGCAACACAAGCTGCTCACAATCTCAGCTGCTGCCAGGACCTTGTTTTTTGGGCCCACCTGGACATTGTGGAAAACAGAGAATGGACAGCAACTGCCTTGAAAAATCACTGTAAAGCCAAGGGCATCGTGATGTTCCAAAGCCCCCACATCTCAGACCCTCCCTTGTGCTGGCTGAGCAACATGAAAGAATTATGGGAATTTCCCATCCTTTAAAATGATCTAAATTTATGGCTCAGACATTTGGGGTTTCAGGTTCCCCTTTGGGCTGCCTCCTCTGGGATGCACCAGCCCCAGGGCAGCCAAAAGGCAGGGTTTGTACCCAACCACTGGGATGTGACCAACATTTCTGTGAAACAACACTTTGGGATTTGGGAAGCCACGGGTTTTTATTGGATTCATGAAAGCTGTGCCTTCATCATGCAGGTTTATTGTGTGTTTGTTGAGATTAAGGAGTTTTTGGGAGATGCCAGAAGTTCTGTTCCTGAGCAGAAGTTAACAGATGTTATTTGATTGCTTTGACAGTCTTAGGCATTGTTTTTGCAGGTTTCTTCCCACCACTGGGCTGTCATTCTTCATGAAAGCAACTTGAATTTAATTGCAAGGCTCAGTTGGACTCCTGCAGAAGCACTCTGTAGTCTCATTTTCACATTAGGATAAAAATGAAAAAAAAAAAAAATCAATGCATAATGATTTTTGCAATCTGCCATCCTCTTGGGTGAAATTCATCCAGAACAAACTAAAGAACAGTAAAAACCCACTTCTTCTGTGAAGACCCAACTCTTCTCATTACACACTGAAGATTTCTGCAGCTTTCCCTCCCCTCCTGCCAGTCTTGACAGACACATTTAAAATCCTTCACTTTACTGACAGCAACTGGAAAAGCAGTGTGACAGAGCTTGTGCTGCACCTTCACTGCTATTTTCCCTCTTGAACACAGGCCTGCAAACCCTCCTGTGCATCCAGAGGGTGTTTCCAGCACAGCTGGAGTGTTAGGGAGCAGGATCAGGATTCACACTCCCTGTGGGTGCACACACAGCATCTAAACGTGCCCATTGCCACCAGGTTTGCTCCAGCACAAGCTGCCTCTCCTGCAATTGCAGCTCTGTAACTACCAGATCCAAAGCAGCAGGAATCTCATGGGATTTTTGGTGATTTGGGGTTAATTTTATCAGAGTTGTTGGGAGTCTCATACTGCTGGCTTTGAAATTTTGTTCTTAGGCTCTTCCTAACTGACACCTGCACTGAATTCATCTTTCTTCTGTATCCAAGCAAGGGTTTTAGTCCTTTCAGAACCCTCTGCCTGGTGGTATTGCTGGTGGAGCTCCATGACAAGCACACACAGCTCCCATCTCACACCACAAAAACATGAAAATGTCACCATGGGGCAGACAGGGGTGGCCAGGGACATGTGGCCAGGGCAGCAGCATTTGCTCACACAGCCTGAACGAGATAAATAGGCTGTGATTCACATTTCCATGGGTTTGTGCACATTCACACAGCTGTACTGAAAGAAGAAGAAAGAGTTATTTATGATGTGTTGTGAAATATAAATGATATCAAAGTCAAAGCTCGGGGTAATTGCTGCTGAAGTAGATCCAAAGGTTGGCATTATGATTAAATAGTGCTGCTGCCTTTAAGGGCAAATCTAGTTACAGACAAACAACATGGAGGTCAGCAACAAAATATAATTCAATTCCTAGCTATGAATTAATGAATGTGCTTTAGATTAATTTAAATCCACAAAGAGACTTTGTGTTGCAGAAATCTTCATTAGGAAGTTTACCAGATTATTGCTCTGGCAGGGGTGCAGCTTTCCTCACTCCTCCAAGTGAAGCCACTTCCCACACAGCACAAGGAACGTGCCAGTGGATTTTCCTTCCCAAATCCATCTGCTTTGGGTTTTGATGCTCTCCCCCTGGTGCAGCTGACCTGTGCAATGCCTGTCACTGCTCACCAGGCTCTGAACAGGGCACTTGCAGGGAGCACCAGCAGGATGACAGCCTGGGGGATGTTTGAGCTCAGTTTGATTTGGTAGCAATGAGAAACAGTGAAATGGCACCAAAAACCCCTGCTGGAGACACCATCCAGGGCCCAGGTGAGAGCTTTCCACCTTTGCTCTGGGATCCTGGCCTCTCTGCAGGAGAACACAGGGGTCAGTGGGGTTTAAGTGTGCCCTTGAATGTTTTTTGGTTTAATGAGGCTCTTCCCCACCACTGCTTATGAGGGTGTGTGCTGGAAGTCTTTTATTTTTGAGGTTATTTGGAAGCTTTTCAATCTTATAATGGTCTCTGGCCATCTTCCTAAACATGCAAGGAAAAGAGCTGATGTAGCCAAGGACTATCCAGGGGAGGAAAATGAAATGCTTTCAGTGGTCACAAGAGGGGATGAAGTGGGGACAAGTCACACCAGTAGGTTCACAGCCCTGCCAAGGGGTGCTGAGCCCCAGGATTGCTGCCAGAGTGGGAAGGTCTCCTTGACCCTCCAGCCCTTCTCTGGAAGAGCTGGGGCTGGGGGGCTGTGCTGGCAGGACATGAAAGCAGCTCCAACACTGCCTTGGCTTTGCTGTCCCTGTCACGGTGGTGAGGGAGGGATGGGTGGCCAGGCCAGCCTTCCTTCCACCTCCTGTGACCTTCCTTTGCTTCTTCCAGTGCTGGAGGGATTTATGATGTGCCTTTATGGGGGAAGAAAGCTACACTTGAATTAAAATGTAGACCCCTCTGTCCTCACTCAGAGCTTCTGTGGCTTGGGGTTGCAAATCAAACCACGAAGAACACAGAGGGCACAGGGGAGGAGCAGACAGCACCTCCCCAGAGTGAAATATTTGGGTATTGACAGCCAGATCAGCTCAGCCCCAAACCAGACTGCTCTGAGCTGCTGCAAATAGAGACAGGCTGGCTGTGCTCAGCCCAGCACCTGCTTGTCCTGTGCAGGAACTTGCAGCAGGGATGACTGCTGGCCTCACCCCTGCTTGTGACACTGCTCACTGTCCCCAAAGCCCTGCAGGCAGAGCTGTTCCAGCTCCATCCACCTGCTGAGACCACACACCTGTCCTAAGCATAGCTGGGTGCATTGCCCCTTCTGTGCATTGCTGCTGCTTCTTCTGTGGGGACTTTTATTTGTGTTTTGCTTGCTTGGTGTTTTCTTAAGCAGAACACATTGTTCTGCCTGGTTTGATATGGTTTGCTGCAGAGAGCTGCCCTGGCCTCTGGTGGCCTCATCCTTCCCAGCTTTCTTCTCCAGGGGGTTTTGCTTTCCTGCAACACCAAATTTTGTGCCACAGAGGCCAGCAAATAATAACTTATAAGCCATTTTGGGCTTCTTTTAGCTCACAGTCAGGAGCTTGGGTGGAATACATTTACTGTGGACAAGTAGTAGCCATCAAATTTTGCTTTCCAAGATTTGTGGTAATTTCTCATGCACAAATTTCACTCATTATTCACGGTAGAAAATCAGCTGCAGCAATTTAGGAAGCTCAGGATGTGGCTTCTTTCACCCTTGTGCATACTTAGGCCTCAGGGAGTAGGTGGAGACTCTTCCACACTTATAAAAGGTGATTTCTAGTGACCACAGATTTGGTCCTGGGCTTTCTGGAAGGCTCTCTCTTGTTTAATTATGGGCTATTTTTTTTCCCAGGCACCATTCACACCATGCCTGGGGTCCCTGTGCAGATCCACAGAGTGAAAATCCCTGTCCTGGGGTAAATAAGCAGGTGGACTAGGGCAAGAATCTCCTCTTGCATGGCAGCTCTGATTTAGAGAACAAGATTCATAGCTGGCATGAAACAGTATAGCTCCAATGAAGTCAGATAATATCTGCTTGAAATGAGATGCTCTAATTTCCAAGCAGCAGGAAAAGCAGCTCAAGTTGCTCAGCTGAAGTTTCCTTTTGAGCACTGAGCAAGCAGCAGAAATCTCCTTGTGCTGCTCTTGGGGATCACAGCCCTGATCCCACCCTCTGAGATTTAATTCATTTTAATTCAGTCATGAGTCCCAACCTCCCTCTTTGTGGGTGCTGTAAACTGTCAGTAAGCTCTACCAGGAGATTTCCTCTCCTGACCTAAATGCCACGGTAGCATTCGAGCTGTGCACCTGCTCCCAGCAGAATCATTTCACTTCCGAGCACTAATTCAATATCCTGGCAGTCCCCAGGACAAGTGTGTGCCTGTTATCAGCATGTATCTACTATCTATTACCTAAATATGTTAAAGGGTCAACATGAGATTTGTAACCCTGTCCTTTAAAGGGCCTCATGGAAGGAAGGATCTGTGTTGGCAGTGTTGCAGATGCTTGATTCAAATGGAAGTTTATTAAAACATTACCATAATTCTGAAGGACTTTTAAACTAAGAAATAGAAGAAATCTTTAATTAAATCTCAAACCACAGTGAGAGGAAATACCAAGTGTGAAAATTTGAAATGAGCAGCACACCATAATAGATTCAGGAAATAGATGTTTTGGGCTCATGGAGAGTTCTCAAAATCTATACAATTAATTGAACAGGAATGCAAGTAGTGACTCCTGAGGAACAGATGGAGCAGAGAATCCTTGGTTCCTTAGCTGTTGTGTAAAATTCCAGCTCTGTTTCTCTTCCCACTCCCTCCCCTCTCTGGAGGGCAGTCCCCTGGTGTCACCAAGTCTCTCTTGGCACAAAGGCCACTGTCACTATCCCCTGGCTGGCTGTGTTTGTGCTCTTGCAGCTCAATCAGGGGAGGTAGAGAGGGAAGCAGAGACACTGCCCCATGGAAAGCATCAGTTCCAGATGTCTCTCCTGTAATCCAAAGCATTCCCGAAGTGCTGAGAGCTTTTTCTCCATGGGCACTCAGCATCCAGAGTTGGGATGAGATATTCACCTCCATCTCAAATGCTCATTTCCCTGGGATGCAGGAGTTTCCCCGGCAGCTTTGCAGACCCTGGGCTCTGTGTGTGGGTGTTCACTGACCTCTCCTGGCCAGACCCAGGCAACTCTCAGCCGGCTGGGAACCGGCTGCCCTTCAGCACCTTCCCCGGGAAAATACTCCTGCTGGGAAGCAGAGACCAGGCACAACTTACAAATAAAAGGCAACAGAAGAGGCAGAACCAACCCTCTGGGGACACAGCAGATCTTCCAAAGTGTCTTTAGCAAACTAAAAGCATCTGTGATTGTGAGTTATTATTGCAGAAATAAATCACAGGATGGAGACCTGGAAGCATCCAAAAAATCCATCTCAGTCCTGCAGTCCTTACTGGGGAAAAAAATTAGGGGTACAACTGAGGGCTGCAAAATGATGCCTGTGAGGAAACTGGGCAACCTGGGAAATATGAAATAAGTAATAGGAAGAAAGGAGAAAATCCAAGAGGTTATCACATGTATTTGAGAGGGCATCATTCCCTGAAGGAATCTGGTAAATCTCTCAGCTGCACCGTGTAGGACCATCTGTAAAAACCTGTATGAAAAATGGTTGTTGTTGTGCAGTTGTAGCAAGAATTCAAACAAGCAGCAGCAGCAATTTTCCTGACAAGATAAGCCAAACATCTCCCTATTCTTAAGGATTTCTATAAATTCCTCTTATTTATGTAACCATCTAAAAATACCTCATTCAAAAATAATTCTCAGCTGCTTATTTCAACACCTGCACCTCACAGCAGAGCTGAGCTGTCAGCTGGGAACTCACATTTGCTTTGAGGAAGGGGCAGCACTCACCCCTCTGCAGCTCCCAGGCAAAGCAGAGCTCTGGGTCCAAACAGATCCACATGTTCCTTCTCAGCCTGCTTTTTTCTTTTTTTTCCCTTTTTAAGAAAATTATTTATTTTTATTTATTATTTTTATTTATTATTTTTATTTTTAATATGTTTTATTTTTATTTTTATTTTTATTTTTATTCTATTTTTATTTTTTATTTTTTATTTTTTATTTTTTATTTTTTATTTTTTATTTATTTATTTATTTATTTATATTTTATTTTTTAAATTTTTTTTTATTTATTTATTTTTAATTTCTTTTTCCTGCTGGAAGACAAGGAGGATTAGCTAAGCCTATAGCTTAAATATTATAATTAATTGGTGCTTTTTGTTTCTTTATATGCCTTCTGCTGCTATGCTAAAAGTGGGTTTTCTTTGTGTGAGGAAGCCTTTGTTTGCCTGGAACGGGCTTTTCCCACCCCTGCATAAATAGCACTTTGAAAAATTGCATCACAAAACCCACAGCATTGGGATTTTAGAGAAAGAGCCTGACTGGCTGGAAACTTCACATAGCTCTGCAGCTGGGAGAGTGAGGCTTTCATCTGACAGGCTCTTTAAGGATGGTTTGACCTCTCTCTTCCTTTACATGCTGGGAGTTAACTCCTCCTGTAAGTGTCCAGCATAAATTATTTTAATGCAAATTTTCTTGTCAAAACTACAAACAGACATTTGATCAAAGGTCAGGTCTCCTTTGTGTTCCTGTTTGATATAGAAATTTCTATTTCATCTTTGACTGTCATGGTCAGTTAAGGGAACTGTTGCCTGATGGGAAATTACTGATGCATTTCATGTCCTCTCTCCAACAAGGCTTTTTTCCCCCTTTCATATCTTATGGGTGTTTTAATTTGAATATGTTTTCATTTTTTAATGGAATAGTTAAATTAGCTTTGAAAAATGTCGTGGTATGACACTGAAAATTGTCTGCTTTTTAAACTGAAGCTCAATTTACTGCTGTTTGATACCCTGGGAGCGGATCAAATAATTACTATTCCCTTACTGCTGGTTTTATTTCATGCTTAACCTGTGGATTTTTTTTTTTTTTTTTTTAATGGGACAGTGCCTAAAGAACAGGAATTGCAGCCAAAGGAAGGATTTTGGAAAATTTTGTATGTATTTCTTGGGGTTCTTTGGCTCTGCTGTATCCAAGAGAGCCTGGGGAGCCTGGAGCTCACTCAGACCTCAGGGAGCACAGTGGAGGGTGAGAGCTCCTGGCCCACCCTGCCCAGCTCTGGCATCTTGAGTGGGAGATCCTGCAGGGAACTGCCCCACCAAGATTGGAGGAGATACAGAAAATAGCTAGGGAATTATCCCAAAATCCCATTCCTATCCATACAGACACTCCTAAGAGATGTTTTCTTCAGTCCTCCAAGCAGTTTCATGGCTGAGTCTCCAGGGATGTAAAAGGATGACTCCTATGAGGCTTTGAGGTGCTAAACCTCCATAATTTGCTTAAAACAGGACAGGAGGTTTCTGCCAAAGCAGGGAACTGAACACAACTCCCCCTGTGGCAAACACCCCAATCCCCATTTATCACCCTCCTGCAACCCTTTTGGAGCTCTTTCTTCACAGTGTGCAAAGTCAAGTCCACATCTAAATCCTTGTAGGATTTACAACCTTGTAGGATTTACTAGCTCGGGAATGATCCCCAAATCCCATTCCTATCCATACAAACACTCCTAAGAGATGTTTTCTTCAGTTCTCCAAGCAGTTTCATGGTTTAAGCAGGCTGTACAGGACTGCCCAGGCTGTTTGCCTTTCCAGTCTTCCCCAAGTCCTCTTGTTTAAGTCCCTCTCTCCCCATTAGCTTTGCACCCGAGTCCCCTGGTGAGATTTAGCATCAGGGCACCTTTGGAACACAGGGGAATTTTATTTTAGAGCTGTGGTTCTTGGGCTGAGTCTCCAGGGATGTAAAAGGATGACTCCTATGAGGCTTTGAGGTGCTGAACCTCCATAATTTGCTTCAAACAGGAGATTTCTGCCAAAGCAGGGAACTGAACACAACTCTCCCTGTGGCAAACACCCCAATCCCCATTTATCACCCTCCTGCAACTCTTTTGGAGCTCTTCACAGTGTGCAAAGTCAAGTCCACATCTACATCCTTGGAGAATTTACAACCTTGTAGGATTTACTAGCTCGGGAATGATCCCCAAATCCCATTCCTATCCATACAAACACTCCTAAGAGATGTTTTCTTCAGTTCTCCAAGCAGTTTCATGGTTTAAGCAGGCTGTACAGGACTGCCCAGGCTGTTTGCCTTTCCAGTCTTCCCCAAGTCCTCTTGTTTAAGTCCCTCTCTCCCCATTAGCTTTGCACCCGAGTCCCATGATGAGATTTAGCATCATTCACAGTGTGTAAAGTCAAGTCCACATCTAAATCCTTGTAGGATTTACAACCTTGTAGGATTTACAGCAGCAAACCACTGCTGCTGTATCCCTTTATGTTTCCCTATGCAAGTGCAGAGAGGTGTCTGTGGCTGTGGGGCTGACAAACCCAGGTGAGATTTGAGGACCAATGCCCAGGTTATGATTAATGTTCAGCTGCCCAAACCTAGAGCCTTTTTGGGGGGTCTTGCCTGTTTATGAGTTCTGAAATCCATACCCCTTGGGATTTTTACTGATGTGCACCATGACTGTTACTCAAGACAAACACTGGAGCCACAAGCCCATCTAATGAGGTGGGGGGCATAATTAGATACCACTCTGTGGGAGATGTGAGATGCATTTTAGCCATAAGAGAATGTTGCCTTCCTATGTAAAACTACTTATGGCAAGGCTTGAAGACCTTGGACTCATGACAGAGACCCTGTCTCCTCCTCCCCACATGGCTCCAGTCTGAGCTCCCAAAGACCTGAAGCTCTTCCTCTGCTCTGTAGCTTTGCAAACCTCCCCTTCCATGAGCATTTCCCCGTGGCTTTTATGGAGCAGGATGTGCAGAGCTGCTGATCCATAACTCCCACTGCCAGGTGGTGTCTCCTGTCAGCAAAAAGCCTTGCAACCAATTTCCTTCTTTCTTGTGTTTCCTGCTGTTACCTTCGAGCACACAAACTGGTTAATTTGAGATGGAGATGGATGCGATGCAGATTGGATGTGCAGAGCCCTCCTTCGCCAGGGAGGTTTTTGTCCTCCCTGTGTTGGGATCCAGCCACTCCTCCCTTATCCAGCAGCATCTCCTGCCTGCCATGTCCCAGCTCTCCTCATCGGTGACAGTGACACCAGATGGCAGCAGTGGCCTTCGCATCCAGCTCTAGGTGAAGACGTGGCAAATGTTTCTCTCCATCCCATGTTTTTTCGAGGACAGCCTCCCTCTGCTTCCATTCAGCTCAATCAGCTCCCGCACGGACCATCAAAATAAAATTGCACCGAGTATCTACATGCTGTAGTTATTTAGTTTGTCAAACAGAAAGCCAACTTAGAAAGTCAAGAAAGAGAATTCCTATCTTCAGGTGTGCTTTAATTAATTTTTTTTAAATAACTGCACTGACACTGACTAATTCTTTTGATGCTGCACTGACAAGTGAAAGCAAAGAGCAGGATTTTTGAAATCATGAGGATTTTGGGATGCCTGGTTAAATTGGTTACTAACTGACCATCTGAGGAGCTCCCAGTGGGGAAGGGAGGATTTGTGGCATCCTGCATCTTTGGCCCTTGGTCTCATGTGGCTTTGGAAGGTGCTGGATGGCTCTGGCTTCATCATTTTGGAGCCTCCTGTCCTCTGTGCCCTGGTACCAGTCCTGCACTGCCACTCCTGCTGCCAGGGGGGTCAGCACTGAAACTGTGGCAAAGACCAAAAGCTGGGCCAGGAGGCCACAGGCTGTGTCTTTTTAAGATGCTCCCACCTAACAACCCCCCTTTGCAGGAATGGAATATGGGGCCCTGAATGCATTTTTGTTTATGATGAAGACTAAATATTCATTGAATTTTTAAAAACTGATCTAGGGGCTATCAATTGACCTGTTAGCCACTCCAGAAATTATTACTTTACTAACTGCAAACAGGAAAAGAGAACACCCAGCTTGGATGATGGATTGTTCTGTGAGTTGGGGCAGAGAGTTCCAGCAAAGAGAAATAACAGAGTTAAATCCCACTGACTGAGGGAAGACCTTATAGTGATGGACAAAAAAGGAGAAAGCCCCATAAGTGCCATGCTCGTTTCTTGGATTTCAGAATGGCACCAAAACCAACCAAAGTGGCACTAAGTAATTCACACTGGCACACTTTAAAACAGTTTTAAACAGCTCAGCAATGAGAATAATTTGGTTCAACAGAGGAGCTGGACTTTTTTAGGTTAAATAAGAGAAATACTGATATAGTCCAGGAATCCTGCTGGGTTTTTCCTCCTAGATACTAATTACTGCATTTTAACTTCTCTGCTACTCCCACTGACCTGGTTTGCAAACAGAAACAAACCATTACAGCCTAATTTATGCAGGGCAGTGACCCTGCAACTAGCAGTTTAGGAGACCTGGGCTCAGTATTCTCTTTACCTGTGCCCAGGAACTTGGGAAAATTCAAAATTTAAGGAAAAACCTCAGGAGTCAGGAAAACCTCAGCAAATCCATTAATCCTGGATTGCAGGCTTAGTTTCTTTTATCCATCTCCACTACCCCTGAGCAAACCATGGACTGGTCTCCAGGTGTGCCCATGGGATGAGCCTGGAGTGGCCAGGAGAGGCTGGGATGGATTCCTGACAAGGTTCTATATCAGAGTATGGAACAAAAACCCCCTTCAGACAGGACTGGCAGTGTCTCCTACACACTGCTATCTTGAAAACCCGATTTGGCTCACCAGATACCTCTTATAACAAGAATAGAGACCCCATCCAGCACCAGGCAAAGGGGACTGGACCCTACTCCGGGGTTACCAGCTCTTAAACCAGCTCTCTAACCTGAAAACAACTGGTGGCACATGAACATCACCGTGGCTGTTCACAGCTGAGAGAGGAGCTCTCACTGACTTTGGATACAGCAGTGTTGTGGCTTTGTAGCTTGGGATGCTGAGAAGGTGTTGCAGCATATTGCCTTGTAATAACATGAAGCAAAAGCTCAGCAGAAAGTCTGTGAACCAGATAAGATTGATTAAACAATTTCTAAGCAACGGGGTTGCACATAAAAATTTTATTAAAACCTCAAGTGCTAAATTTATTTCCTGGGTCTGTCACCGCTATTTTTTTTTTCAGTAGTGATAATTACTACATTAGAAATTAAATGAACCTCATATACTACATCTTTCAGACCTCCTAGGAGAGTTGTGAAAGTGATTTAGGGAAGTGAATTTGCTATTGTGCCTAATCAAGTTACAGTAATTGTCACCTATAATTTTAACTTGACTGCTATGTGTTTAATTGGAAGCTTTACCTTTGGTTTTTTTTTTATATCTGAGCTTCTCTGTGTTCCACTCTCTTCCCAAACCCACTGACAGAAGGCAAATCATTGCACACAGCTGTGCAGTCAACAGCAGTGCTGTTTGCAGCCACGCTGGCTTCCTGATCAACCTGATGTGTGGCAGCATCAGATGATCTTCCCTGTGACACCAGTACCAAGGAGGAGGTTAGTCTCCCTTCCCTGTGACACCAGTACCAAGTTGTGTCCCTTCAGAGTCCCATCATAGCTGTGCAGATATGAGTAGCTATCACCGTGATGCCTACCAGGGAATGAGACTGGGACACAGGTCTGGGTTCACAGAGCATGCAGCGCAGGAAGACCCAGTTTATTTACAAAATTGCACTTTTATAGATTTCCTATGAGGCCTGTGGATTGGAGGATGGAGCTCCCACATCCCCACCACATTGGTCAAAGGGGGATGTCACACAGTCTTGTTTGTCCCAGCATGGAATGTAAAACAATGGCTGTGTTCCATAAACAGAGCTGGTGTTTACATTAAAAGAGCGTGAGAAGGTACAGACTTCTCCTTAATACAAAACGCTCAGCAAAGCTAGGAAAAACTTCATGGCAACAAGTAGCAACAAAGGGTCTTTCTGGGCTGAGGGACCCCTTAACAGGACTGCAAGTATGGTTCTGACTGGCCTTTGGTTGTGCAGATGTTTGCTCAGAGATGTATTCCCAGACTTGACCCTGCTTTGTGGTTTGGAGGTGCTGGGTCATGTGCAGCCCCCTTTAGAATAGCTCATTAATTAAGTCTCTTACTCTGATTCCCCCAGCCAGACTGCATTGTTTCCTTAATGAGCTCTGTGGGACAGCAGCCAAAGGGTTTGCAGGTCTGCAGGTGAGTCACAAATAAGACACAGCAGAGACAAAGGTGTCCCAGTGCTTCTCAGCAGGACCCTGAGCTGCTGGGCTGGGAGCTGGGCCAAGAGGGGGGGCTGTTAATGCCTCCTCCCAAACACGAGTGCATTGCACAGGTTCCCTCCTGTGGTTTGAGATCTGGGCAACTGCTCTGGTTATTAATTCCTAAAACCAAACTGCCTCCTCCTCCCCCTTTCTTGCTAAAGAAATGCACCTGTGTACAGGTGTAGATTTGTGACTGCAGTCTGCAGCAGGACAAGGTTTCTCGTGGACTTAGGGAATGGTTATGATAATGAACATGGAAACTGAGTCACAATAACAGATGGAAGAATAGCCCTGCTTCTGACCATACCTATTCAACACAGTGGAATATTTGCCCTCCTGAAGTCCCATAATATATAAAACTTGTTCAATTTCAGCTGGGATCAAGCCCTTCATTTTTAGAGAGTCTTTTATGGAGAGTTTAAGATCCAGAAAGGCTATATTATGTTGATGCAATTAAAGGAGGTTACTCAAAACTATTTTATCACTGTAACACTCATAGAAATTATTGTGCCTGTGTGGCTTTGTGCTGGCATTCTGGAGCGATGTGTATGGAATAGCAGTAACCTTGTCCCTGAATAATTCATGTTGTTTGTCAGCCACTTCTTAAGCCTTTCTGCTTAAACACAGAAGATTAGCATTTTTGTTTCCTTTTTTTTTTTTTTTTTAATCAAAGGTTTGGGGTGGGGGGAAGGGAGAGTGTCAGTTTTCTTTTTAAATTACTTTAAACAGTTCCCCAGGCTTTCAGTAGGTGCCATAACAATTCAAACTGAGATATTTTGGTCTTAGAAGTATTTTAGCTGGCTCTTAGGCCTGCTACATTATACAACTTTCTAGTAAATCATGAATAAGCTGAAAGGCAAGAGATTTTTTTTTCCTAATTTCTCAAGGGTCCTTTTACTACCTAATTTGTTTTCATCCTATGTTATTTACTGACTAACTCTAATCAACATTTCTGGTATTGTTCCAGTCCACAAGTGTGGGAAGGTTTGGCAGGTAATGTGTGGCAGTGCAGGGAGGCTGAAAGATCCTGGCCTTGAAATGAATATTGCTGGTTGGAAATTGGACTGTGTTCATTACATGTTGCCATTCTCCTGAGCTTTTTCTTTGATTAAGGATGCTCCACTGCTGTAAAGCAGCAAAGCTCTCTCAGGTTCTGAAGTGACTTTGAGCTGCACAGTTGCAGTTCAGAAATACTCATCCTCAAAATCAACAGAATGGAGGTAAAAGTCAAGGATCTGGCTCAGAGTAGAGGGGGAAAGGTCAGCCTGGGCAAATACAGGGTTGGGGTGTGTTTTCTTTTTTCTTTGCTTCCACCTTACTCAAGCAAAATAGTCCTTTTTTTTTTTTTTTTTTTTT
>VXBR01004380.1:526049-552955 GCA_013400215.1 Cisticola juncidis
AGGGGTGTCTGGGGGGCAGTGGCGATGAAGGAGCTCGGGCCTGTGCTGAGGGGGAGCACCGCGTGAGGGGGCTCGGGGTGCCCAGGCTGGGAGGGGTCCCTGGGAGGGGCAGCGGTGCTCGGGTGTGGAGGTGGTGCCGTGAGGGAAGAGGGCGCCCGAGCGGGGCTGTGTGAGAGAGGGGTGTGCGAGGCGGTGTGCGGTGTTAGGGTGGAACGAGGCTGTCCCATGAGGGACCCCCCTGCTGTGTGAGGGGGGCGCAGCCGGGAGAGGGGAGTGGGGTCGATGAAAGGCTTCTATGAAAATGGGTGTGCTCTCTCTCCTCTGCCCCTTTGTGTTGACCAAATTTCTGTGCAAGCACTCTGTTGTAGTCAGCAGCTTTACCTGATTTGCAGCTCTTGCCACCTAATGTTTTTCTTTTGAGCTCTCCTTTGTTGTTGTTGTTGCGTAAAAATTTTCGTGCTATTACGAAACAGATTTTTTGTGCTTGAGCTATTGCTCAATTTTTACTTCGGGATTTATTTCATTAGGCTTATCACATGTTATTTAGGAGCATATGCTCTGCTAAATATGTTTCCACGAATGATATATGAGCTCCTTCACACCTGAGAAATTTCAAATTATAATTCAGTTTTATTTGTAGAGAAAACATGTAACTGTATCTATAAATTATGTGAGTTTAAGTTTGTTTCCCTACAGACTTATTGTAGGGCTGTTTCTTCATGAGCCTGTGCTCCAACCATTACTTGTGTAAGGCAGGAGCCAGTTCCTGTTTCAATATGAAGTTAAATATTTACATACAGAACGGTGTAGTGGCAGGGTAGGTTAGGGACTTACTTTATTCCTCTGTGTCCCTTTTCATTTTAAAGATCAATAAGTGTTGTATTTCTTGACTTGATTTCCCCTTTCCCAGTTGTATGAAGTATTTGTATTGTTCTCCTTAATGGATTTACACTTTGTAGTTTATAGCGGTATAAACTTTATAGTTGAATGATAACTGACATGTACATTGTGAAAAGGAAAAAAATGTGTTGTGGTATCTTTATAAATTCACTCACCCTTGACAATGTTTGGCTTGCTGTCGATGGATGATGATGCCGAGGAAGGGTGGAATATCAATTTGTCCTAATTCTTGGTCATGCATGGGTTTTTGGCACGTGTATGAATTTTTTTTGTTGGCTTTTTTTGTCGTTGTTCATTGTTTTCCATTAAAGTTTCAATTTTGCTTTGTAGAACCAAGTCAGTTTTCACAAACGTTGAACGGAGTTCCTCCCTCAAACCCAGTCATCAGTGGAATGGACCCCTTCCATGCTTGTAGTATTCTCCAACAGCTGAAGACCATGTATGATGAAGGACAGCTGACAGATATTGTGGTGGAAGTGGATCATGGGAAAACATTCTCCTGTCATAGGAATGTTCTTGCTGCAATCAGTCCTTATTTCAGGTACAACCCTCCATTGTTCTAGTAGTGATCAAAGCAGGTAGAATATTAGTGTGGGTATGATCTTTAAAATTCCTGTTTAATGAAAATAAATTCTGTGTATTTATAAATAATATCGTGCACCTAGCAGGTACAGATTATTGTTCTCTTAAGGTTGATGAATTATCAGTGTCTGTTTCTCAGAGGAAAGTTTCATTGGAGAAAATGTCACAATTTGAAGCCAAGCAAAACTGCTTACGATATGATGTCAGGGATACAGTAAGAGCAAACTGAAACTACTTGTTTTCTTTTCAAGTTCCATATTTTAGCATGCTAGAGTATGCATATGAAATGACCTGTTGAAAGTTGAATGCAAAGATTTGGATATGTCAAGAGCTTTGCTTGTAAACTCATTGAATTTTAACGTGGGGTTAGTGAGATAATTAAGCAAGAAGTTCCACTTTTGTTTCTGTAAGGTGTAGGAATGACCTTAAATGTAGGTCCCCAAAAGGAATGTTTAACACCTGTGATGAATGTGTTTGTGCTGATGGAGGGACAAAGGCATTGTACAGCTGTACAGTGTATTTAATGTGGTGCCTGTGGTTCAGGGTAATCACAGACAAACTGCTGGGTGTTTCTGTTGTGCAGATCGATGTTCACGAGCGGCCTTACCGAGAGCACCCAGAAGGAAGTTCGGATCGTTGGCGTGGAAGCAGAGTCCATGCATTTAGTGTTGAACTATGCATATACCTCCAGAGTAGTGCTGACAGAGGCCAACGTGCAGGCTTTGTTCACTGCAGCCAGTATCTTCCAGATCCCTTCCATACAAGACCAGTGTGCTAAATACATGATCAGTCATTTGGACCCGCAGAACTCCATCGGGGTGTTCATCTTTGCTGATCACTACGGTCATCAGGAACTCAAGGACAGGTCACAAGACTACATTCGCAAGAAGTTTCTGAGTGTCACCAAAGAGCAAGAGTTTCTTCAGTTGAGAAAAGACCAACTGATAAGCATCCTCAACAGTGATGATTTAAATGTAGATAAAGAAGAACACGTTTATGAGAGCATTATAAGGTGGTTTGAGCACGAACAAAATAAGAGAGAAGTGCACCTTCCAGAAATATTTGCCAAATGCATCCGTATGCCTCTGTTGGACGAGACATTTTTAGAGAAAATCCCTCCCGTGTTTGCACAGGCGATGGCCAAAAGCTGTGTACAAAAGGGACAACCCAGTGCCAATGGCTACACACAACGGCTTGGAATGACCGCTTCCGAAATGATCATATGCTTTGATGCTGCCCACAAACACTCAGGAAAGAAGCAAACAGTGCCTTGTTTAGATTCGGTCACAGGGAGAGTGTTCAAACTATGCAAGCCACCAAATGACTTGAGGGAGGTCGGCATTCTCGTGTCTCCTGACAACGATATTTACATCGCGGGCGGTTACCGGCCCAGCAGCAGCGAGGTCTCCATCGACCACCGGGCAGAGAGTGACTTCTGGATGTACGACCACTCTGGCAACAGGTGGATCCCCAAGGCTCCCCTGCTGCGGGCCAGGATAGGCTGCAAGCTGGTTCACTGCTGTGGGAAGCTCTACGCCATCGGGGGGAGAGTGTATGAAGGAGACGGGCGGAACTCCCTCAAGTCTGTGGAGTGCTACGACAGCCGGGAGAACTGCTGGACAGCTGTGTGTCCCATGCCAGTAGCAATGGAGTTCCACAGTGCTGTGGAGTATAAGGATAACATCTATGTTTTACAGGGTAAGGTGGTTTGGCTGCCTCTGTGGTGTTTATTTGAAGTGGGGATTGTTCATGCTGAATGTGTTTTCTTAAGCAATTTGGAAAAACCCTTTGGGCATCTGGGGTAGGGGAGGGGGGGAACTAGGAAGAGGAAGGTTGCTGCTTGAGATCTTATGACCTGAGAATGTGTCACTAAGTTGTGGTACTGAATTATTGGACAGATGGCATTTTTGGTGGTATTCTGAGTCAACAATACAGTGTTAAACTTTACTCTGAAAATTCTTTATTAAATCTTTGCCTGGGTGAAATGCACCAATGTTGAAGAAAAGATACTGTTCTATGAAAAAGCATTTTGCATTTTGCTTGGCTAAAGCTGAGAAAATTCCTGGTGTCTTTATTCTTGGTGACTTGTAAAAGTCAGTTAAGGACTTCTTAGTCTTCATTTCCTGCCCTACCCTGCTTTCTTAGAAACTAGGTAGAGAGAAAGCATCTCTCTTAGTTAACTCTGTTTCTTTGTCACTAATTGCAGTACTGCCCGTACATTCAGTGCACACTGAAAAGTGCTGAGGCTGGTCTGAGGCTGTGGTAAGAGGCCACAGAGTGGAAAGAAGGAAGGAGGGGGAGGTGTTGCAGTTTTGTTTTGCTGAGGGCCACCTCTGTGAACACCTGCACAAATTGGGGTCTTGCATGTGCACCATCTCCTTCTTGTCTCACTTCCATACAAAGCTGGACCACGGGGAAGAAACAGGATGGGGAATACTGTAAGATCCTTATTATTTACGAGAAGAAGTTTCTCTTATTTCTTGACTTTGCTTTCGTGATCTTCCATGTGATGTGCAGTTTTCTTCTTCCCTTCTTTCTCTATTGTGTTTGACTCTTGTTGGTTGTGGCTTCAAAGGTCTCTCTCTTGAGTCAGATGTCTGCTTTAGGTGGTTAGAAAGGAATGCTGAAGAATACTGAATTTAGTATTTGTTCTTTTAATGTTTCTTAGAACTGATAAAAGGTGGATGATATTATTATAACTATAGAGTAAAAGTGGACCTTGTTCACAAATTTTAGCTGCACGGATGCTGTGCTTCAGTGCTTTAACTGACTGCTCATATAAATAAGATACTTCCTGTGCTAACCAGCCAATTCTAAAGAGTAGTGTCATGAGTAGCTAGAAAAACCCTTGACTGAGTTGTGCTGTAGTACAAAGAGGTTAGCTTTTAGTAATTTTTCTATGAAAAATTCAGAAGTAGTCAATAAGAGTTGATGAGAATGTGCAAATGCCTATGGAATGCAAATATCAGGAGACAGCACTGTGGAACAAAACTGAAAAATCAAAATTAGTATTCTCTGTAAGACTTTATCTCTTAAACTCTGTTCCACCAATTTTACTGTCTCACTTCTGTATTTGTTGTACTTGAGGTGCTTGGTCACACAGCTTGGTTAAAATGCTTCAGATAGCCATGTGAAAACATACATGATTTGAATTATGCTAGTATTTGGCAGATGTTAGGCCTTTCTCCCACTGGACTTTACAAAAGTCAAGGTGGTCTTTGTGTTCTTTTCGTGAACTGTACAGAGCATGAGGTTTTGGGCATCTCAGCTTCCTTTACCTGCAGTTTGTAGCTGCTGCTCTGTGCACCCAGCACCAGAGCTGTTCTGTAACCTAACCAGAAACCTAACTGTGAACCAGGAGCTTCATGCAGGTTTTCACCCGGCCTCTTTTTAAGAAAATCACCTTAAATGTGTAACCCAGCCACCTGATACCTGCAGCTTCAAAATCTGTGTGTAGTGTAAGGCAGTATTCAGGGATTGAAAGCTGCTGAACCTGAGCAAATAATTGTGAGACTCCCCATCTGCAGATGACACATTGTGAAGATGTTAAAGAGTGAAACAAATGTACTTCAGACATTTCAAGACCGGAATCCTGAAAGGTTTTGTCCCAAATTAATAAGATTGGTTTAGAAGTTATAAAGGATACCTAGAAACTGTAAAATGTGTTTCTGATATGCTTCAAATTCCCTCTGCTTCAGCTGAAACAGAAAGTAGGTTTTAGTCATGCTGTTAATATTTTTGTAAAGCACTGAAAGGAAGGCAGTTGATGGTGCTGGGGTGTTTGTTGCTGGGATCCAGGCTCGAGAAGCTCAGAGTGTTTCTGTCTGTGGAAGGACGTACCTGAGCGCGCAATTGCCGCAGAACTGCACACAAAGCACGAGTTACGTTTTCCTTTTCCTCTCTGTTTTCAGGGGAGTTTTTCCTTTGCTACGATCCCCAGAAGGATTACTGGGGGTTCCTGACCCCCATGACTGTGCCTAGAATCCAAGGCTTGGCTACAGTGTACAACGACTCCATCTACTACATCGCTGGCACGTGCGGGAACCACCAGCGCATGTTCACCGTCGAGGCCTACGACATCGAGCAGAACAAGTGGACTCGAAAAAAAGACTTCCCCTGCGACCAGTCCATCAATCCCTACATAAAACTTGTTCTCCTCAAAAACAAACTCCATCTCTTTGTCAGAGCTACTCAAGTCACTGTCGAGGAACACGTTTTCAGAACCAGCAGGAAGAATTCACTCTACCAGTACGATGAGGTCACTGACCAATGGCAGAAAGTCTACGAGACTCCAGACAGGCTCTGGGATTTAGGCCGGCATTTTGAATGTGTTGTTGCTAAATTGTATCCGCAGTGTCTTCAGAAAGTTATTTAATTTTTTTTTTTAATTTCTCAGTAACAGGCCTTAGTGATTTCAGTGGTAATTTGATGCTAGAGAAAACATGTCTTAAAAGAAAACAAAGAAATTCTGTCAGTATTTATTGTAAGATGAAACAGACAGGTTTTTTTTGTATATGGGGATGGGTGCTCTTTAAAGGTTGCAGTCCAGGGAGGGAATTGTTCGTTCAGTTTCATATTTACTGATATTTTCCTGGGAAATGAGAAGGAGGTTACAAAGTGCAATTATCAGCATTTTTTTTCTGGTAAACACTTAGTCATGTCATACTAAAGGGTTTTTTTGTGGTAAAAGCAAATTAGGTGGAAGAGCCAGGATAACTATGCACTACAGTGAAAGAAAATCTAGCATTAATAGCTAAGGATGTCCAAGATGTGTTGAAGTGACTTTTCTTTTTCTCTTTTTTTTTAATACGGGTAAAATTTGAGGCAATATCACTAAGTTTTGGTTGTTTTTTTTTTTTTTTTTTTTGAATTTAGATTGAAAATACGTAGAGAGGAATGGTAGATCTTGATTCATAATGATCTCTTCTTTTGTACTGTTTTTGAAGTCTGCTAAGATGTTTGTGATGTTGTTTGTGCACTGCAATTTGGGAGAAAAACTCAAGCCAGAATTGGATTGTGGAGTACCTTTGCCCCGGATGGAGGCCTGTTCATATTGTTGTTCCAGTTCCTGTCTGTGGATTTTTGTTGAGATTGAGCTTAATGATAGTGGGGAAAAACCCCAACACCTGTTTTTTGCCACATAGGTGTAGTGCTGTAAAAACTTTTTTTTTTTTTTTTAAACACTGATTAAAACCTTTTTTTTCACCCCGTAAAGGGCTTTAACCCAAAAGTTGATGGTGCTAGTACATTTTTAATACTTGTTTGTCTGAACTGGGCCAGCCTCCTCTACTGTTTTAGACAGCCTGTTATTTTCCATGGAGTGTGTCTGTCTTCAGGCCCTGTCCTGTCATCAGATTGTCTTTTCTAACATAACATTTTTACTGCAGTGGTGTTCTTGCACAGAATGGTGACAGGATATGGCCTTAATAATAGTGATTCTCTTTTATTTTTTCTCTTTGTGTGGAGTGTTCATTCTGTCTCCACTACAGTACAGTGCTATGTGCAGAGTTGGCATGTGCTCTGGTGATTTGGAAAAGTGTGGTTTAACTTTGCAAGTTGTTTTTCTTTTCTCTTTGCAGTCAAGCCCCCAACTATCTTCTGTTTCCTTCTGATCTATAATGTGAAAAATTGCACTACTGAGCTGTCAGCATTATCAAGTGTGTTAAAGCAAAATTGACATTAAGCATCCATGGCTTAAGTAATCTTAGGGGAAATACAGAATAAGGAATATATTGCAACACTTTTCTTTATGTATTTAACATTTAACTTATTTTTAAAAAGTAAATAAGTTTAAGGTTCAGCCTCTACTTCAGTAGTGAAAATTGGATTTGAAAGGGAAAAGAGGACTCCTAAAACTTGCATCAGCTGTAATTTACCAGGTTTCTTACAGCTCTGCTTTTTGCAGAGCTTTCAGTTATCTCACTCTTTCCTGGTTTTTCCTGTTGACCTAAGTAAACCAGTTAACTTGACATGGCACTGGCCATCACTGGCTGAAAGTGCTTACCATTATCTGGCTTAACAGCTGATATTTCAGTCAGCCAAATATTTAGCTCATTGTTTATCCCCCTGGCATGGCTGAGGATTTGGATAATGTTTGTTTACTATGTGGTCTTCCTGTTCCCAAATGGAATCTTCCTAACACATGAAAATACTCGCCTGGTTCTATTTATTAATTCTTGCACAAAATGTTTGAGAGGCAAAAACAAAAAAACTGTGAAATGGAAAGCAAAATAAAAATGCCTCTTTGCATTACATACCTCATCTTCCAGAGATTCACCAAACTCTTCTTCCAATGCGAGCACCTGCATTTTAGTTTTTTTTTCCTGAATTTGGCAATTCTCGCTAAGACTGCATTTTCCAACAGTGTCGAGGTGTGTTGTTTCTTTGTTTAGTTTTCTTCTGGATAGTTTTATCTGTGCATAGCCAAGAATAAGGGGTTTTCTGAAAAGTACAACTAATTTAATTTTTAACTAACGATCCTTAGTCCTTGGCTAGCTCTCTTTGCGCTGTTGTAGGCCTCTAGCTGCAAGCTTTCTGAAGCACCCTCCCTAACAGTGTTGCATTTGTGTGTAAGACCTTTTTTTTTGTTTTGCAAAGTGTTATGTAACTTTTTCCTTGTTTCTTTGTTTGTTTTTCTTTTTTTTTTTTTTGAGCTTGGTTGAATATTTACAAGATTTCTTGCTGCTTTTTGACAATCTATATTTATTTAGTAGAACAAATTTCAATATATTACTTGAAACTATGAAATAGAATTGAGTTAGCAGTTGACTGGTCATGTGATGTATAGAAGTACAATATGCTGTGGTTAATTCTGCAGTAGGTTTGTTAATTTTGTTTATCTGCACTAAAGTACGAAGATCTCCATTCTGTTTAACCATTCAAACTGAGGGTGTGATCCAAGTCTGTCATGTGTTTGAAAGCTAAATCCTGGAACTTGCTGTGGGAGTAGAATATACTAAATCTTTTGCATGAGGAGTTTGTTGAGACAGTAATGTAGCTGTGACATTTTGCCAATTCTTAAATGCTTCTACGTTATGCTGAAAGTCAGATTCCTGGTAAAGTTTTGCATTAGAGTCAGGCTTAAGTAAACTTGCACAGCACAAAAAAAAATAATTGCACCAAAGGTACTGATAATATTTGAACAGTAATCTGTACATTTTGCTCATTTGGAAATTTTTTTTTTGCATTTGTTTATTTCCCTTCATGAAATGAATTTCTAGTGTTGTAAGAACTTAGGTGAGTGTAAATCTCTTCCAAAATGATTAGTTACTTTAGGATGAAACATTTTGTAATTTCCACTTACTTCCATCAATGGAATTTAGAATAACTCAGAGCAGTTTTGGTGCACCAGACATGCAGTGTATGTTCTACAAGAGATCCAAGAGCTCCCTGTTTGCGAGGCTGTTGAGAAGTGGCATCCAACATTCAGTGCTCAGGTATGTTAGTAAGAAGTACTGTAGTCCTATGAGGGCAAATGTGTGGATTTTTAAACATTTTGCCATAATTGCACAATTTTGCATTTTTACTTAATGTCATGTTATGTTTCTTAAAATAAACCTATTGTTGAAATACAGTGGAGTTAACTGTTTTTGTGACAAATCTGTGTGCATTTTAGTAAATTTCTGAAAATTAATCTGATGTATTTTTGATGTTTGTTCAGTTCTTCTATTTCTGCACTTGTGTTTCACCTGTGTGTGATGTCACTTTTTTTTTTTCAAGGTGGAAGGTGCTTTGTCTTTTGTCTCATTCCTGTGACTGTTCAGGTGTAACTTCTCTTTTGTTTACACACAGGTGACATGGTCTTTCCCTTCCCTTTTTCCTTGCCTTTGTCTGCAGCTGGCACCCCAGCAGGAAGTGTCATGTGGTGCTTTCCAGCCTGAGAACACTGGATATTACAAAACCCCAACCCCTTTACACTGAATTTCCCAGCACCCTTGCTGCAGAGCTGAGAATGATAGGCCCTGCCTTTTAAAGCAAAGCTCCAGCATTATTTGTGCTTTCTGCTGCACTAATGGTGCTCAGCAGAGCTGCTTGTACATGATGCTGGTTATTTGAGAACCTTTGTTCCCTTCCAAAGACTCCTGTGACCAATGGAAATGCCAAGTCATGGCAGCCTAGGAAAACACCATGGAATTCTGTGGGATGGGGCAGCGAGGTTGTGCAGGCAGTGTCCTGAGCTCTGTGACTGCAGAGCTGTGCTGGGATGGTGGGGAAGGCTGCACTGTTTGGGACAGACAGACCAGGAGGGCACTGTGGGTTCTAGTGGCAACTCTGGGAATGTATCAAAATCTGTCCTGGGGCAGATGATGAGTGAGTGGAGACCTGAGGGCTCTGCTCACAGGGCAGCCTGGTGAGGGTGCCCTGCTGTGGGTGTTTGCTGCAGGCTGCCTGAGCACGGGAGGGTGAGGAGTTCTCCAGGCAGCCTCTTCAGAGGTCTTGGCACAATCCCATAGGAACAGGGGTCCAAGAGAGCTGGCTGATATTAAAGGATCACGTCCTTCAGAGTCTAATGATGATGAACAAGAAATTGGGTAAAAGGGACAAGACACCTGGGTGAGTAAAAAGGGAATTCAGTTCCTGCATAAGCAGGAAATGCACAGGAGATGGAAGCAGGGTCAGAACAAGAGAGGGACAGGAGTGTTTCAACCATGCTCTGATTCCCTAATTTCTCTTCTGCTGTGCTGGCAAAGAACAGATTCATGGATTGTCCCTCAGTGCCCCAGGTTCCTGTGGAGCTCTTGTGAAATCCTTTCAATGCTGCATTGTGTTACAGTGCCAGTGCTATAGCAGAAGAGATGAGATCACTTTGCAAGGTCAGGTTAACCTGCTCAGGTGCAAGCAGGGTGAGCAGCTAACTGAGGGAGCTGGGGAGCCACAGGTTTCAAATGATTATACTCTTCAGTGCCAATAAGGATTTTCCTTCTGTGGTTACTAAAGTAAATTACAATGTATTTTTTGAAGAGAGAAGTAGCTGAGCCCTTGAGAGATTGTTTCTGTCTGCAGGTTGGGGGTGGAATTACTTGCTGGGCATGTTTTTCCTTTTGGAAATGAGTCATGTTATTTGGGAGCGCTGGCTGAAGAACAGGAACACACAAACCCCTGCATACCCCCTAAAATAAGGTAGCATTACTGAAACGAACTTTTCCACTGTGTTTGTGCCCCACAGCTATGCAGGGAGTGTCTCACAGCTTGGCACTGGTGTGCAGCCAATAGGTGGGGAAATAACCATCCAGCTGTTGCTTTCTCCTTATCTCTTTGCACATGCTCTCCCCTCTGGGCCTCTCGAAGATGGAAGAGTGAGAACAACAAAGCTGGAACCTCCCCCATTTCTTAATGTCTCACTGAAGTCCCCATGCCTCACTGCTGATTTTTGTGTTTTACACAAATAATGATGGAAATATCCACTGTAAGAGGCAGGTATTTATTAACTTTTACAAAGATTATGTGATCAAGTTACTTAACAAGTAGGAGCAGCAAAACCAACTGATTTCTAATGTCTCTCCAAGAGGAATTTCTGAAGTACAACAAAGGCCTTTGTCAGCTTTCCCTTTCAGAAGGTGTTGGTGGAGTCTCTGTTTTTAATCAATCAGTAGGACTCAAATCCTGTACAGTCTCTACATCTTTGAAAGCTTTGGCCCTCTATAAAATGCAGTTTAAAGCAGCCCCCATCTGAGGACTTGGAGGGTGGTGAGCAGAGAGTGATCGAGCACATGGACAAAACCCTGAATATTGTATTTCCTCATGGAAAAAGTGCTAAAATCCCACTTGGAGAACATTTGACTGGGTTTGATTGTTTTTGAAGAATTAGGTGAATTCCTGCATGTCACAAGCTTTGAGTGAAGAAGGCTTAGATCTGCTTGAAGAGGAAGAAAAGGGAAATAGGTTAAGCATGATGTCCTACTCTTTGTAGTACCTGGGTGGTGGGGAGACCTTCCCAGCATGGCAGGACCTCTGTGTAATTCATACAAGTGGGTCACAGCTTTCTCCTGTGCCTCCCCTTTCTGTGGCTGTGAGCCAGGGCATAGTCTGCTCCCAAAGCCACACCAGGGGAACAGAGGCTGTGCCCAAATAACCTCAAGCTGCTGTTTTTTAACAGATCAGCTCCACAATTTATGCATTCTGTGTGCGTATTTAGACCTTTAAGTGTCACTGAGTGCTAGCAATGATAACATACCTGTAAAACATTAACCAAAATGGTATCAAATAGATCTGTATTAAGGAATGCCCTCTGTGTTCCTGTGTCTCAGATCTGCATGTGACCTCTGCTTTGCAGCCCTCACTGTCACACAAAAGTAGCAATGTCCAATCCAAGTGTAAGAACTGTGAACTGTATGCTCACTTTATGACAGCTTTTGATCCTTTTATTTAATGATACATATCTAATTTTTGATTATCTATAAACTCAGTTCTAAATTTCATTAGATTATTTTGAAGTCAAGATGGTATGTGACATATCAGTTGCAGAAAAAGATTTGCAGATAAATTCTGAATTACCTTAAACCCTTCCAGACTGATTCAGTTCATATTCCATCAGTAACAGATTTCTTTATAGATTCTGAAAAGTTCAGGGGCAGGAATATTAGGTGAATATCAAATTAACCTTCTCCAACAACCAATAAATTAAGTGCTGAAATTGTCTCTACTCTGCAAATTTACATTTTATTTTTCTAAAGTAAAAGTTATACCACATTTTATATCAAAACTTTATGGAGAGGAAGTGTTAAGAAGAAAAAGCCATTGGATTACTCATTCAAATTTCAATTTTTTATAGGCCGATGAAATAGTGAAGGAGAGTTTCTGCTGCTTTTGTCCATCTCAGCCACAAGGGAGGTGTGCAAGATTTTCCAAAGTGCTTTAGAAGAGCAGTCTCAATAGTCTGAATTGTTATTGTGTCTGAAGTGCACTAGAAATGGTCACAGCCCAGTAACTATCAGCAAAAACCTTTATAAATTAGGCAATTGCTCAAATCTGGAAAGAGGGACAATGTCTAACAAATCCATGTTTTGATTTGGTAAAGCACCAGTCTAAAATGGCTCAGTGCTATGGGAACTTTTAAGTATCCACAAGCAAAATGGAAAGTACATCTTTGGAAGTGTAGGAGTTAATTTATTCTCTTGCCATGCCATTCTTTTTTATGGTAGCATTCTTCCAGCACTACACCTTTAGGAATAAATGACTCCCATGAACTCCAGGTCTGGTTGCATTCTCCACAAGCAGCTCCTGGTGCCCTCCATGGGGTGGAGCACAGAGGGCCACAGGCAGCTCCAACAATCTGTAATGAACCCCCAGAGCACCTATAACTGCCTTGAAGGATTTACTCCTTTTAGAAGACAGAAAAAGCACCAGATATGCTTGTTATGTTTCTGGCTGTAAAACATTTTAGAGAGAATAACTGGTAGGAGCCATGACTGGTGAGGCAGAAGGAGCTGGACCACAAGATGGATCAGTCCAAGGAATGTGCAATTGGAATTCTCTCCCTGACCCTGAACTGATGGTGGGTGCTTGGGGGGAGCTGCCTGTCAATACTGCCCAAGCTCCAGCAATTTGCCATCTTCAATGCCAGAGGTGACATCTCTGTGTTTAATAACCCTCAATGGATTTCTCCTGAGAATTTATCTTGTTGCATCTGAACCCTGGAGACTTTTTTTATCAAGCTGTTACAACTGCCTGGTAGAAAATCTTTTTAAATGGGAGGTGTGTATTGTGTGTCCTGTGTTGTGGGAAGAGCACCTGAGCTGGCTGGGAGAACACCATTTGCAGCCTTTTGTGCTAATGCAAACTGGGCACCTGTGTGTGGGTTTGGGCATTTATTGTGTCCTTGCAAGGAGGATATTTCTGCTGGGAACATATGGAAAAGTGTGGATGACTGCATGTGGCTACAAGGCAGGAAATATGGGCTATAGGAGATGCTGACTGGCAAAGTTAACTCAGATGTATCATTTGATGAATTTTCTACTCAGACTGGATGAAAACATTTCCCTGGCCCACCTACAATCTGTAGTTTTTCTCTTATTTTTCTTTAATTTTCTTTTCTCTAATTTTTTCTTGTGCTTCAGTAGTGCGTTGCAGTGTTGGGATTATAAACACGGCAGGGGAATGTTTTAAATCCCCCAAATGGGGATTTGCAACCTAAGCCTGGAGGAAACATTCCTACTGAAATTGGGTTACATTAACCTTTACAAAGCTTGGACTTGCATTGTGGATGTTACTCATTTAATAGTCCAAGTCAACTGCTTGGTTACTGGTAAAAATTCAGGAATTTTCTGTATCTTTTCCTCTCCCTCCAGGGTGACATTTACCCCTTGATAAGTGTTGCTGTGGTTTGTCAACTCCTTCATCTTGTGGGTGATCAAAATCAGTCTGATGCAGGGTTTTGGGTGACCCAAAAGTCAGGCAGGAGATCTTCAGGCAGAAGGGTAAAATTCCTGTAGCAGGATGGGCAAAGGCCTCTGTATGCAAATTTCCCTGGATGAGAGTGGGGAGCAGAGCCTGCAAAAACACATTGCAAAGAAACAATAAGTTAATATGTACAAGGAAAAGTGACACCTGACAAATAATTCATCAGCATCCCCAGGGAGCTGAGACATTCCATCATTCCAGGCACAGTGGATGGGGAATTTGCCCTGGATCTGCTCCAGGGCAGGTGAACGGCCATCCCCGTTCAACAGGAGTTAATGTGAGACACTCCAGCCTTTGGGTCTAGCAGGTGGCAGAGAGGGTGTTCCAAGTGAGAGTAGAGCCTCAGACCTCAACCTTTGATCTCAGCAGCATCTGGGGTGGGGGCTGAGGTCAGCAGATGGCTTTAAAAGGGAGGGGGTGGCATTCCCGAGGGGTGGGAGTGCCTGCGGGGCCGGACCGGGAGCAGCCCGTCGGATGGTGGTCAGTTGTTGTGCTTTATCTTCTTTTAAATGCTAGAACTGGGATTAAATGCCTCAACAATCTTTCTTGTTCATATTCAGGTGTTTATTAATCCTTATCTATGTTGCAGCCTCACAAGCTGTGAGTTCTGCAGCACTTCTAGCTAACAAATTAAAAATGGAGCTGTATCTCTCTCTCTCTACAAGGCCTTTAAAGGACAAACTGTCCAATTAAGAAATGACACCTAAATTATTTTTACTTTTAACCCAATAACCAACCACCCATGGCCTGAAATGCAGACTTTTCTATCCAATTACCAAATACCCAGACCCATGAAGAAGAAGGTTAAAAAGGACTGGGCTCCACCCTAAAACTCCATCTTGCTTTATATATATATTATTATATTCTAAAACCTTAAACTCTAAGTTTTCCACCATGTGATATTACACCCTTCTATTAAACTACACCCCCATAACCCCAGTTCTATCATTCCATTTTGGAAGCCCTCTCCAAGGACTCAGGTCAATGCAGTGTTTTCTTGGGGGTCAGTGCCTGTCAGCACAGAAAGTCTGAAATACTCAGTGCCCAGGGTTCCAACAGTCAGTGAGTGCTTCTGTGTGGTGGCATGAGTGGGTTGAGGGAATCTTGGCCCCATGGAGTCCTTGGATCAGCAGGTGAAGCTTCATTATACTCAGCTTTGATTTTTTGTAATGCTCTCATTTAGCAAAAAAAAAACAACAACAACAAAAAAAAAAAACCCCCAAAAATCCCAACCAACCAAATGACCCAGCCCAATCCAAATAAAACAAGTGGTGTAGAAACATAATTATACAATTTGAGAGTAGTCCCCAGTGGATCTGATACAGAACGAAGATTGTGAGTGTATGTGTTGGTTCCAAAAGGCAGCAGTTCAATAAATCAAGGAAAGAAGATGGTAAATGTCAACTGGATTGAGATGTAAGGGCCTTAATTGTGAAGAGACCTGGAATTCCTTTATTTGCAAGTTGTTGTTAGTAGCCTCAGAGAGATCCCTGAAAAGGACTGAAGAATAGTGGAAAAAAGATCCAGAATACCTGTCTAAAGAATAAATCTAAATAAACTAACAGGAATTAAGCAGGAGTCCAGGGAATGGTAAGTGGAGAAATGGGACATCCAGACTTTTTAACTTCACCAAAAGGGAATAGGGGTAAAATGAGAGATCTGATCAGTAAATTTGTGCCAGACAAAGACAACCCTCGCTTTAAAATTACAAAGTTGTGGTTGAGAGGGTGGTAACAGAAGGGATAATGCCTGTGAGAGATGGTCCTGGGCCCTCCTTACTGCTGGTGTCTCACAAACCACAGAGGATGCCACAGGAGAAATGAGGGGACATTGGGACTGTGTCACATCACTGGCTGCTGATTGCTCAGGCTATTAAACCCTCTGAAAATAATCCTAAATGTTATAATCCCAAAGTTGGATTCCCTTAAGTCTTCCTCTGGAAGCCTTGTTTTACAATTGGGGATGTAAGAGTCAGCTGGTGTGATTTTTATTTTTGACTGTAGCCTACATTTTCATTTAACTTTGGTTCCTCTTTTTTGTTTTCTGTTTTAATTTGCCTTGATACAGAAAAGCTGGGCAATGATCTGATACTATAATCTGATTTTATGCTAATGCCTTCTCAATATATCTCTCATTAAACAAAAAATCTAATTAAATGCACGAATATATTCATCATGTAAGACTTCTAAAGATATAATTAGTCTTAGTTTTAGAATTGGTGGTAATAAAATATAACCTTTCTTTTTAATTCCATATATAAAGTACAGGATCAATCTTTTCAAAAGGCTATCAAAAAATTTGAATTTGAGAGGCCTGAGAATTTTGCATATCCTAAATTTTGGTAGATTGTGAATACAAATGTTAAATAAGGAAACGTGTCCTCATTCTAACCACCTCTTAATCAATTTTATTTTGCCTAATTTCAGAACCACTAGTATATGTCAATATTTTTGGGAGCTTGGTATTCTCCATAATATTTGAATGGCTTAAACTGGGTAGAATAACCATAAATGAAAGAAGCAGTGCAATGAAATGCAATTTGATGAGTAATAAGATCTCTTAAACATCAACAGACAGGCATTCCAACATCACCACTATTACTTTTTAACTTGGGTTTTCCTTTTAAAATCTCACCCTAAAGTAATGAGGTGGAGTTAATGTAATTCTAAAAGAAAATGATTTCTGTTTTGTGGAAAGGCTTAGATGATGGGGTATAACAGACTCTGCATCAGAATGTTCCATATACTGTGGATACCTGTATGGGAAAAATGTTTCAGGAATATCTATCAGATCACTTTATTACCTAATATCAGAGCAAGAGAAACTTTGTGAATACAATCTTGCTTGATCCTGAAATTAAAACATAGCATTCCTCATGCCTCAAACAGGGCATTTTCCTTATTATTTATCATTTAATTGTATAAGACTTTAGTTGGTAATTTCTTGACATAGCAAGGAAATCTCAGGAAACCAAATAACTTGCCATCCTGAATATTATCCAGATAGAAATTAGAGTTCTTAAAGACTGGATTTATTACACATTAGCATTTTGGGCTCATATTTTTTCCAGTTACATTCAAGTTCCTCTCATGTTCCTGTGAAATCCTTGGAAAAGGGTTGGAGCTGGCTGATTTTTAAGGTCCCTTCCAACCCAAACCATTCTGAGATTCTGTGTAAATGGCAGTGAATCCTCTGGTGGGTCTCAGTGGATCAAAGCTTGGGACAATCTCTGCCCTGTCAGACTGGATCTGACCATGACTCCTCACCCACAGAGGCTGGGAGAGGATGCCCAGAGAGGAGGGTGAGGATGGAGCAGGTGTGTGCTGATCCTCTTCCAGACTAACCTCTCACCCTTTGGGGGCCTCCAGAACCAGCAGTGACGCCTTTAGAGCACTGAACATGGGCTTACATAAATTTCCCTCAATTAAAAATAAATGGAGATGAATGGTCTTGGTCTCTAGCAAAAAATGACAGTGAAGAGAGGCTATGATAAAAACAAAAATCAGCAATTATCTTTCAGGCCTGAAAGTTTTCAGTGGATGTCTGACTATTTTGCAAAGGGATTCCAAAACTCATCCCTGATGTGTATCTGAAAGATTCACAGAAAGGACATGTATATTTTATTTATTTTTCTTTTTATCCTCATTTTATTTTAATGACCAGGGAAAATGGGAAGAATGCAAATGAGTGAATGCCCTCTTTGATCTGTGTTGTTCCTGAGCATAATCTGGTAACCTGGCAGGCATCAGGCAGGAGTGGAATTGCTGCCCATAAGCAGCCTCAGCCCCTTTGCAAGCAGTTTCTCAGTTTGGTTGTTGATTTGAGGGAAGCAACAGCCAAAAGAGCCCTGAACCCACTGTGGGGCTGTCCATCTGCTGCTGACATCATGGGGATTATTCTTTTAAGCAGGAAGAACCTGGAATCATGAGGACTTCCACCCAAATCTGAAAAGCACACAATGAAGGATTCACCCTAAAAAAGCAGAGCATTGGGTTCTCTCCAGAGGGACTGTGACAGGAGTAACCTCCAGAAGCCCAAGGTGGGACACAGAGCCACGGGCTGGATGTGGCAGAGAACAGAAAGGGGAGGCACTGACTTCATCTGGAACTGAGGAGGCCATAGGAGTATTTTGAGGGTATGTATGCAAAATACAGGTGGAAGAGCTGGGCAGGGTTATTGGGGAGGGAAGGGTGATCTTGGTTGTGTTAGAATTGAACAACAGAACTGCTAAAAGGCAGCAAAAAGATTAAAGCTTCAAGAGTGGGTGATTCTCCGTACCTCAAAATTATTGTAATTTTCTTTAAAATGATACCTGGCCACATGTTATGTACAACACCCCTCTCTCTGCTCTGCAGGACACGGGGCAGCAGGGTTTGCCCTGGGATCTGCTCTGGCCATGTCTCCTCCAGTCCCCTCAGAGCTGGGCTATGTCCCCCCCGACGGCGGATGGGGCTGGGCAGTGGTGTTTGGAGCCTCCATCTCCATTGGCTTTGCTTTCACCTTCCCCAAAGCCTTCACAATCTACTTCAAAGAGATCCAGGCTGTTTTCAGCGTCTCCTACAGCCAGCTTGCCTGGACAACATCCATCATGTGTGCCACCACCTACGGGGGAGGTAAGGGCAGCAAGGCTGTGTCTTCCTTTGGAAAGAGAAGATCTGATCTTGCACCAAAAGGGGAAAATGGATTTCTTTGAGAAACTCTGAGTCTGGCTTTCTGTTTTCTGATGATATATACTGGCAAAACTGAGAAAACCAGTAGTGCTGAGTTTTTTATTGCCAATATATATGAAGTCATCAATTATTGTTTCATCAGAAATCTTGCTATGCGTGGGTGAGTGGAGGCTTGAAATTGCTTGAGTCTGGGCAGTTATTTCAGTATACTCAGTCTTTTGTTCTGCTCCTATTCTTGTCTTTCCTTTTGAAACAAAAATGTGTGACTTGTACTCATGATTGCAGAGAAGCCACTGAAACTCAAACATTAAGTTTTACTGATGTACAGACACGGAATATGTGCTCATATATCTTGAGACAGCATTGAAATATGTTTTTCCCTAAACTTGTTGCTAAAATCTTGCCTCAAATAAGTAAAGGATTATGTTTTAGACTTTTCTCTGCAGAATCTTTTGAATAGAGCAAATACATTCACTGGTTTCTTCAAATTAAAATGTTCACTGAGTACTTGTACCTTGGCTGCAAAAGTTGCTGGTGTGGGAAGGTATCTACTGTCCTCATAATGAAATCATCAAATGGATGCTCCCTGAGGGATGTTCCCAGGTTATCAGTCTGCAGCTTGGTCTGAGTAGCTGGTTAATCTTGCTGTTAATGGTTAGTGGAGATCATCTGGTTCAGGCTGCTGATGCCTGTGAGGTGCAGCTGCTGGCAGATCCTGGGCTTCTGGCAGATCCTGGCGGTTCTTGGCTGGTTTTGCAAGGGTGAAAGGTGAAAGGATTAACACTTGAGAACACAAGAATGGCCACCCAGGTGTGAGTAGCCTCACACCCAGCCAAACCTGTATTCTTCCTAAAACTGACACGCTTTGGGGAAGACTATTATAAAAAATGTTGTAGATGGAGGGGTCTTCTTGGTACCCTTCTGCCTTCAGGACAGGATGGTTTGGAGGCTCCCTGGGTCACTCATGGCAAAGATCAGGAGTACACCCTGTGTGCACAATGCTCACACTCTCATGTACTTTAGGAACTGGTTTTATGTGGCAATAAAAAAAGAAGCTGGTGTGGTATGGATTAAGGTGAAAGGAGATGTACATGACCAGGAAGGTGTGAGGGATGAGCTGCTTGCAGAAAGAGCCTGTTCAGGTCTGGCTGGAGTGGATCAGACTGTCAGTGAGGCAGAGCCCCTGGGCTCCTTGGGCTGTGCTCTCTGCTGCAGATGGACAGAAGGGCTCACTTCCAGGGGGAATAAATCAGCAGCTCTGCTGAACACTGATTTCCCTTGAAACAATGGCTGTGTATCCTCTGGCTGCTGTTTGGCTCTGCTGCTTTTGTGTCAGGAGTGAGAAGGGCTGGCAGAGTCAGAGCCAGAGACTGAGGAGGGATCCATTTGGAGGGTTCATTTCCTTGGGGTGGCTGTTCAGGGCCCTCTGGAAGCTGGGTGTCTGAAACTGAGCACCAGACATTGCACATGCAGATCTCTGGCTTTTTATTCTCCACATTCCCAGATTGACATCTGGATGGAGACAGGGGAGAGGACAGCAAGGGAACTGCTGGCTGTGGCACTGATTGAAGAAGAAGCCATTGCAGTATCAGACTTGTGGCTTTCATCACTGATCTTCCCATCTTTAAATACCTTCCCATCCTTAAAGACTTCCATGGCACCCTCTTGCTGCAGAGCTGTTATTATAAACTGCAGCAGTGTGTGCAAGTGCTACCTGTAAGAGCAGCAGGGTGCAGCACAAGCAGGAAAACACAAGATGCTGTGAAGCAAATCCACTTTTCCTTTTCAGCATTGCATTTATATTCATTCAGACTCTGGGCCAAGAGCTCAGTGCTGGTAGGGGAATCCTGCCCCTTTCACAAATACCTGTGTTCATTGCTCCAGGAACACCTTTCCTCTCTGTCCTCCAGACAGTACCTGTTGCTCTTCACCTTACTCACCTTTTAAATCACTGCAGCATCTGAAATAGGTTTTGGAAAAACATAAATCTGAGGGAAAATCCCTGTGTACTCTTCTAGAATTAAGGAAGATCAAGTGTCTCATCTGTTTTTGTGCATGATTCATAATTCTAAACATTTGCCTGTCATGTTCTCATCTTTCAGTTTTGCTGCCAGTAACTGGTGTTGACATCTCCATAGATCTGAAAGCAGCAGCATGCTAATAGTAATAGAAGAGGGAATGGCAATAATAACAGATTCAGGAGTTTCATCTCAGAGAATAAATACCTTTGAGTGCATAAGTAATTGAATACTCAGTTTGATCTTCCTTCCAGCTATAGCAGCCTAAGTCTACAGCAATTCTGTAGCATCCAGTGAAGCTGCATGCTGTGTTTGAAGAAGGAGGAAAGCACCAACCAACCCTGCCCAGAGTGGTTGAAGGAATGCAGGGGATCACTTCAAAGCCCAGTTTTATTTTACAGTATTCAGAAAAGCTGCAGCTATCTGTATATAAAAGAGTTGCTTAGGACAGCCTGTACTAGAGTTACCAGAAAAAAAAAAAAAAGCTTTGAGAAACATTAAACAGAATTTTTGGGTAAAGCCTGGGGTGCATTGAAGTCATCAGGGATTACCTTTAGTGGAGCCAGGATTTCATCTTTCAGCTGCTGAGTTTGACCTGCTGGACTGTAGCACTGGAAACCTGCCAAATTTCAGCCTCAAGCATTTTGGGAAAGGGGGCTTCCTCAGAGGTCCTCAGGAATGGGAAGTAATGGAGTAAAAAAACCTTACCTAGGTACTATGTGCCTCTTTGAAGCATGTCTTACAAGGAGTCATGTCTGTGGAACTTGGGGGGCTCTTGGGAAGGTCAGTGTGTAAGCCTGGGATTACAGCAGGCTTGAGTAAACACCACACTTGGACCAGAAAGTCTCCTCTCTTTGTTCTTGTGGGGTAACAGGGATGTACAATGTCAGAAGTTCAGTGAGTTCCTTCAGAACTCTCTGTGTAAGACCTTGAAAGTTAATGCTAAAGCATCGTGCTTGATTGCTGGGCAATGGTCAGCCAGGGGGGCAAAGCAGCACAGAGGATTCAGAGGATTCAGCCCAGGAGCCTGGCTGAGCTTTCCCCAGCACTCCTGGGGTTGCATCCCTGTGTTAAGGGCACAGGGAGGTTACACACAGCTCTCTGCACCCCCTCATGTGTGCACCCAGCTCCTCCCAGGTTTGTTTCTGTCTCTCATTCCCATATCCCAGCGTTTTACTGAATTTGAAGGGTATTGAGGAACTTCCTGGCTTTCCTCCACCCCACAGGAGGAGCTGGTTGTTCCAAGGAGCTGCAGACTCAATCCCAGTGTCCTGCTCCTCTCCTGCTTCTTGCAGTGCCCAGAGCCTCTCTGGGGACAAGCACAGTGTGGTGCCAGCTGGGACTGGCTCCTGCTCAGACCATCCTTGTCCTTGAAGGAGATCAAAGGTGTCCCATAAGTGCAGCAAACAGCAGCCCCTGCTCCCAGAACACTGCAGTCCCAGAGAGAGGAGAGATTTCTTGGGACAGCTCATGTCGAGAGGAGACACCCTTGTGGAGTTACAACCACACTTGTCACAATTTTATTTGATGGAAACCAAAACCCATACCAAAACCCCTGTTGCCTCTTTATATTTGTCTGTACTTAAAATTGACTATCCCTCCATCACCTTAAAACTTGGGTGAGGTGGGGTTAATTTTGTTTGAAAAACACCTGCATTATGTAATGACCATAGGAGTACTATGATCTGCAAACAATGGTGTTCCAGAGACTACTTGGAAACTGCTGTGACACCCCCCTGTCCCCAGGTCACTGACCCTCAGTTCAGGCTCAGTCAACCTTGTGCAGCTCCAGGTTTTTGCTGCTCTGGAGTGGGAATGACTCTTCATGGTGATCCTGCAACATCTCTCCTCTCTCAAACATCATGGGGGTTTAATGAGCTCTAAAGCTTGGTGATTTAAAATTTGGTGAAGTGTTATTCAGGCAGCCTTGAGGCAGCTGATCCTTTTTCTGCCCTGTTGGCAGCTACTTGAGAGTTTACTTGGAAGTGGGCTGGAGGCAGCAGTGGTTTGGGGACCCAGATGTGCCACAGCTGCTGAGGGCCATGCCTTGGAGATGGTGCTTGTGGAGGGGCCAGATGTGTCACAGTTCACCAGATTAGCTTTGGCAGTCTAAAATGCAGATCTTTGCTCACCTTTTCACTGAAGGAAATAAGGAAACCCTCACAAGAATATTTCCAGCAGAAATCAGGCAGGGTAAGTGGGTAAGACAGGCTGGGATAAGGTGGGATACCACACTGATTTTACCTTGGCAGCACTAGGGAATCTTTATTCATTATGAGTTTACCTCGAGCAAAAATGTATGGACTTGTTATCCTGTGGTAAAAACCTCACAGCAAGGACAAGGCTTGAGTCTGGAACTGGAGAGCCACAGGGTGGGGAAGGCAGAGGTTTCTCTCTGCACAGTGTCACCAGTGGAGTCCCCTTTATTTTCAGTACAAATGGAAGAGTGACCTGCTCTGCTCTGGCTAATGTGTAATTACACCTTCAACACAACCTCCTGCCTCAGCTGTTTGTTTGCCTGTCTTTGTGTGCACAATCCTAAATGCCTTCAGGCTCTGCATTCAGCAGTGTTTGGAAAAAACACAGCATTTCTCCTCATTTTTACCCATTTAGGACTTGGCATAACCAGACTTCTGCCATAAAAGTTAGTAACTGAATTCTTGATGCATCTCTGAATAATTCAACCATGTTGTTTTTTTCCCCTTTCTATGCAGTCATTTTCCAAATATAACAGATGAAGATCCTTCTGGGATTAAAATGTAAATGAGACAAAGATGCAATAGCAAAGGAATAATTTGTTTTAATTCCCCAGTGAAAACATTCCAGTTATTAGATCTAGATTAATTGTCACCATCTTTTTACCAACAAGAGTGTTTTGGTTTGAGCTGCTGATTAAACTCCTGCAGCAAGGGAAAAACAGAGGAACTGATGCTACTGCTTGGTTTATTCTGTTTTCTCCAGGAAACCAGCACTTCCCACAGTGATGCTTCATGCATCTAGCTGGTTTGATGGCACAGACACAGGGCTGGAGCTGTCTGAGAGGTTTCCTGGCTCTGGAGAAACTTATTTCTTGTCATTAATTCCTCTCCCTGTCTGCCCTTCACGCTATTAATACCGGGGTTTAGCAAAAAGCAAGTCTGACATTTCATAACTTTCTATTTTGACCTCTCCTTGACCCCCTTGTAAAACATATTACTCAGTGAAAAACAAAGCTGGGAGGCTCTGCCAGTGTCCCAGGTGGTTTTGGTGCCAGCATTGATGTCACTTGGCTCTGTGCAGGTGTCACCCCATCACAGGGGCAGGGGTGAGGGGCTGGTGGCTCTGCTTGCAGCAGAGCATCTCCCACAGCAGCAATGAGGCTGCCTGGAAATTAAAGGTTTCCCCACTTCCATGGAGATGTCAGGGGATGTGGATTGACCATGTTTGCCAAACACATGGTTGGGTGCTGCCTGCATCCTCCTGCTGCTCACTGCCCCACCAGCCAGAGTCAGGTTCCCTTTAATTAAAATAAAAACCCAGGCATGAAAATCTTAGTGGTAAATCCCTGAATGCTGGAGCCTTGTGGCTAAACACTGAGGAATGTGGTCATGCTCAGTGGTGGGGGAGAACAGGAGGTATAAAGGTAATTCTGTGCTCTCTGGGAAGGGAAGTGATGCTTTGTCCCCCAGCTGGCATTTTGTGCTGGCATCTGGTTGGAGTCCAAAGTCAAGAATTTTGGTGACCTGAAATCTACCCTGAAATATTACTCTGTACCTGTATGGACTGATATCTTGGAAAAAAATAAGATTTTTATTAGGAACATAAATAAGTGAGCCTGTTCTTTAAGGACTGGGATGTCTCTCTCCTAAGACAGGTCACAGAAGGCAACTGCAGGGGATGTTCCTTAGAATGGCACCCAATTAGTATTTCTGGAGAAGGGAATTCTTATCCTGCAGTGATGGTATCCTTTGGTTTTGCAGAAAATTGCTGCCTATATTCTCATTCATTAATTCAGGAGCTCCATTTTAACCGTGGTTATGGATTGGATTTCAGTGCTGCTGCATTTTATGAGCAAATAGAACATGACAATAGAGCAGTTTTAAGAAATGGGGTGTGCCATTAAAGGCCCTTTAAAGAAGTGCAGAGGTGCCTCTTTTGGCACTTACCAGATGCTGTTTTCAAGCAGCAGAGCTAGGTATGGATTTTTTAATTTAATGTGGAAGCAATTTCTAAAGACTAATTGACTTGCAAAGACTCAATGAAGGAAAAACTGTTGGAATTACAGAGTTGTAGCTCTTACCTTTGGCTGCTACAAACTGCTTTGCATAAAAGGCATTGAATGAAATTATTTCCAAATACTAAAGTGGTTCACTGAAAATAAATAGAAATGGTTTTGAGTCTTGAGGGGTCCCTGGGGTTTTCCCCTGGCCCTGTTTTTTACCTTTTTCCAAGACAAGAAAAAACATTCAATTTGGCCTCACTAGTCACTTTTTTGGGAGGGACTTACGTGCTCCTTGTGTGGGTGAAGTGAAGCCCTGGCACAGGTTGCCCAGGGAAACTGTGTCTGCCATCTCTGGGAATGCTCAAGGCCAGGTTGGATGGGGCTTGGAACAACCTGGTCTGGTGGAAGGTGTCCCTGTCCATGGCAGGGGGATGGTCCCTGTCCTCCCAAACCATTCTGTGGTTCTGATTTTAAATATTGTTCATCAAACCTTGGGCTTCAATAAGTAAAGAGTGTTAGCTCATTTATTTAAAAAATCATGACCTGGGAACTGTCACAGAAAGCTTTGTGAAGGCTGGAAAAGGCAGGGAGAGGAAGGGTTTCAGATTCTGCTTGCTCCTGGCCCCTCTTCCTGGTGCCCCTCTCCTTTGAACATCTCTGGAGCAGGCACTGGGAATTGCCATAGCAGTCACTTATTTACATGGAACACTGTGATAGGGAAATGAGTCATTTGAAAAGGTATTTTGCAATTTTAATCAATTTTGTTGCTGCTCACCAGCAAATTAAAAAACCTGCCCTCCAGGAAGAGTCTGCTGTCAGTGGATGAGAAAGCAGAGCCTGTCCCAGGGGAGGGTCTGTGGTTCTGACATGGAGGGGGAGCAGTGGCACAGGCAGCTGCTCTGAGATGAGCCCAAGACTCCCAAATTGCCTGGAAGTCCTTTTTGACCTAGTGAGCCCCGCATTTCCAGTGTCAGTCCCACCCTCTGCCCTCAGGCTGTTCTGCTTTGCATGTCAGCTTCTCTTCAGAGCAGCAACAGCAAAGTCTTACCACATTTAGACATCTTTAGAAATCATCTGTCTGCCCCCAGTACCACCTGCTGCAGCTGTTTCTGCTCCAGTTCTGAGTTTGCCACAAGTTTGTGTGAAAGTTTACCCAGAATGTCCTGCTGGGGTTGGCTGCAGGGGCCATTCTTTAGTGTGACACAAATTTAGCAGCTCTGGAGAAGGAAATTCTGAGCTTCCATGGCTGCTTCTTCATCCCTCTGCTCCCTGGGCTTTCCATCTGTCCCTCCACCTTCCATGGTGCTGCTAAGGATATGCCAAGTTCAGTCTTAGGTGTGTTTATTCTGTTTTGGTTTTGTTTTTTATTTTTAACAGAACACAGCTCAGTGCTGGTATCTTCACAACCCATAAAGTGGGTCAGGGCTGTACCAAAATAAAACTCTCCAAGACATCACACTGTGACCCCACAGCTGAGAGTTAAGGTTTCTGGTCATTTGGAGTTTACTCACTTTTATAGGAAGAAAGAAATGGCAGTAATAAAACATCTTACAGTTGTGTTGTGAGGAGATTTTAAAGCTCAGTGCCAGATACACTGCAGAGCAAGGCCCTGAATCTCCCTCCCAGTTGCTTCATGGTGCAAGTAGGAAAATGGGACACACACGGGGCTGTTAGCTCAGGGGGAGGCAAGGTTGAGTAAGAGACAAGGTCTGAGGTGGAATTGCACCTTCCCAGCCAGAGCAAACACTGCTTAATGTTTTCCCAACCCGAGCTCCATGTGAAAACCAGAATACACACATGAACAGGGGCCAGAGGTCTGCAATGATTACAGGATCACAGAAATCTGAATTGGGTTGGAAGGGACCTCAGAGCCCATCCCATTCTAACCCCCCTGCTACCTTCCCCTATCCCAGGTTGCTCCAAGCCCTGTCCAAGCTGTCCTCAAACACTTCCAGGGATGGGCATCCACAGGTTCTCTGGGCAACCACTGCCAATGCCCCACCACACTCACAGTGAAGAATTTTCTCCCAACATCTCGTCTAAATCTCCCCTCCTGCAGTTTAAAATGCTTCCCTCTTGTCCTATCACAGCATCTACTCATGTAAAAAATCACTCTCCTTTTTTTTTTTTTTTTTT
>VXBR01004380.1:554841-597723 GCA_013400215.1 Cisticola juncidis
GGCTGGGGCTGGGTGGTGCTCCTGGGCGCCTTCGTTTCCATCGGCTTCGCCTACGCCTTCCCCAAAGGCCTGGCCATCTTCTTCAAGGAAATCCAGGCTTTCTTTGGCACGTCCTATAGCGAGGTGGCGTGGATCTCCTCCATCATGCTGGCCACCACCTACGGTGCAGGTGAGTGACCCTGCACGCTGTGTTGGAAGGGCAGGAGAACCAGAAATCTCCTTACTGAACCACAGTAAGAGGGAGAGCAACCACAGTGTCCATCTGTATGGGAGCCATCCACAGATGTACTTTCTGATCATGTTTCCTAATGTTTGTTTAGGCAGACAAGTGAGAGGTGGAACCTGGGGGGTTCATGCCCAGAAATCAGAAGATTACCTACGAAAACTTTCTGTGGGCACGAGGGAAAAAGCCCTGAGAATGGGCTGGTGTGAAATAACTAGGTCTGGGTTTCAGCCAGAGCTGAGTGTGGAGTAGAATAATAAATGAAGTAGCTGCTTGTTTATTGTGGCAAATAATCACAGCAATGAAATCGCCAGTCATTCTTATCAGTCGTAAAGCAGTGCATGTAACTTTGCTCTTTTTTATGATTTCAATATCATTGTCATGACTGAATGAAATACATGGGCTGCCCTTGATTAAATCTTCAGTTGGAGATGAACGGGAACCACACTCTGCAATTGCAGGAGGCCTCATCAATATTTATCCTATTAAAGAAATTGTGAGAATAATCTTTGTTTTTACAAAGGTTTTTTTTTTTCTTCTTAATAATGCACAGTAGCATGTTTTGAAGAGCACAGTTGCTAATGAAAATAAAATTGTTTTGTATAAATTTGTAAGATGGAAATGAGGCTTGAGTCAGAACCTGTTGTAATCCACTCTGTTGTAACCCAGACTTGGTCCTACAGAGATGAACTCTGCAAAGGCTGAGTTCCTACACAAGAACCCACAGGAGCACTTGGAGGGCAGAACCCAAGCAGTGATTTAGAAAGAGATATCCCCTGCTTGTGCCAGTGCTCTTGTCCCACTGCCTGTCCCATTACGCTGCAGTAAACGTGCCAAAGTATTTACCTGTGGCCTGGGAGCTCCCTGGATGCCTCTGTCAGTTGTTGGCAGCTCTGCTTTGTCTCCCAACAAAAAAATGTTGTCCCCTCCCCTGGTATGGGGGAGATGCTTTGTGCCTGACCATGACCAAGTGAGGAACATGCTCTGAGGATTAACCCTGCACCTGGCAGCCCCCCAGGATGCTCACAGGGATTTAGGTGGGGACCTTGAGCCCCTTGGGGTTCAGCTCGTGGCCATGAGCTGGTGCTGGAGCAGGCGAAATGCTGCTCTGATCTCCTCTGCCTCCTCCCAGCTGCTCATTTTCCAACCTTCCTCCTTCTCTGTCTCTCCAAAGATTCCATGTCAGTGCTGTGTGCTCTGTACCTGGGGTGTTCTAGTGGACTTTTATCCCAATTAACTGAGCATCCTCTGCCTTTTTGCAGGAGCTTTACCTTTACCCTCCCTAATGTTTCATGGTGGTATGGGGGATGATACAACAGAATTGAGGTGGCTGTACCTTTGTGCAATCCCTTGCCTTGCAGCTGCTCAGAGTTCTGTCCAGTTCCCAGCCCTCCCCTCCTCTGCTCCCCTCTGGAATCAGATTCCTCTGGAATCAGGAATTTCAGTGGTGCTTGTTGGATCCTCCCTGTGACCCTGGCCAAGGTGCTGGGTGGCTCAGTGGCTGCAGGCAGGGAGTGGTGGGAGCTGGTGGGACACAGAGTGGATGGAAAAGGGTGCCCAGGAGTGTATTTAACACAATGCCCAGGAGTGTATTTAACACAATGCCCAGGAGTGTATTTAACACAGTGCCCAGGAGTGAATTTAACATGGTGCCCAGGAGTGAATTTAACACCCCTGGGCTTTGGTGGACTGGGCATTTAACTCCCGAGTGGGCTTGGCTCATGAATGACTCCGGTGATGTGGAAATTCCCATTGAAGGACAGCTCCTTTGAGTTCCTTTTGCTCTGCAGCAGTGCCTGTTAGAACTGTGAGGATGCAAGTCTTGATTTACTCTGCTGGAAAACAAGAAAACTGTTTAACACTGGATTTTTACTAATATTAAAAAAAAAAAAAAATTCTGAAACGCCAAGGTTTCAACACACTCCTGAGTAACTAACAGGGCTACCAAGCCAGATGATTGTTCCCATGGCATGTCCATCCCTTCCCCTCCTTTCCCAGATGAGGCAGAGGGGTCAGAGGCTGTGGGGAGGTGCAGGTGGTGCTGTCTGCAGCCCTGTGGGAGCAGTGTGGGACACCAGGAGCCCCCAGGCTCAGGTCCCTGGGGGGCTGCAGGGCCATGGGGGCATTTCCTGGTGCCAGGTGTGGGCCATGGAGGGAAATCCCATGAGGACTGACCCAGCCCAGCTCCCTCCATCCCCAGGAGCAGCACAGCTGCCCAGTGCCCTGGCAGGGCAGAGGATGATGTTGTCACTGGCCACAGCCTTTGCTGACACAGTGCCTGCTTTCCTTGGTGTTCTCCTTGGTCTAAGGACTTGTTTTTGGGCTGTGCTGCTTGCAGGTAACAGAGCTTGTATTTGCATTTCATAAATTATGCAAATGAAGCTTATTTTCTGAAAATACATGAACTAACCCGAACCTCCACTGGAGAAGCTGTGTTGATTTTGACAGCATGGATGCAGATTTACAGTGACCACCTGAGGTTTTGCTTGTAGCACCAAAGGAGTTCCAGTTTTTCAGACTAAAACTGAAAATCAGCAGCCAGGACTGTTTCTGCCCTTCACTTTCTGCTGAATTCCCCCAGGAAGCTGTTTTATATCAGCTGAGGCTCTGGCAATATATATTACAGAAGTTAATGTGTCTTATCCCCCAGTTTCTTAATCTGAACTAGGCTGCAGAAAACAATTCTGTCACTATAATACCAGTAGTAAAACAGATTACTGTGCAGTAAAGTGGATAGCCTGGACTTTATGATGGGGTACTTGTAGCTCTTGCCAGAGCTCCTGTTCAGCAGTTCCACATTTCCAGTTGCAGAGGGCACACTGGGAGGTTTGGGAGTGAGGAGCATGGGGGACATTGCTTTTCTCTGACCAAATCTGATAAAGAAGGATTTGTTTTACAATGTTTCTGCTTTTCTTTATTTAGTTGTCATGTGTGAAGAAGTCTTTTCTTACCCTAAATGCGCAAGGTATAACAGAGCAGAGTCTTTGATGTATGGGAAAAAAAGGGAAAAGGGTCTGATCAATGACCTTAGAGGTCTTTTCCAACCTCAGTGATTCTCTGATTCTGTAAGGGACCAAGGTCCAGGGCATCATCCTTTCCTGAAGGTGCTTTCAGCTGCACCTCAGCACCCAGGAGCAGGCTCTGGGTGTGAGGAGGACACAGCAGATGTCCCCAGATGTGGAGCACCACTGTGTCCCTACCCATTGTGCTGCCAGATGCCCTGGGCAGGGCTTCTTTTTGCAAACTGCCTCCTTGGCACTGTTTGCTGTGCCAGCACAACCCAAGACCCCCAAGGTTTTTCCTCACGTACAGGGCTGAGTTTTGTTTAGGAAACAATTTCAATGCAAAGCCCAAAGCCTTTGGCCTTTTCCCCTCCAGGTTTGGGCTGTGTGGTGCTGCCAGGTTCATAGAACTGAGCTGCCCTTGTCCCACTTTTCAGAGGGACACATTTCAGGCTAGGCCACAGATGTGTCCCTGGGGACAGCCAGGGAAAGCAGGAGGCAGCAGGGCTCTCAGGAGAGAAAAGATAAGCAGTATTAATTTGCTAGTAAATTAGTTGCCTATTCAGCATCAGGGGAAACAGCCAAACATTCTAAAAATAAGAAATAGTGATGCCATAATTTAATAGCAGTAATGTAGCTCTTAAGGTCTCCTGCAAGGCTGTAAGAGAGGCAAGGGCTGTGGGAAGAAGTAATTTCTTTTATTATGGCCAACTGTTGGAGCCTGAACAACGAGCCAGCCTCCTGGCCACTTGTGCCAGAATAGAGAGAATAATTTAATATTAGGACAGGATCTGCATTTTCTTTTTTTATTTATTTTTTTTAATGGTGAATGTGGGGCCAAATGCTTCCTTCATCTTTATAATGGAACAACAGGAATCATCCAAGGGGAGCTCAGAGAGCAGCTCCTCCTGCAGAGTCATTTGGCTTGAATAGCTGGGGCTACACCAGGGCACACTGGAACTTCTTTTTGGTAATTTTGAAGAATTTCACTCTTTTGCCATTACTGTGCATGTTTGCATACAGCTTACGGGTGGAAATCTGGGCTGCTTCTGTTGCCCTTTAATGCACAAAAAGCTCAGGCTCATGGCATCAGCACCATGCATTGTTTTTATTCAGAATGCACTGCAGTGGAGCCTTGTCTCAGTGTTGCTATACCCTGCTGTAAAACTCCCCCCAAATTTTCCAGGGTGCTGCTCTAACACATCTAAACTTCCATTAAAATTAAGGAATTGCTGTCTGTCTATTTTACAAAGATAGTATCAGAGAGCCACATTTTGCAAACACAAGAAAAATGAAAGTGTTTTCTGGTGAAAAAGCCTCCACCTGAACCAACTGGTGTTTATTAGCCTGCTTATTTATTGGTTTGTAATTTGGTGAAGATCAAATTACCTGAAGATTTAATTCTGAAAATGCTCCACAACTAAATCTTTTCTCCAAAAAAACCCTTCTCCCAGAGCTTGTAAGTGCTTAATAGAGCATCTGCTAAAGCAGCAAGGAAGAGATAGGGAAGCTGAAAGTCCACCATTGACCTTGAACATTTAATCCAAAATTTTATGGCTGTATTTTATTACACTGCTAGCATGATAAATTGCAGTGACAGGTTTAGAAAGCACCTTACAACATGCAGTGGCATAAAGCTATATTAATAATGAGTTTGATTCTGCAGTTTTTAACTTAATCAAAACTGCCAGTGTTCTCTCCTGCTGTGGTCCAGACTCTATCAAAACCTTCTCTGCCTCCAGAAGACCCCACCCAGGGCTCTCCATGCAGCTCAGTTGCCTTCAAATAGTTGTGAAGCATCAGAGCACCACAAGGGGAAACTGAGGCATGGGAGGGAGGTGGGTTTTTTCAAGGACAAGGTTAAGTTCACCTGTGTCAGCTCTCTCCACTGCTGTGCTTACAGCACTGGTTCAACAAACATTCATTCTGGAGTGGGGCTTTTACAAGGATTTCCCCAGGCATGTGCTCTTCCACCTGGGTATTCTGTGGAGGCTGAAACAAAAGGAGGAGGATTATTCTGTTTATTCACAGTGCTGTGGATATCCAGCCTCCTGCTATCCTGGCCCAAGCCCTGGAGCTGCTCCTGATGCTGGGATTCACCTTTCCCCTCCCCTCCTCACCCCCTGAGTCCCACTTAATCAGCCTGCCCATGCTGTGGGAACAAGACATCTTCCCCTGCAGGGGCAGTCCCAGGGGAGCAGCACCATTACAATCCTAGATTTTGATAAGAAAGCTGGATGAGGAATGGTTTGATTTCTGTAATGAATGGTGCTGCAGGTTCATCCACTTCTCCCAACTCTCAGAGAGCGCTCCAGCTCTGCAAGGTCACCACGTATGGGCCTCTATTTTTTATTTTTTTAAATAGCTCTGTTCTACTTAAGAGCAATAATAGCACTATAGGTTCAGGTGAAATATTTCTGTGTTCGTGGGCTTGGTCACAAAGCTTTATCATTTTGCCCTTCATTGGAGCTATCAAGGTCACCAGGCAGCAGTGAGAGAGATGTGATAGACTTAATAAAAACCAAGATTAATAAGAACTAGGAAGAAGGAAGTGAAGAGTTTTGGTTGGGGGGTTGTTAATGGTGTTAAACCAAGGAGTAATTCACAATCCATTCCCCCCAAGTGGAATTCAAACATGTGAAATCTTCTTCCCCAGATGCCAACCTGCCCCTGGATGGGCTCTCCAGTGGAACTGGAGAGGTCCTGCAGGGCTCCCCAGGGTGGGCAAAGCCCTTTGGAGATCTCCAGCAGCCAGGGCCCAAACTGCTTTTGGAGCAGAGTGGTAACCCAGGGGTGTTGGCCTCCAGGAATGGAATTCCAGCCACACAGGGAGTTCCTGCTCTGCAGCTGGGCTTGAGGGGTGGGAGGGATAAAAGTGGTCATGCCAAGGGGAAAGGATAGCTAAAGAAATCACAGGAGAGCACCTCCAACACCATGGTAGCCTCAAGAAGGTGAGGGCTGTGATCTGCAGTGTGGTGAGATCCAGACCTGCATCTGGGGAAACCACTGAGGGCTGGCCCTTGGCAGGACAGGTTATTTGATTGCCTAAATATGAGGTGATACAAAGGACCTCAGCTGCAGCCCCAGTTTGGGAGCTGTTGGCCTGTGGCTCCTCTGTGCACCACAGGAGCAGCATCTAATCTGGGTAATCTGGAAATTGAAATGCCAGAGAATTGATCAGATAAGACTGCAGGATAAGGGGGAGAACATGGTCTTTCTGAAGCTTGGGCTTTGTCTGCTTTGTTTTTCTTTTCTTCTTCTTCTTCTTCGTCTTTCATTTTTTTTATTTATTTATTGTTACCATGAGGTTTTTCCCAGCTGCCTGAGCATTCATATTAAAGGAGAAGACTGTGCCTTCTCACACTCCTTTAATGTAAACACCAGCTCTGTTTATGGAACATTGCCATTGTTTTACATTCCGTGCTGGGACAAACAAGACTGTGTGACAGTCCCTTTGACCAGTGTGGTGGGGAGGTGGGAAGTCCATCCTCCAATCCACAGGCTTTATACCAAATCTATAAAAGTGCCATTTTGTAAATAAAGTGGTCTTTCTGCCCTGCATGCTCTGTGAACCCAGACCTGTGTCCCAAGTCTCATTTCCCTGGAAGGACCACGTGGTGATAATTTATTTATTTATTTATTTTATTTTATTGTAACACCAGTTGGCTGCTGAGTATTTCTGGTGGGAGGTCAGGGTCCCTGTGTTCCCAAGGCCTGGTGGGTGGAGGACAGGGAGGATTGCTGCAGCCCTCACTGCCTTCCCAGCTGAACATGGTGCCAGTCCTGCCCTGGTGACCCAGCACCCCAGGGCTGACCAGTCTGAGGACTGAATAATTTGTGTCCAGACAATTGCATGCTTGGCTTATGCATCACCTCACAGGGATTCTGCTGAAGCTGCAGCCATTGTCCCCTTAAATGAATTTGCTGTTTTCCTCACCTATGAGGAAGCAAATGAAACATCTCTAGGGCCAGGTTGGCTGTTTGAGCTGCTGTGGCAGGTGCTGGATTTCAGCCTCCTTACTCAAAATCGATTATTTGCAATGTAAAGTAACACTGATAGAAGGCATCAGGGTGGCCCAGGTGTGTCCAGGTCTGTGGAAGCTGCTCTGGCAGGTCTGGCAGAGGAGGGTTTGAGCCTGTGGTTGTCACCTGGGGCGTGTGCTGGCTGTCACTGCTCCCTGGTGTGGCCATCCTGTGTCCAGCAGCTCTGCCTGAGGAGGGGTCTGTGGTCTGTGAGCTCCTCAGCCCCCTCAGGTGCAAACCAAACCACCTGAACCAAGCAGATGAGACTAAAAATTATTAGGCTTCATTATTAGCAGAGACCACCAGTTATCCTGACAATAATATAATATGTATTTATAACAATTAATATATGAATTTTCACACTCTGGGTTGGAAGGGAGTTTAAGAGACACCCATCTCCAGCCTCAACCCCTTCCACAAGACCAGTTTATTCAGAGCCCCATTTTGGGAAAGGTTTTTTTGCTAATTACAATTTTCTTTTTTTTTTTTTTCTTCTTTTCTTTTCCTTTTTTTTTCCCATCGAGATTGAATCTAAAGCTGTTAAAGTTCCAATAAAAATGTCCCAATCATTGTATTTAAAGTCCACCAAATCCTGTAAGTTAAAACATGTGTTTAAAGCATCCTTCAGCAAGAAAGGAAAAGGAATTTGTGATCTGCAGCAAGCAGGAGCAGGGCTCAGCTACCGAGGGTGAGCAGCTCCAAACAAAAGCCTGAGGCACCCAAGTCTGTCCTGGCAGAGCAGAGAGTGAAAGGCTGCAGGTTTGAACCCTCTCCTCCCTTTCCCCCCATGGTTGCAGCTGGGCTCTGTGTTTTCTCTGGCTGCCTCCCTGTCCCTGTGCCAGGGAAGGAAGGCTGTCACCAGGAGCTGCTGCCTGATCCCCCCATCTCCAGGGGCTGCTGGGTTCTGTAGCACATTAATAATGTGGGGCACTTGCTTTCATTTGGGGGGTAATGAGGAGGCTGCTTTGTCACCATGGGCTGGTACCCTGGTGGATAAATTACCAAGCCAAAGGCAGTGTTGTAATTCCATGGAGGGAGTGAGATTATTACTGAGGAAATTGCAGGCCTGCTCCTGTCATTGTTTTACCACTGGTGCAATAATGGGCTTTGTTCCATTAGTATAAACGATTTTCCCCCTCTCCCTCTCTGCTGAGTACGTTGCACTCCCTCTTATGCCCCCTGTGACTCCCCACAGTCAATGGCAATCGTGGCATGCTGAGTTCCTGTTTGTATTTTCACAATAGTTTGGAAAATATTAACTGGGCAGCTCTTTTGGTGCTGCTGACCAAGGTTCCCATGCAGGAACAGCTCTTTAGAGCCACTTGTCACAGTGGAAAAGCAGGAAAAGCTGAGCTGCCTGTTGCAGCCCAGCCATGGGGGCACTGGTGGTCCCAAATCCTCCAGCCCTGTGGTCTGTGCAGTTCAGGATTTTAAAGTGTTGTTGTTTTTTCACCTTTGTGGTCATCAAATGGTCTGACCAGCAGACCTGGAACATTTGCACTGGCTCTGTGCCACTTTACACTGTCAGAAGGTCAGTGTTGTGAAACCTGGAAAAACCCCAGGTTGCTGGAAGCCTCTGGGTTACAGATTTTCAGGGCCTCAGCTCTTAGCTGCTTATCTGAAAGCCTTGCACAGAAATATTGCAGCAGAAATTCATCCAGCACAAGTTCCACCAGAAAGGAGGAACACTGATACTATTAGTACCAAGTTAAGCTAAAAAAAATATAAAAAAAGAGACAAACCAAACCTTACAAACAAGGGATATATATACACACAGGGTCAGAGAGAAGAATGTTTTAGTCCCTATTAGAAATACATCAGTGTTTCACACCGGCACTGGAAGTTTTGCAGCTCATAAAAAATTCATAAGGCTTGCTGAGGAAAACAGGAAGGCAATTCAGGTGTCTATTTTTTGTCATACTTGCAAGAGTTTCAGCCAGTCTGGATTGATATTTCTTGTTATATGCCAGCTCTGCATTATGATCCTCTCTGGATCATAGTTCAGTGACTCAAAAAGAATGAATGACAAGGTGGCCTGGCTTTGTGGAGGAGAAGAGAGGAGAGTCCAGGGTATTTTGCTTCTTCTTTTATGGTTTTACAGTCTCCTCTTCAGGGTCCTTTTCACTTCTGCAAACACAAAACTCAAGGTGAAAAGTAATTGGACAAGCTAACAAATGAGTTCAGGCTTGCTGCATTCCCCACTGGCGAGTCTCTGTGCTTCTCTTGCCACCAAGAGCAGCCTCTTTGACACAGCCTTTCATGTAGCAGCTAACAAAGAATGGAAATCTGCCACGGGTTTGAGAAAAGAGAGTCTTTAAGCAGGACAGGCACTAAACCAGCCTGATTTATATGGGCTGAGGATGCTGCTTTACATCTCATCAGTCTTCCAGGGTTCCATGATGCCAGCTGCTTCTTTGGGGGGATATTTGGTGCAAACTGCTGCTCTGCAGGCTGCAGAGTTTTACTGCAGGCAGAAGTGGAGGCCTCATGGTGTGCACCCTGCTCTGGAAGGGCTTGGGGTGTAAAGTGAGGCACTTCTGAGCAGGCATTCCTTGCTCTTACCATGGGCTGATGGAGAGGGTGTCCCTGTGAGCCAGGGGAGGTGCAGAGCCACAGGCACAGCTCTGGGTGAAGCCAGAGCAGGATGAGCCTCAGTGTCCCCACTGTGTCCTCTGCTCTCCTGTATTGTCCCCCTCTAAGGGATGATGAAAGATGGGCATGGCTGGAAGTTCGCTGGAAGGGAGGAAGTCACTGGGTGATGGAGGGAGCTGCCCTGTGGCTGGGTGGGAATGCCATCCCTTCCTGCACCAAAACACTCCCCTAATGCCAGCATTCCAGTCCTTGGGATGTGCTGGGGTGCAAGGGGTTAATGAAACAATATTTCTAATTTCATCCTGAGGAGCTGCAGTGCTGTGCTGGGGCTGTGGGGACAGCCCTGGTGCCCTGCTCCCTGAGAAGCCCCAGAAGAGCACAGGGACACTCCCAGCAGCTGGGATGGCTTTGGCTCCTCGCTCTGACTCTTCAGGGACCTGCACAGCACTTGTGTGGCTGCTCCTGCAAGGTCAGCCTGGGTGGATGGCAGCTTGCTGAGAGCTGTGCCAGCTGTTTCTCTTCTGTTCTCACCTGATGCTGTAAATTAAGAAGCAAAATCACCCTGACTCCTCCTAGCTCCTCTGCAGGCTTGCAGGAGGGAACAATGACTTCATCTGGATGCCAGGGCAGGGAGTCTGTGGTTCCTGCACATTTGCCCAGGCAGGTACTAGGAGCTAACGGATCCTTGGGATCCAAGCTGCACACACTGTTACTGTCAATGGTTTCTCTGTGGTAATATACAATATTCTTTCCATGCCAGCTGAATAACTGGTAAATGGCAGGTCCTGATTTTCAATTCCACCATGCTGCCAGGGCCTGCCACGCTTTTAATTTGTGCAAGAGCTGCAAGCATAGCAGGAATTGTGTTTAGCATTTCCCACAGCTGCAGTGCTGGCTTTGTGTTCCTCCTTCCTCGGTCCTGTGCCCCAACTTGAGATATTTAATATTTTCTGAAGCTACCCCACAATGCTGCTGTTAAACCTACCTAATGCTTGATGTAAAATCAGCTTTCCCCTCAAGGAATGCTCTGCAGGTGGCATGGTCAGGAGGGGCACTCAGATGTGCTGGGTGTGATGCTGATTTCTGCAGACTCCTGGGCAGGGTGAGGGGTCCTTATGTGTGCTCTGTCACCTGCCCAGGCTGGCAGGGGTGGGAGCTGAAGTGTGCACAGCTCCCACATGTGACAGACAGTGTGTGCCACTTTTCACCCATAGATGGGGCTGAGTTTGAAAGGCTGCTCTGCTAAAGCCTGTGGATGTTCCTGTAGGTACAAATGACTTAAGTGGAAATAATTTTGGGGATGTGATTTTGCATTTGCTTCAATGCATTTGAAAGGTCTGCTCAGGACTGCTACAAACCCTTCAGCCTTTGAGCAACAACTCAAGGAAGTTCAATTTCCCAGCTGTTTGAGGCTCTGGGTTGGATTTTTTGGTGTCTCCTGCTAGGTCTGGCTTTCCCCTGCAGGTTGAGTGCTCATCATGGCTTTTACTGTGGATTCTCTGTGGCTCAGAAGGCTTGGTCCAGATGTTCTGCTCCTGTTTTCTCCTCTACCTGGATGCACTCAGAGACCTCTCTGAGAGCTCCCCAGCCCTGTGTGGGTGATGCTGTGATCACAAACATGTCCTGAGATCCTGTAGGCTCTGGCTCTTTACCAAAGCAGCCTCACAGGGCCTGGACACTTTCAGGCTCTGAAGGAGAAAGGCTTCTGTGCTTCTGAATTTTGTCACAGTTCCCTGTGATCTCAGCCCAGCCCAGGCAGGTGACACCCCTGAGAGCACAGCTCTCCCACCTGGACTGGCAAACTGATTTTCCTGTTGTAAAAGTGATTATTCTGGTTGCAGCAGATGAGGGATCATTGCTGAAGGTCATGCAGACCTCCTGTAAAATATTGCTGAGGGATCACACACAACAAGAAAGGGGAAGAGTTTCAAACTCATGGCTTAATAAGTGCTTGCTGGGATGTGGCACTCATGGAGTGTCCCCAGGGACACACAAGGGCTGCTCTTGTTGGTAAAGCCAATTGTTGGGATGCAAACATTTATTTTCCTCAGCTCCAGCCTCTGCCCTGGGCTGTCCCCATAGCTGGGCAGAATGTCCCCTACCCTTTGCCCCTTCTAGTTCAGTGTCATCCTTGCTGATGGGTGAGGCCAATGCATTAGTTCTTCTTTCCCTTCTCCTAAGCTGGATGCTTAAGAGTGGGACACATGTGAGCAGTCCTGGTTTTCCTCTCACAGCAGGGCTTCTCTCCATGGTACCTGTCCCAGATCAGGGCAGGAGAGGAGCCTTGGCAGGAATATTGTGGGCTTTAAATGCTTTGCTCCATGGCACAACATCCTATAGGGTGGAAGCCCTCTGCCAGTGGGCCAAGGTAATTGAAACCACATTTCCTTAGCTGAATAATTAGATTGATTCTGCAGAAATGCGGACATGTGGAAAATTGAAAAATGGCAGAATTGGATGCCCTGAGGCTGCAGATGAATGTATTGGTGCCTTTCTGAGGAGCACTGGCTCAATCTATTGAATTATAGGACGTGCTGAGACCAGCTCAAGCACAATGCAAGCTCAGGCCCTGACCAGGGGAAGCTCAGACAGAAGGGGGTCTCTTTCTCCCTGTGCTGATCTGAAATATGTATCCCTTCCCCTAGAACTTCTCATTGAATTCTCCAGTGCCCTGTGCAGCAAAAGGATGCACGGGTGTGAATCCAGATACAGGATTAGCAGAAAAACTCTCCATGTAATTATACACACACAGAAGCTTTAATTGAATGGTGCAGTTGATGGGACCAGATCACAGATCACACAGCTACAGGGATGTTGTTGAGACTCTGCTTGTGTGCATTTCTTTTATGAGTGTTTTGACTTCAGACATGAAGTGAAAAATGTTTCTAATGGCTTCATTCCCCAGATTAAACCAGCCATAGCCACTGTTTTTTATTCTTGCACAAGATAACAGCTGAGAACTTGTTTGGATGCTGTCAGCCATGCTGAGCAGTGTTGGGGTTTCTGGGTTTTGTTCCTGTGATCAGGAGTGCTGTGGTTTGCAGGGTCTGGAGAGAGCTCTGGAGCTGTTTCTGTCTGAGATGATTTAAGCAAAGGTAAATATTCTGCCATGGCTCTGTGGTGAGGTAGGTCCCACAGCCAAACTCTTCAGAGATGCCTGTGAGTGTAAAATACCTGTTTGCAGTACTGTATGTGTGGGTGGTGTGGGAAGTGGCAGGAATGAAGGCAAACAGGCACACTGGGCTCTGAAACACCATTGCTGTATGATGAGCAGCACCACAAATAGCCAGGGAAGTTCAGATACTAAATCTGCTTGTATTTCCCTTCCTCATTTCCAGTATCACTTTTGAATCATTTAGATTCAGATTTTTAAATAATGCAGAATCTTTACACCTCATGGCTTGGACTTCTGGGCTGCTCTTTCCTGCTCAGCTTGCCTTCCCTATTTCTGATTTCTCAGTCTGTTCTAACTTCAGAGCTGACTTTTCTTTGAGCAAGAGGTTGGTCCTGATGTACCATCAAAGTCCCTCCAATACATATCATACTGTGATTCTGATTTTTACTGGTCTCACTTCCCCAGATTTCAATGCTTTGTTTCAGTGTGCACAGTTTTTGTCAAGCCATTTCCCCCTTTCATAATTTTGCACTGCCCTGAACCTCCTCTTTGCATAAATGCAAGTCCAAACTGGTTCTTTTGAGCTCTGGCTAATCCATCATCCCAACCCTTTTCTACCTGCATGAACTGCTATTAAGATTTAATTAACAACTGTTCTGCTGAAGCTTCAGTCCTGGTCAGCAGTATTGGAATTGCATTAAATAGAGGCATTAAAAATGCAGCAACATTTGTGATATCAGCCTTGCAATATGAACCACTGCTTTGTGTGTATAGTTTAACATCATCATCAATCAAGAAGCTCCTGTGTTCACACGATTTGTTGTTGCTGTTTGCCTTCTCTGGTGACATTTCAATGTCCTGGGGACTGTCACTGCCTACACCCCCGTGGCATTGGACCTTCTGCCATCTCCATGTGGAAGATCTCTGCTTCTCCATTTGCTTCCTTGTTGGAGTCTGGAACATCCCTGTGGCCACCCTGGAGGGTTTGGAGACTGGACAGGGGGTCTGGGGTCTGTCCAAGGGGGTCAGAGCCTCACACAGAGCCCAGGAGGACACTGCCTCTGATCCCTGCCATGGCAGTGAATGCCCACAGTGTATGAAGAATCACAAGCTGAGAGAATTCAAAATAAGTAGTATTTAGTTTATCATAGAATGTAAATGTAGAATCTGGGATTTTCAGTATATGGGGCTGAAGAGACAAGCTGGAGGAATTGGGGAGTGGCCCCTGTGCTCCTTGTTCTTGCTCTCGTCCCCCATCTTTTGCTGAGTTGGATTTTAGAGATTGGTTTAGAGTAGAAATGCCATGTTAGCATAGGCAGTGGGCATTGGTAAAATTCTGTCAATAAAAAGTGCATTTTGGACAGGGTTGGGTCAGGGGTGCTGTACATGAGGTGTGGGGCTCTCTGAGCCGCCCAGTCCTGCTCTGCTGGGGATGCCCTGCAGAGCTGGGACAGAACTGAGATAATGCCCCTGCCAGGGAGGCCTGGCAGAGCTGAGACAGAACTGAGATAATGCCCCTGCCAGGGAGGCCTGGCAGAGCTGAGACAGAACTGAGATAATGAAGAATAAACAACCTTGGAAACTGCACTGGCGGACTCAGCTTGTTGTCTCTGGCTTCGGTGTGAAACACTCAGGGCAAAGAGAAGACACAAAACCTTATTACCTCAGGGAACAGCAACCCCGAGGAGAAAGAATCTCAAGGAAAAGCAACCCTGAGACTTCCTGAGCTCACCCTGGGAGCTGCCAGCAGCACTCAGGGCCATGGACACTGCAGAGCTTTACCTGCTTTGTGTCAAACATATCTCCTGTCAAAAGATGTAGGTTCAGGGCTCCTTCTGTCCCCTTTCCCCAGGTCCCATCAGCAGCATCTTGGTGAACCGCTACGGCAGCCGCCCCGTGGTGATGTTTGGGGGGCTCCTGTGTGGAGTGGGGATGATCTCAGCTGCCTTCTGCACCAGCATCCTGCAGCTCTACATCTGCGTGGGCTTCATCACAGGTGAGAACAGAGACCTCCCTCCCCTCCCCTCCCTGGTGAGGCTCCCTCCTGAGGGCCTGGGGCTTCCACTCCTGGGCAGTGTGTGCAGCACAAACACAGCGGGGAGCTGGTGAGGCAGAGAGCTTGTGGGATGAAAATCTCACAATGTGAGATGAAAATCTGGGGGGACAAAGGCTCCAGATGACCTTAGGCAAAGAGCACATTCCCTGCTCAGTGCTGTGCTCCTGGCTGGACAGCCCATGTGGGATCCAGGCAGGGCTGAGTGCTCTGGGCAGGGTGCTGGGGATGGTGGCCCTCAGTGTCCCCACCTCCCCCTGAAGCAAACCTAGCTTGACTGTGCTCTGCCCTGGGCAAGGCAAGTCCTTCCTATGGAGGAAGCACCCTTGTTCCTATTTTACTGTGTGTTATCTTCCCTCTGTGAGATACATGAGATGAGATTTCAGAGGTTTGCTTCAGTTTACTTGCCCTTTGCCAGCCTGTGAGGTGATGAGGTCCTTTATCCGAAAATAACAACTGCTGGAGTTGACTGAAAATAGGCAATAATCTCCCTAGTGTGAAAAAAACCCTCTGTATTTCCTTCTTGAAGTTCCAGTTTGAATTGCCTGCACTCAGATATGAAATTCCATGCTGTAAACTCAAGCAGAATAAGGCATAGGCTCAGTCCAGCATCTTTAAAGCCTGCAGGTGCTTTTAAAGGTAAATGGATTAGAGCTCTCCACCTGTGTGAGTATAGATGCCTAATTGTAAGTATTTTTGTTTTATTATTCTGGATAAGGTGCAGGCAAAGTTTATTCCAGTGCAGCTAGGACATCTGCTTGAAAACATGACACAATGAGTTCAAAATTGGCTTCTGAGGTTGCCAGGTGTATGGTTTAATGAATGTTCCCAATCTCTCTGCAAAAGGATTAAGTGTTGCTGCTTTCTGAATGTGAAAATGTGAGCTCAACATTTAAAATCAATAAAACCAAATAAAAGCAAAGTAAATTGGGACAGCAAGTTTGTCACCCTGTTCTTCTATATCAATATGCCTTTATTAAATCTGTACAGTAGTGAATAAATCCCCATGTAGGGTTCCCTCTCTCAAACCTTGCTCTTCCTAAAGACTGTCAGTAATTAAGTGAAACTGTGTTATTAGTGGGTGAATAAATTTTGCAGATTCCTTGAAAGAGACTCCAAAAGCAAAGTGATTGGGAATAAAAATAACCAATGTCTCCCAATATTTCCTAATTCATGAGCTTGTATCATTTCCTCCTAAAACAAATGTCCTGTAGAAAGGCAAAGGGAGGAAGTTACAGGACAAGGGGGAATGACAGAGGGCAGTTTAGATTAGAGGATAGAAGAAAAATCTTTATTGTGAGGGTGGGCAGGCCCTGGCAAAGGGTGCCCAGAGCAGCTGTGGGTGCCCCTGGATCCCTGGAAGTGTCCAAGGCCAGGCTGGATGGGGCTTGGAGCACCCTGGGATGGTGGGAGGTGTCCCTGCCATGGCAGGGGAGGTGGAATGGGATGGGTTTAAGGTCCATTCCAACCCAAACCATTCTGTGATTCTAAGATGAGCAATGCTGGATTAACATATGGAAACCATAAATCCTTTGCTAAAAATATTCCATGCAATTTGGTGAGCAGAAGGACCCAGACAAGAAACAGGACTGTAGGATGGCATCAGCTTCTATGTTCTAAAGCTAAAAGGGTGACAGGAGGGAATCCTGTGCATAATGGAGCTGGGATTGATAAAGTCCCTGCTCTGGCCTGGTCCCTGAATGTGTCTGCAAGTCTGGTCCATGCCCCTCCAAACCTGGCAGCGTGGGCAGTGCCCAGGGCACACAGGTGACCCTGGTGCCACCCCAGGTACAGGGCTGGAACCCCCACACCTCTGTCTGCAGTGCTGTGCTGTTTTGTGTTTGTTTTGTGTTTTGTTTTTTGTGTTTGTTTTGTGTTTTGCACACCTTTTGTGTGCACCTTTTCCTCCTGCTTGCTGGGCAAGGGCAGCAGTGTGGATGAGGGGATAACCCATCATCTCCAGGCATGGGGTGTGTGCTGGGGAAGGAATATTAATTTGACTGAGAAGATCTCTGTAAGCCTGCTAACATGCTTGATGCCTCTAATTAAGCCTGAAGTGTCTTTGCTGGTCAGGCCTAACCTGGAAGCATCCAAGGGCAATTATGGAGCTGCCTGCCCATCACGGGGCTGCTGCACGAGGAGAGAGAGGCTTTTGTCCAGGGGATCTGCAGTAACTGTAAAGCAACCTGTAAACATCACAGTCTTCCCAGCCTCCTTCCTACCAGCCTGGAAAGAAAACAGACTGATGCAAAAGCCTGTGCTCATGTAAGTCACAGGGATGGAGGTAAAAACAAGGTCTTGGTGCAAGGAGGTCTCTGCTACAGCCCTGTGCCTTTGGCATATTAATAAAAATCTCTTCAGAGGGGCAGAGCAGGAAGTGTCTGTTTGCAGTGGAGGGATTAGCATGGCAATCTCAGTTGCTGACTTGATTAGTCCTGTTTCCATCTGCATGCAGAGCAGGAACCAGGCTCTGCTGGTGGGGGCAGCTCTGTCCTTGATGGCACTGGAAACCCCACAGCCTCTTCCCATTTGTTTCCCTACAGCTCTTAGAAAAAGAAATGGGGTTTGCAAGCTGTCCACCTGGACAGATGCCAGCCTGGTGCATTAAATTGGTGTTTCAACAAGCAACCTCTGCTGAAGTCTGAGGTAGAAGCAGCAAATTTCAAAGCTATTTTCAAGGTAGTAACAACTGGCCAGAGTTTAGTTCAATCTGCACCAATTAGACTGCCATGAAACAAAATGGGATTTTGGGTGAGCCATGTGGGCTAATGAGAGTAGAGCCATTGGCTGTAAATGTTGAGCACTGAAATACCTGATTGTTCCTTGCTAATAAAGAAAGAACAAGATCAATAACTACACAGCTGAGTCCTGTAGCACCACTTATTTCTTTCTAATATGAGTGAGATGTATTTAATCCTCTGGCACAGGTTTTCTTCTGTTCTTGCAACACCACTGACAGACCTCTCTGTCATATCCCCGGGGAGAAAATGTGGTTATTGAGTAACAATTCCAGCTATGGAAAAGCTGCTGTAGTTTCTGAAGACTGCAATAAAATGAATGTAAATATTTCCTACTAAAGTCAGCCAAAAGCTTAAAGTAAATTGAAATTCCAGTTATTCAATTTGAAACTCTCCAAATGTAATTAATGGGAAGAGCATGAGGTAATATTAAATTAGATTTGTCTGACTGGCAAATTAATGTTCACATAATAAAAAAAAAATGGAGATGATTATTGTTTAAGTGGGTAGCTGGCATCCAGTCTGATTTCCCTCCTTTGGAAGACATGTGGTGTGTCCCTACCAAAAATGACTCTGTGGAAATGATGGTTCAGTTTCTGCCCTTACTGCCCAGCCTGGGAAATGGGGAGTCAATGCAAACTCTCACCTGCTGTGCTGCATCTTTTCAGGAGAAAAAAGACACATTTCTACATTTCAGCACTGTCCAAGAGTGTTCTCTAGCCAGGGCTGTGTTTTTTCTCTGTGTTTCCAGGTCACCCTGAATTTGGTCCTTTATGCATTACAAGCAGGCTGCACCTCCCAAAGATGTGCCCTGCCTAATATATAGACTATCTAAAAAAGTTCATGCTGAGAATGTTTTGTATGCAGATTTATTTTAATATGTAGCCATTTCAGTTTATTTTTAATGTCGTAAACTTCCAAGTAATTAAAAAAAAAGAACTTTAGATTTGGAAAATATCGTAATTTTGTAAACTCATTTAAACTGAAGCCATCCAGCGTTGGCTGGATTCTGCTGCATCAGTTGGATTCTACTCTATCAGTGACTAATGATAGTGCTCCTTAATTAATTTTGAGGACCTTGACCTTTGTAAATTCTCTTCCGTAAAGCAATATGCCTAATTATGTACTGCACAGTTAAACAAACTAATTATATCGACTAATGAACAAGAAAAAAATTCTGCATGACCCTATTTTCAGGATTCATGTTCTCTGATATAATCACTTCAAGGATTACATTTCTGCATTGCTCTAAAGTGGCTCATTCTTTCCTGGATGATGGAGTGGAAAATATGTGGCGTGATTTTTAAATATCACTTTGATGGAGTTCTGAAAAACAAACTTTTAATGAAAATACTGCATGTCAAAAAAATGCTTGAAAATATTATTGATGTTTAATTATTGATTATTGATGTTGGGCATCAGGAAGAATTCATGGACATCAGGAAGAGTTTTTTCACTGAAAAAGTGATTAAGCATTGGAAGGGGCTGCCCAGGGAGTTGGTGGATTTACCATCCTTGGAAGTGTTCAAGAAAAAGCTGGATGTGGCACTGGGTGCTCTGGTCTAGTTCATGAGGTGATGATTGGTCAAAGGTTTGACTCCATGGTCTTGGGGGTCTTTCTTTTTGATTTTGTGGATGTATGGATCTCTGTGGCTGTGCTCTCAAACAGAACCACAGAAAACTGAGACCATCACAGCATTTGGTATCTCTGCCTGCAGATTCCACCTGTGCAGGAGAAGCTGGCCAATTGAATTAGCAATGCAGATTTAGAATGGCATTTATATATCTAAATGCAATAAAAATAAATTCTAATTAAAAGAAACACTCTAGGGCCCTGTGTAATTAGCATCCTCGGTAGCTGTTTTGCTATGTGCTTGCAGACCTCTTAATCTTTTGCATCAGACCTGAATTGCTCACAGCACCAGATCAGTTGTGGCTGAGGAGTGATGTTATTTTCTGTGTAGGTCTGGCTGCCCAGCAGCAGAGTTGGGTGCCCATGGAAGGGGAGGCCAGCCCTTGATAAATGCACTTTGGTGGTTGGCACTGTCCAAGCCTAAACAACCTTCCCCAAAGCGGGAGTTGCCATTTTTTAAAAATGGATCCATCCTCTCCCCCAGCAAAGCTGGACAGAACCCACCTGCATTCCATGAGGGAATAGTTTCACTCTGCAGCAAACTCTTTGTGCTAGTTTTGCCACCCAAGAGATTTGCAGTGCAGAGGGAAGGGTGTTCTCTGACTGAAAGAGTTTTTCTGGGGTCTGGTTACCCAAATGTGGCAGCCTAAACTCAGAGACACCCTGAGAAATGTTTGCATCCAGATTATTGTGTTGAAGAGCCACCAGTGAACCGAATTTCCCTAAACAATGAGGTGAAGAAAAATGGGTCTCAAATCTTGCTTTGTTTATCTGAACTGTTTTCCAGGATTTGGCCTTGCTCTCAACCTTCAGCCATCAGTGATAATCGTAGGGAAATATTTCTTGAAGAGAAGACCCATTGCCAATGGCCTTGCTATGGCAGGGAGCCCCGTCATGCTTTGCACCCTGGCACCTCTCAACCAATTCCTTTTTGAGAATTTTGGCTGGAGGGGCAGCTTTTTAATTCTTGGGGCAATTTTATTAAACTGCTGCGTGGCAGGAGCTCTCTTCAGACCCATCGGGGCGTGCACAGCACCGGCCAAAACCCCGGTGACCGAGGAAGGGAAGGATGCTCTGAAAGGAAAGATCTCTGAAGACGGCCCCATGGAGGAGAACAAACCAGAAGAGGAAGGAGGAAAGGACTGCTTTGAAAAAATCAACCAGTACCTTGACTTCTCCCTGTTTAAGCACAGAGGGTTCTTGATCTACCTGATCGGGAACGTGCTGATGTTCCTGGGGTTCTTTGCCCCCATCGTGTTCCTGGCGCCCTACGCGAAGCACACGGGCATCGACGAGTACTCGGCCGCCCTCCTGCTCTCCCTGCTGGCCGTGGTGGACATGGTGGCCCGCCCTGCCACCGGCGTGGTGGCCAACAGCAAGTGGGTGAGGCCCAGGATCCAGTACTTCTTCAGCTTCGCCATCGCCTTCAACGGCGCCTGCCACCTGCTGTGCCCGCTGGCCGCGGGCTACGCGGGGCTGGCGCTGTACGCCGGCTTCTTCGGGCTGGCCTTCGGCATGGTGTGCGCCCTGCTCTTCGAGACCCTCATGGACCTGGTGGGGACCGCCCGCTTCACCAGCGCCGTGGGGCTCGTCACCATCGCCGAGTGCTGCACCATCCTGCTGGGGCCGCCCCTCGGAGGTGAGCGGGGCTCCTCCCTGCCCGGGTTGTTGCTTGGGATTTGGGATTTTGCTGGCACAGTTTGTGGGGAGTTATCCTAAGTGTGTTTTGTCTGCCTCATGATCACCGTTTTCCCACTCGTAACTGGGCAGGGAAGGGTGTCCTTGATGGCTCCTCCAGCGTTTCCTCTTTCCTCCTTTCTGTGTAGTCCTCCCATTGAGTTTTAGAGAGTCATCTTTTAATTCTGGATCCCTTCAAACACTTGAACTTGCAGAGCGGTACTTCCTACAACACTAGGAACATTACACTTCAGATAGCTCCTCCTGGAGATTCCTCCTTTTGCAGAATTCCACCACAATTTAAGTAAAACACAGCAGTTTTACGAAAGCCTCTTGTTGACTCAAACCTTGTTGTTTGTGTCTAAGGCTCTGAGCATGCCACTTAGGAATTTCAGTCATTGTAGTGCAGCTGAAAGATTTAACTCTAAAAATAGACTAAAAATAATTTTTAAATTATGTTTTATGTTCTAAAAATAATTTTTGAAAAGATTTATTTTGGATGGCATGGTTTGAAATATCAAAAGGCAGAGCCCACAAAGGTGGAGGTGAGCGTGTTCCCCTCCCCAACCAGGTCGTCACTTGGGATTTAGGGTTTTGCTGGCACAGTTTGTGGGGAGTTATCCTAAGTGTGTTTTGTCTGCCTCATGATCACCGTTTTCCCACTCGTAACTGGGCAGGGAAGGGTGTCCTTGATGGCTCCTCCAGCGTTTCCTCTTTCCTCCTTTCTGTGTAGTCCTCCCGTTGAAGTGAGTTTTAGAGAGTAATCTTTTAATCCTGGATCCCTTCAAACACTTGAGCTCAACTTGCAGAGTGGGACTTCCTACAACACTAAGAACATTACTCTTCAGACTCTCCTTCTGGAGATTCCTCCTTTTGCAGAATTCCACCACAATTTAAGTAAAACACAGCAGTTTTACGAAAGCCTCTTGTTGACTCAAACCTTGTTGTTTGTGTCTGAGGTTCTGAGTGTGCCACTTAGGAATTTCAGTCATTGTAGTGCAGCTGAAAGATTTAAGTCTGCTCTAAAAATAATTTTTGAAAAGATTTATTTTGGATGGCATGGTTTGAAATATCAAAAGGCAGAGCCCACAAATATCCATGTGGACAATACTGAGTCTCCAGGAGGAGTTCCAGTCATTTAAAGATAAGTAAGGGCAGTGATCTCCTGTGATTTAAGAGCCTTAATATTCCCTCTATAGCACGTGCTCCTTCTGCAGTTTGAACACTTTTCCTGGATTCAAAACTGGCTAATGCTTCACATGACACATCCTGCAGAGCTGTTTAATTCTTCATATTACTGGGTAGCTCATACAGTGTGACAGAAGCAGCTGTATCCTCTTGCTGTCCCAGAGATTCATTATTTAATTAATGACAAACAAAAGAAAATACAATTTTAAAATGACCGTTTTCTGAATTATATAATTTTCTGAGTGGGAGATTAAGTTAATGACTAGAGACTGCTAATGAGGCTAAAACAGTTCTGTGTAATAATCAGTAATATTAGTTTTGTAGGGTTTTCCCCACCATTTTAATAAGCAGCAAATTTATTGGTTCTTTGGCATTTTAATAACCTACTGCAGGGTTCTGCTTTAATGAACTAAGTAAATTGTTCCCAGTGTGTTTTATGACTTTATCTTATTCTCAAAGGAAAAGAGGCAAGACTATCCTACTGTTGAATTTTCCAATACTCTACTCATTAAAACTCTCATTGAAACCTATTTAGGAGACCTCTAGGTCATCCTGATGAGCAGAAAAGGAAAAATTGCTGCAATTAGCATTTGGTTGATGTTTCACCAGTAGCATGAAAAACACAGTGCATTGAAAATGGTGTACCAAGTCAGTTAGGGATGATTCAGGGAAAAACACTGACCAAAACAAGTTAAAAATTGTTATTTTTGTGATCAGGAAATCTGTTTGGTGACCATAAAAACCCTTGTTAGTGCAATGCAGTGGGATAATTAATCATGTGCTTTTCAACATTAAGGATCAATTGGGAAGTAATTAAAGGTCCCTCTTTTTGAGGAGGAGAACATATTCCAAAACATCAGAGAGCTAATGGATGATGGGCCAGTTTCAGGGAAGATTGTCTGCACTGTGAAGGCCAGGTTAGGAGTGGGTCTTACTTTAATTAAGATTTGGGATGTTAAGGATGGTCTGTGTTGCCCAGTAAATGGGAATTAATGCTCAGGATCATAATCCCAATAAGATTTGCATTACATTTTGACATAATGGAGAACGGTGACATTTCAATTAAGCCGTCTCCCTTCAATTACTCTGTAACTCCGTAGCAGAGGCATTAACCTTTGAGAGGGACCTGTCACATTTGTCTTGGCATTGAAATTATCTGACATTGACAGCATCATCTTTGCTTTCCCCTGGAACTAATGTTTTCCAGTTTCACGCTGTGCCCTTTCCTCTTTAGATCACGAGTGTCACTGCAGAAAGGGCAGCTGTGACCAAAAGCTGAGTCCCCTCTGATGCTGGTGGGTGACCCGTGGTGGAATAAATCACAAGATAAAACTTTGCCAGGAGCCTGAGATGGAGCCAGTGGGCAGGTGGCTTCTCATGGAAGTTTTCCCAATAGCTGCTGCTTTCTGACTGCCAAGCCAAAGGGACATCCTTTAGTTGATGGTTGGATTCAGTGGAAAAGCTGCCTGCAGGCTCTGTGATCAGAGGGGAGGTTTAGCATGGAAAGAATTGGTGTGCTGGGAAAGTCCAGACTTTGCAGTGTAGGTTCTGTCCCCTTCCACTGAACTGTGCAAATCATCAGAGCATTTCCTGTACCCATATCAACTACCCACAGGCTGTATAGTGCAACATATGTTCAGTATTTGCAGGCTCAGGCTGTTTGTGGAAGATATCAAAAGTTCTTTCCTAAAGCCACGAGGGTGTTCCTTGATACGCAGGATCTGAAAACACAATACCTTTGTCTTCATCCCTAAATTTCTCTTCTCTTCTTTTTTTTTTCTTTTTTTTTTTTTTTAAATCTATTTTACAGGAATTCTTATTGATACCTTTAGGGATTATAAATATATGTTCATTAAATGTGGAGCTGTGATGGTCCTGGCAGGAACCTTTCTGTTCATCATGAATTATTATAATTATCGTATGCTTGCCAAGGAGGAGAAGGAAAGAAAGAGGAAGGAAAGAAAAGAAGAGGAGCCTACATCTGTAAGGACAGAAAATGAAGGCAAAAAGAACTGGAACAAAGACTCCACACAGGATGGGCCTGAGCTGGAACCGTTGAGAGAGAAGGAAGAAGGAGTAAAGAAGGAAATGAATGGTGCAATTGAAGTTTAAACCTGTTCTCATGGGCTGAATGGGAAATGACTTCTGGGTTGCTCAAGTGAACACCAGCTGTGAAATCACACTAGATTTTAAAATTTTAGTGTCTTCTCTGCCATGTGCATCATCTTCTTTGTAGTAGGAGAAGACTAGAACAGAAACAAGTCCTGATTCTTATAAACTGCTGGGACACTGAGATATATACTTGCATACCAAAGGCCCTGCAAGATTTTCCTTTATCTATTCCCTATTTCCCAGAGAAAAGGGAAAGGTGATGTTTTGCAGGATGCCAGGACGAGGTTGACATGGACAGGAGTCCTTCTTCAGGTGCTTTGTCTGTGTGGGGCAGAAATTTAGTCTTAGGCTTAACCCTTGACCTACATTCAAACAGTGCAAATTTAATTTTTCCCTAGGAGGTTACAAAGTCCTCATTATCCAATTTCTGTGTGCCTTACCATTTCTAGAGAGCTTTTTCTTTACAACACCCCGGTGAGACAATAAGTGTTGCCACTATTAATTAATTGTACTAATGAAGAACTGAAGCACAGAGGAGCTTTGGGCATCATTGCATCAGTGAATAAAGCTTAGGCTGCCAGAGCTGAGATCCACTGCCCTGAGTTAGCTGTCTAAAAGCCCTGCTGACACAGGTATTCCCTTGCTGGAAAATTGGGAATACAATGGACAGTGGTGCATTAAGCCACAGCCCATTCTGCAGTGCACTGTGTGTGCCTCACACTGCTCAGGGTCAGGGATTTTGAACACTGTCTCAGAGCTGGGACCTTGTGCCATATATATATATTTTTTTTTAACCTGCTTCAGTTGCATCCATCCTGGAGGGAATCCAAACCCAGCTGCCTCCCCCTTGTTTGGGCTGGAGTGGGCACCCCTGGTGCTGGCACTGCAATACCTGCTGACCCTGTTGCATCAAGGAAAGTTTGGGTGGTCAGGGGTGCAGAGGGGGAGCTGACACCACTCAGGAGGCTCTTGTGCTGTGGTGATAATTTTCATCTGGGAAGTTGTGTACTCTGAGGTATTTTATGCCAAGCAGCTGCTGCCTGAGAGCCGTGGATGCTGAGAGTGGCATCATGCAGCTGAACCATCAGGCTTCTGTGGAATTTCATGGATTTGATCAGATAAAAAACAAGGACTGTTCAGGAAGATCACCCAAATCCAAACCCAGAACTAGTCCAAAGGTTTGTTCTCCTTTTTTCTTTGCTTCAATTGTACCCATATGAGATCAGATAATATTTTTTCATGGTTTTGTCTTCAAAGAACTGTATTTTCTTGTCACTTGTGTACACAATATGAAGAAAGCGCTGTAAAAATACATAAATACACTGTACTCCTAAAATTAGATCATTCATATCTTCTTGTATAAAACCTTCTCTGTGAGTTCTTTTGTTTCTTTGAAGAGTAGTGGTCTGACTTCAGTAGGATTTAAATTTTAGCCTTATGTCATAACTTGTACTTTCTCTGGAAAAAAAATCTATATGAAATAATTAGGCCTTCTCTGCTTGTTTTTAATACCCTTCATTTCTGTCAAATATATCTATGATATTTCATTTAGAAAGGCCTTAATAGGAGGTCATTAATATTTTCCAATATGCCTTTTGTCCTATACTGTCATATACTTAATAAAACTATTTTAAAAAATTAAATGAGTTTTAATTTTTTAAAACTGTGTGTGTAATGCACCCTTTTGATTCAGTAGGGAGTTTATCCTCAGAGGGTTTCCAGTCCTGACTCCATGCACGTGGTCACACAACCTTTGGTCACAACCTCATGTTCTTGTTGATTTGGATTCCTTTGAATCCTTGGTGGTCTGGGCCAGCCTGACTCACACCTCAGGTTGTGAGGGCCCACGAGTCTGAAAGAAGAATGACCTGACAAAGACCTGACAAGATGATTTTCATACCTTTCCACCAGGTTGTATCAATTAATCCTCAGTGCAGTGACCCAGATGGCCAGCTGTCCTTACAGCAGGAGCTGGTACTCAGGCTCCTCATCTCTCAGAAACCCCAAGCAAGTTTTTAGGTCATAAAACTTTGTTAAAACAGATAAGATTTTAAATAAAATGGTGTTCTGTCCAGCTGCCTGTGAAAATCCTCTGGAAAAAAAACCTTTGTTAACTGCCTCTGAGGGCAAAAAATGTTTCATTGGATAAGTAGGTCTTTAAAGCTTCAGAATTCTTCTAACATGAAGCAGCTACTTCATTTAACCTACTCACCCTCCTGTCAAAAAAGACTCACACTGCCTTTAAGATTTTGGCACTGTTTCTGTCAGGTAGGAAGCCAGGCTATTTTTGACAGTTTTGGTGATCATGGCTGGTGTTCAGTGGTGGGTGGCCTGACTCTTTCCTGCTCCCTTCTCCTGCTGCCACCCTACACTCAAACCTCTGATCATGATGTCCCACCAGTCACTGCAGCAAAGCAAGGCCAAATTACTTTGTACTTAAAGGCACTGGAAATTCTTCCTTGACTCAAATCCTACAAATTCAACACCTTGCAGACTCAAGCTGTAATCCTTTCTTGGAAAGCTCTCAAACTTTCCTAAGAATGTTTTCAGTTATTTTAATGACTAGTGCAATATGAAATAACCATTACAAAAAGCTCTTGTGATGCAGGAGAAGCTGCCTGTGCATCTAATTTAGTGATTTGTGTGGCAAATTGAACACAATATTCATATTTACTTAGGTTTGGAAAGCACCTGTGTAAGCAAGTCAAGAGGTGTGAGTGTTGGGCCATAAATATGCGTGCTAGGCACATGGGGAATATTTGGGATATCAGAGTGCAGAGATAATTGCAAACACTTTCTTTGAAGTGCAGTTATGAGACCTTTTTTTCATATTTCATTAACTTGTGACCTTATTAGAAGCAGTGGCCCATTGTTTCCAGGGCTGCTCAGATTTCATCAAGAGCCTGATTTGGATGCTGAACCATCATTCCCAACAACCACAAAAGAAACCAACAGAGTGGTGCTTGATGGGGAGGTGTGACAAGTACCATGGATTTGATTTAGATTTATCCCCATGCATTTGTTTTTTATTTACAGTTCCCCTCACATTTATCCTCCCTATATTTATCTTTACAAATCCAAAGGCATGGAGGTAGAATTCAAATATCTCACTACTTTGGTGGGGCAAAATTTGTACAACTTCCTCCCTCCCTTTTTAAAAGAATGTTGGAGCAGTGACTCTGACACATGATGGAGTGTCATGCTCCTAGAAAGGGACATTTTCTGCCATCCACCTTGGGCCAGGTGCAGCTTTGCCCCACACATAAATGTAATTTAAATGGAAAGAATGAACCATGTCTAGAAACTACACAAGGAGACTTGAGAAGTCTGGAACACAAATGAACAGAAGCAACTGTTGGTAGTAACTGTGTTAAAAATTAGCAAGCCAGCAAACAAACAAATGAAGTGCCAACCTATATGTTTGAAATATGCAATCATTCCAGACGACACAGAGGATTATTCAAAGGGACGGTTCCCATGGCAGCTGACACCCAAATTTATTTGGTAGTGTTCAGAAAACGCCTTGTAGACAATACAGGTGCATTCAGATTACATCTGGAATGAATTTAAAAGATGACTTTCGTGCCCTCTGCAGTGACAGTGACATTGTCTATAAAATAGCATTATTCAGACTTATCAGAACTGTGTGAGGGCGTTTTGATGAGTGACATTCATAACTGTCAGCAAAGCTTCCCACAATGGCAGTGTGGCTCAGAAACACAGATTTGATTTGCTGTCTGCTCTGACACTCACTGAAATATTGCTGTGCTTCAGTTTGGGTTTGGAAAGAGGCTCATTTACATCCTGACACCAAAAATATGAACATCCACAGATGGGTAAATGGGGTGTTCTGTGTCACTGTGGTCAAGACCCTGCTATCACCAGTAACAGCATCACTAAATTGCCTTTTATACCCCGTGCAACCCTTTGTCCTGTGCTGGCCAAGGTGTGACCCTGTGGTGACATTTGTGCTGCTCCTTCTGCAGAGGGTGAAGCTCCCCATGTTTGACAGTGCAGGTGTCTAAAGGCTCAAACAAACACAGTCCCACATGGCTTGAGATGTCCAAGCCCTCATCGCATCAATCAAACTGTTAGAGAGGATGTCTGTGTAAGGGGAAAATTATATATACCCTCTCTCCAAAAAGACATGAATTTGGAAAATACTTTAAAATTATCTGTATTTTTTTATTATTTGTTTATATGTTACTACTTTTTGAAATGTACTCTATGTCTCTTCAGCTTTAGTATTACTGATGATTTTGGACTGCAAATACTTCTTCTAATGACTTCCCTTCTTCACTCTTTAAACTTCCTTATTCAGCCACACTAACTTTACACAGCCCTTGGCTGCCACAATGTTCAGTTTTTATCCTTTTTAACAGTATGTTTTCCCCCATTCCAACATCTCTGAAGCACTAGAAAGCCATTTAAGAGTTGCAGATCCTATTTTAGTCAGCTATTCAGGATGCAGTTTGCTGGACAGCCCAAGAAGGTTATCACAGCCCAAGTCTGACAGGGGCAGTTTCAGAGGAGCAGAACCATGGAGGAACCAAGAAATTCATGGAGAGACTGGCACAGACACCCAGGTTTGTACCCTCCAGATATGACAATCCCTCCCAGTGTTCAAAAGATGCATTTACATTTAGATGTTTGATTTCACAGGCAACTCAGGGACAGATAGTTGGTGCCCAAGGCTGTGTCAGCTATCACAGAATCAACACACAATCACAGGGTGCTGAAGTTGGAAAGGACCTCTGAGGATCATTAATGCTGCAAAGCCTCTTCAGAGACTGCATGTCCAGCACTGCTCCTCTGCACAGGTTCATTAATGTCACACCTGCAGGTGGCTTTTGTGTTTCCCAGCCTATGCTGGGACAAAGGCTGGAGGCAATCCCAACAGGCCAGTGTGGAATTCAAAGCCTTTTGGTGAACACAGGTGTGTTTTATGTCTCACCTCTCAAGGCATACAAGCCCAGAAGATTTTAGGAGGGCTAAGAAGGGAATAGATCTATTGCCAATGGATCCTATGCTGGAGAGGACAGGGATGTCCCTCAATGCACACACAGGACAGAGCCCTGCACTTTGCCCTTAGGAACCAAAGTCTGCACCTCTTCAGATGAAGTATCTGGCAGTCTAATGGTGTAAACACCTCAGCTGGTACTGCCCACCCTTGCACCATCATCATCTCTGAATGGTCCAGCCCATGGTCCAACTCCCCAGCCCATGATTTTGTCATTTTTCACATCAGACTTAATCCATGGAAAGAGAAGACACAGGGAAACACAGGCTTCTGATAAGCTATCCAGAGTTTTTTGGACTTTTGTCTTCTGGGTGCAAAGGTATCCCAGCAAAATGTGTCTCATGAAGAAACTTTCCCCTCCTGTGGGAGCACTGCTGTTTGGTACAGGCACCAAACAAGAACGTGCTCCTACACTTGCCTGGTCTAATCCATTGTCTCCCAAGAAGGGGAAGATATTAATTCCCCAAAGATGTCATCTTCAAGGTCTAATTCTGACACAGCAGATTCCTCATGAATCCTGGATCCTGTTTGATGTGCAGAGCAGGGTCTTTCAGATGAATGGGTATGACTGAAAGGAAACAGGGACAAGCACTTGCCTCCTGCTGCAGAACCTGGCATTCCCCTCCTGGACAGATGAGATTCTTTAGTAGTTTTAATCAGTATGTTATCAGCCCTGACCATTAGTTATGCCTGTGATCACAAAGCACAACTCCAGAGAGAGATCCTCAGAATATCTAGGAGTTTCCATGCATTATTAAGTGAAAAAACCACAGACTCTACCTATCACCCACTAATACTATGTATGAGAAGTGCTTGTTGAGCAAACTTGCCAACTCTAATTACTCTCCCAGTGGACTGTGGAGGGTTTTTTTGGCACTTCTAAAAATGTAATGGAAACCTCCCCAGCCCTGCTCCTGCAGAGGTGGTGTGGGCAGGGAAATCTCTGTGATGTGCTCCAGACTCTTGAGATAGCCCTTCCTTGAGTGCACGAGCACTCACCCACATCCAGCACTGCTCCCACAGATGGGAGGGAAAACCCACCTGCTGCAGGCTGGGCTGCAGGGCTGCACTCCTCTGTGTGTCTGGATTCATGGGCTAAAAGATTGAGTCACTCGAGCCTGGTGTCAGAAGGGATCCTCAATCATCTCTGATGTGCAGCTTTGATCCCAGAGGTGCCACTCACAGTGGGGAGTGAGAAGGGAGCTCCTCTCAGCACCACCCCCAGACCACAGCCAGGGGCTGGGGAGGGAGCACAGGTTGTTCTCCATGTCTGGGCTCCACTTTCCACTCTTCCAGGCAGGAAAAACCACGTTTGGTTTGTTCACAGTTCATGACCCGGGACATGATGTATGTGGATTTGTATTTCTTATTTCTTTAGACTTGTTTGCTTCTTTTAATCCAAAAAGACTGTGAGTGCAGTGGCTAGAAATAAATTGAATTAACTTACTGAGTAGGTATTTGTCCTCTGACTTGCCTGTCACAGAAATTCTTCAAAATACAGTATTCTGTAGCACATTTCTGTATGAAACGTGAGGAACAATGATATTATGATTTCAGCTTTCAGCCAGAGAAGATAGTAATTATACACCATATAATAGAAATGCAGTGAAGCTGCTTTGTAATTACAGTGTAACTAAGCTGTACCTCATTTACTTGTATTCTGAAGTACATCTGGAGTTAGCAATTAGGGCCAGGACATGATTAAACACTTACCTTCCCCAGTCCCAGTATATATAACACTATACTTACCTTCACAAGTGTATTGTTTTTCACTCATATCTGCTATGAACCTAGATATTTTCCAGGGATTAATGATACTCTGTGAAAAGTTGATAGCCTGAAGTTCAGCACAGAGCTATTAAACTGGCCTGGCCATTAATCCCTAGGAAATACCCTCACCAAGGTTGTTATAAGGTGAATATGGAAAATAACTTTCCTCTCATGCTGAGCTTTGTCATGGCTGTTATGCCTTTGTCAGAGTGCAGGAACAACCCCCCAAATGCAAGAGACTCCCTTGGGTTTGGGTGTGTCTGATGCAGACAGGATGAATCCTCCCTCAGTTCACCTCTGTGCATCACCAAGGCCCTGAGCAGACAGCTTGTGTTCCAGCCAGTCTGTCTTGGCCACAGTTTTCTGGCAATATTTGCAGATCAATTTTAGAGTGAACCTCCATTTTCTGAAATGTGTAATTCCAGCTTCTCTGAGCTGAGAAACAACACTGGCAGCCAAGTAAAAATATCCATTACCGGGGGAATATGTAAAAACAGTGTTTCATCAGTCATCCTGCTCACATAGCTCCCTCCCAGAACCCAGAGTGGTAATGAAAGTAATTTAACACACATCCATAATTAATTTACTACATTCTTCCTGCCGATGGCAATCATCTTACCTGGGAAAGTTCATGAAATTGATCTTAATGCATAAAAATAAAGATGGAAAAGCTTTAAAGGCAGCTAAACGTGGTTTACTTCTAAGCATGTAAGCAGTTAAGCACTGTTTGGAGAACTGATTTGGGGCTGATTTAGCAGCAGCCATTACCTGTGAGAAATGACAGGGAGCACATGAGCAGAGCAGGGCTTTGCCCTCACACTCAGTTTGTGAGCACTGCTGGGAGCAGCAGCCTTTGCTCCTGCTGTGCATGATGTGAACAGAAATGTGAGCGGGGGTTCCAAGAGGCAGGGCAGGAGGGGACAAAGCTGCTGGACACTGCAGGGACACAGCCTGCACCAGCTCTTGCTCCAGTGCCATGTCTTGGGTTGAAAAAATGTAACTAAAATGAGTATTCTATTTTCATCTGTTGAAATGGGTTGGGAGATATTGTTCTTTATCTCTTCTAACTCCAGGGGGTGGAAGAGGGCGATGCCTTCTGTTAATGGACACCTGATAACAGCAGATAAGGCAGGGCCTTCTTATCTCTTCCTCCACCCATCCTCCTCCGAGGGTATCACCTGTGAATGGGCCATTGAAGGCTCTCACAGGACTGATAACATCACCTCATTCCATTGAGAGATGCTCCACCCAGAGGGAGGAGCCAAAGCCTTTCCATGGGATAAAACCTGCAATCCCAAACACTGATTTAGCTGGTTTTCCACTGAATTCTCAGAGAAAGACCTGACCCATCTCTCCAGCACTGGACCCTTTTTTTCTACAGCATCATCTCTACTGCACAGAACAACATCATTTACTTCAGGAAGATTTATTTGGCCTGCTGCCAACACCCTGATCAACAAGGTCTCAGGTCGTATCTCTGACTCTGTCAGGGTTTTCTAGGANCTCTCTAGTGGCTCTGACAACATCCTGGTGTTGCTAAGACATCACTGGGTCTTTGTTTATGATCCATTGTTGCATCACCTGCAGCTTTTCTGCACATCCATGATCCCCACACTCTGATTGTGGATTTGGTGACAATATTATTATTTTGTGACAGTATTATTAGACATTATTATTATTAATAATATTAATAAACAATATTATTTGGTGACAATCTTGTTGTGAGATGCCCAGCTGGAAAATAGATCATGGAAAAATAGCTGTTGTAGAGGCAGAATGAAAACCCTTTGGGATGAAAAGTATGCAATAGGCTGTGCTAGATCTGTTCAAAATATTCTTAATCATATCTTTAATTAAGGCAAGGTTATGCTTTATTTGGAAAAACAATGGCCTGTTTCAAAGGACAGTGATGGCTGAAATAATTTTTGGAAGTTTGTAGGTTCTGTCTAGACTTAAGCAATGTCCATCAGCACATGTTATTAATTAACAATTGCTAATGGAATATGCAGAATATACAGCAGGGCTGTGGGTTTCTGCAGCTAATAAAAGAAAGCTCCTATATTAAGGGGGTGTGAGCACACAGAACCATGTAAATGGTGCTCTGAGTCTGTGGTTTCTGTTTTCATGACTTGTCAGAATTATGTAGAACACAAACACGTACAGGGACTGACAAAGCAAGAGCATCTTCACTAAGAAAAAATAGTGGGTTTAGGTTGTACAGAACAGCCCAGAGTGACATGACTTACCTGAAAAATCTTACATTATATAGCCCTTCAAAGTACATAATGCTTATAACTTTGGTCTATTTTGAAATGTGCTTTAGATTCCTTGTTTCCTCCTAGTTCCTGTAAGTGGTGGATAAAAGGCACCTGTATTTCCCAACTGCCTTTTCAGAGACTGATTTAGAAACAAGAAAACTCCAACCAGGCACACACTGGTGCCCATTTGAGCAAGAACCCCTTTGCTGATGGACAAGTGTGCACTTTGCTTAATGCAGAACTATATATTTTTCTATTGGAGAGGATTCACCCCTTTTTATTCCAAAGAAATCTCTCTCTTTTTTTCTTCTTGGTAATAGCCCTGCAAATATTATGCATGAAGGGCCATCACCTATTTTTGTTGGAACTAGGAAGAAAACCATTTAAAACAAAAGAAAAATACATCAAGTTTGGCATTTACTTATCCTTTCTCCAAATTTTCTCCTTCCATCAGTCACAGCAGGAACTAGATTGCACATGACAGGGAAGTAAATAAAAAACAAGTATTCAGCAGAGAATGAAGAGAAACAATCGCTTTGAACAATGATTTGAAAAATTCTAGAAAGATTGAAAAACAGTGTTTTCCTTTTTTATCCAAACAAACTTTGTCAAGAAGCCCAGTACCCTAGAGGAGCACTGCTCCAAGAGATGTGTGGAAACAGGTTTGGAGAGAGAAAACACATTCTGATGTGAAACTTAGAAGTGAAAAGGAAGAACCTTGAGATGCTTGAGCAGGTTCAGAGGCTGGAGAGGGGCTTGGAGCACAAACCCTGTGAGGAACAGCTGGGGGGGTGTATCCTGGAGAAAAGGAGACTCAGGGGTGACCTTATCAATCTCTACAACTCCCTGAAAGGTGTCTGTGCTCAGGTGGGGTTGGTCTTTTTCTCCAGGCAAGAACTGACAGAACAAGAGAACAGCCTTAAGTTGAGCTGATGCCTTGAGTTTGGCTTTCATATTTTCAGATTCTGTGTGCTTAGGTGTGCTTCTGAGCCTCAGATTAAGTACTAGTCAGCTCTCTTCACAGAGCAGGGACACAAGACAAATCCTTTTCCTGCTGCACACCAAGGACAACTTTCAGCCCAAAAGCACAAACAAGGGTGGCTGGAGGGAGGAACAAGAAGGATGGGACCTCACAATCTAAACCTGCAATCGGACAATTAAACCCCAATATGCAAATGGACCAAAACTTAAAAAAATGCAAGATTTCGTGACCAGGGGGCCATTTTGTGACCATTGACTTTTTGTGACCCTGGGTGCAGCCATGGTCAGGCTCCTGTCCTGCCCAAGGTCAACCCTGGAGGCCTTTTAATAAATACCTGCTTTATTCCCTACCTCTGTGCTGTCTCTGTTTCAGGTCAGCCTTCCAAGGCATCAGCACCAAGAGAAATATAGGCTGGATATAAGGAAAAAGCTTTTTGCAGAAAGGGTAATAAAATATTGGAATGTTCTACCAGGGGAGGTGGTGGATTCACCATATCTGGATGTGTTTAAGAAAAGTCTCGATGTGGCACTCGGTGCCAGGGTTTAGTTGAGGTTGAGATTGGGTTGGACCTGATCCTGGATGTCTCTTCCAGCCCGGTGATTCTGCGATTCCGTGGAAATGGATCCTGCGGGCAGGCGGGAGCGGCTCCTCCGCGCACCGCTAGGGATCAGCCTTGCCCCGCGCTTGCGGCCGCAGCCCGGGCCCTGCGGGACCGGCATCGCGCATCGTCCTCGGGAATGAGCCCGCTCTTCTTCCGCTGACATTCCACATTTCCCCGGCTTTCCCCGCCTGGAACTGGCTGTGGTTAATGAGCCGGAGCACGGGAGCGTTTTCCTGCCGAGGGAGGTGTGCGTGTCCCTGCAGCGGAGATGCCGAGCTCCCTCTGTCTCCTCCTGCCTGCTTTGATTCAGCTGCTTTGTTATACTGTCCTCTGATACAAACTTTTAGAGTTTTGTTTCCCCCCCGACTCCCATCTGCTAAGAGAGTCTTAATGCTATGCCTGACATCCTCCATCCTAAAATACACACGGATCTGGGAGGGGAGAAGATTAAAAACAGACAAAGAAGGATATTTTGCTTTTCTACAAGAGTTCTCCCACCCCAACCTGCTACATGGTCTCTGAGATTGGAGGCAGGGGGCAGCAGGACAAGCCCAGCACTGCTCAGTGGGCTCAGGGCAGGATCCATCCTCCATCCCAGTCCATTTTTACACTGGGGATGCTGGGACAGTGATATCACACTGCTCAATAACCAAAATGTCAAAGGGTGCACAGTGGTCCTCCACAAGGAGCAGCTCTGCAGATATTCCCCTGGAGCAGAGCCCTCCCAGCTCCCACTCTGTGCCACACTCAGCCTTCATGCTGCAATTAATCTCCCACTTTCCCCGTGTCAGGTATTTCTGAATTTCTCTGATCATCTTTCATTTTGCACCTGGGAAATGTATTGAACATGATGTGTGGATGTAACCAGCTGTGACAAATTGTGTATGGGTGTGAGGAGCATGTGGCAGGGCAAAGGATGTGAAATGCCAGGGCCTGGGCTTCAGCTGTGCTACAGCACCTCAGTTACCTCATGTTTGTGTCAGGCAGAGCTGTGTTCACCCTCAGGACTTGTCCCAAATCACTGTTTATGTTCATATGTGCATCTCACATGATGTGCATGGACGCATGCCTCACTATTAGAGAGAAATGGTTAAACTGCAATAGATATTGTTAACTACTTACAGCCCTTTCTGGGAAAATGTACATCAGCTTTCCATGTGCCATGCTGCAAAAACCTACCCAGGGGTAGGCTTAACATGATGAGACTGCTCTTTTGATTCTCCACTAAAATGAAAAATACTGCAAATGAGAGCTTAAAACCCAATGTGACTGATTAGCACACTGAGAACAGATGTGGGCTCACTCCACATCCAGCTGTGAGCTGGCCAGATGTGTCAGCCCCCGGGGGATGTGCCTGCCTGAGGTCACTGCCTCTCTGGGAATAATCTGTGCAGCTCTCTGAATGGGGGAATCTGAAACCACTGTCCTTAGGGGCTGAGAATCTTCCTCCTCCTGCCCATCTCTGGGAAACAGATTCAGAAAGCACTGGTAGGTGGCCAAAATTAGTTTGTAGAATTCTGCAGAGATTGCAGTGCTCAGCTTTCCAGAGGTGGCAGTCAGTGTATGCAGCACTGAATATCTCTTTTTCTGCTAGAGGGAGAGTTATTGGCCAGTCAAAATTTCAGATTCTGGGACCTGTTTCTACCTCAGTCTTGAAAGCCTGAAATGCCATTAGGCCTGTGATGTGCAGGAAGGCTCTTTGAAAAGCCAAAAATTACAGCACCTGTCCTGGATGATGGAAACCAGACCAAAAGGACCCAGCAGTTCTGCAGAACCATGAACCACTAACCCAGAGTGATCCCTGCAAACTGGGGTGAGAGCTTGAGAGTCAGAGGAGAAGGAGAGAGGGATGAGGAAAGGGGGACACTGCAAGAAGGGTCAGCCCCAAATAACCTTCATGTCTGCCCAGGGTGAGAGCTCTTTTCTGCTTTCACACTTGGTGTGTGGGCACATGCTACTCTTCCACATTCATTTAGTGTCACCAACTCCCTTAAGCCTGCAGAGGACAAGGACGAGCCCAGCATTATAATATCCATTCTCCACAGTACAGAGGATTTTACAAGAAATGTGACAGTATCTGAGAACCCAATCTCTTTCAAAGTGAGAAAATAACCAGGAAACACTACACTGAGTCCCAAAAGAGATGTCACTGCATTTAATGTGTATTTATGCAGCTATTTAGGAGCAAACGAGAAGCAGTGATTATGCATAGAGTAAAATGGAACAACAAATTTAGATTGTTTTAGTTTCCTCTCTATCTGATTAGCCAGGAAGAACAACAGACTGATATGCTCTGAGCAAACAGGAACACACTGAGCCTAAATGCTCTTGGTCCTTGGAGGTTTTATTTTTATTTACTGCATGAAACAAGGAGGGAGAAAAAAAGAGATTTATTCTGAGTCAGCTGTGGCTTTTGGCAGCCCAGGCTGAGCAGGTCCCCCTGCACACCCTACGTGCTGCTGGACTGAGCAGGGCTTCTTGGTGCCTTGTCCCTGCTCCTGGCTGAGGTCCTCAGTCAGCTGCAGCACCAACAGGGGCAGCTTTGCAAGGCAGCCCTGGGTGGGAAAGGGCTGCAGCACAATGATAAAGTGAGGTTTTCCCACAAAAGATGTGCTATAATTACCATTATAAATAGCATTTTGCCCTTCAGGGGGCATGTGTTGGTCTCTAGACAGGTATGAGACCCTGACTCTGTATGGAGGAAGGATGCTCTGACTTGTGGCTTTGGACAGCTGTGTAGAATCCTCCCTTAACCAATTCACTTAATCCTCAATACCCTTGGAAGTTAAACATTTGCACCTCACTTTTATCTGCACTGACAGTGTGGAAGCTGCTCTGCTGTTCCACCCAGCCCTGTGATCACTCAGCTTCCCACCACTTGATTCAGTTCAAAACACAGGGCAAGTCCAAAGCAGAGCTGGGGATGCACAACTCCTTCCCAGCAGGGTGTGACACTGAGGATTTGAAGAGGAGAGGTCCTGGCCTCTCCCCCTCCCTCTTCATTTCACATTTCACAAGTGCACCAGGTGCCCTTCTCAGCTGAGAGCTGAGGGTTGGATCCTGCATTTCCCTGTGCCTACAGGCTTTGTGGTGGGTGAGAGTTGGATGCTAACAGCCAAGTAAAGCAAAGCACATCCATAAAGAGCTTCTCTCTCCATTCCCCAGGTCCAACGTGGCCACACCACAAAACTGAGACAAAAGAAGCAAACCAAAAACCTTATTCAACTACAGCCCTACAACAATGTAAATCCCTGAAAAATATATGAGAAAACAATCCTAACCTGTCCTGAGAGTCCCTACTTCCAGACTGGAGCTGTTCTTGCCACAGGGTGCTGAATTGCTCCAAATAAATTCCCACTCAAGTCATGCTGGGTTAGGTTTCAAGGATAGCTCTGGATTCATTTCATGATGTGAAGTATGGCTGTCCCTGAACTTTTGTTCCAGCCTCAGTGATATATCATAGTGCTCTCCCAGATTTTGGGATGTTGAAGGCAACATCCTGTTAAAGCATCACAGGATTTCTGTTCCACAGGTAAGAGGAGGCTGCTGGAAATGTTATTTGCATGAGTAAGGAGAAGACTGAATTGAGAAGCAGCATTTGTAATCCCGATTTGAGGAAATGCCTGTGCTTATCAGGGCATTACACCCTTTGTTTATCTGTCATCTCTTCCCTTCAGCTGACCAGTGAGATTTTACTCTGGCCAGATTTGGCAGGCTTTGTTTTGTGTATTTACCTCTTCCTTGTCATCCCTGCAAACAATCACACTCACCACACACTGCCTGGTGCACCCACAGAGCACACACAGGCCATCATCTCTTATGAATGCACCAAAAAGGTCAGAGGATTCAGCTGGCATTGCAAATCAGCACCAGTTATGTACTCTGACAGCACCAGATGTCAGCTCCAAAATGAGCTGCATCTGCTCAGTACACAAGGAGCATGAGAGGATGAGACAGACTCTGGAATGGCCCCTCAGAGCCAGGGCTGTGGGCTTGCATGGCAAATTCAGCAGAGTCCATCTGCAAAGGCAGCTTTGGGCTCCTGTCCTAGACTTGCTGTGCTTAAGATGAAATGAGAATTGGAACTGCAGATAAAATGCAGCAGTCAGACTGACCTTGGGGCTGGCCTGGACAGGGCAATTCCCTTTCCCAGCTCTGAGCAACTCAGGTCTGGTGAGTTTTTTTTTTTTTTTTTGGGGTTNCAAATCCTGGTCCCACCAGCTAAGGGCTATTAACTGGGGCTTCCTTCATCTGCTCAAGCCCTGAAGCAGCATCCTCCTTCCAGAGTGCCAGTTTTCACTGACACCAAGGGAGGAGCCAGCACAGGGTGTCCAGGAACCTGGAAAGGCTCCTCAAAGTCACACCTTTGAGCCAATCATGCCCCTTGTGAGGCTTGACAAAATATGTGCTCCCTGGACATGATGAGGATGGTTTGGCTTGTTTTGTCTGTTGGGGTTTTTTTAAGGTCAGGGCAAGGAAGGTTTTCCTTTCCTCCTTTGCACATTGCACCTGACATGATAGATCTTAGAACAGTAATGAGAACAAGTTAGTATGGGACTATATTTTCTCTTCTCATAATGAGCTTTGTCATGGAAATGGATTGATTTTATGTCACTTTCTTTCCTCTTTATAATTTTTATGGGTAGAATGAGTTAGCAAAATTTTCTCTGTCATAAATTCCATATAAATTTGTCTTAGCCTACGTAAGTCTGTGTTTATTTTGGCCACCTATTTCACAGCTCCCCTGTTTACAGCATGGGAAAGAGGAGAAATGGCCAAGCCATCCAGATCTGGAATACTGAAAAGGTCACAGCCATTCACACGATCCCACCACGCAGCTTTGGGCATTTCCAGCTGCTGCAGCACTCCAGATGTGCCTCATTCTGCCTTCCCTGCAGTCTCCCTGGAGAAACTGGGGGAATTCAGATCCTGCCTAGAGGAAAGCAGTGCAGGAAGAATGGCAGGGAGAGGTTTCTGCCTCCTGTCCAGCCAGAGCAGATGCCCTGTCTGGCACACAGTGAGGAGCTGCCACTGCTGTCACCCTGCCACCGGGATTGGCAGCCCCACAGGGGGAAAATGGATTAAAAATCCATCCAGCTGCTCTTCCCTGTACCCCCAAAAGCTGCAGACTGGATTAATGAATCGCTTCCCCTTGAGTGCTGCATAGTTTTCTCCATCCTCTCCATATTTCTTGCCTACCACTTTTGATAAATCCCTTTTCCCTCCAATCCAACAGCTGCCATTGTGGCAGAAAAGCAGATTTTTTCCCAGGTACAAACAAACAAATGAAGGGCTGAACGTCAGGTGTTCCTCCTTGCAGGGCTGGAGTAGACACCTGCATATTCATTGGTGCTCATTTCTCATTGCACAGGCTAATTGAAACCTGAAAAGCCTCTGAAATGGAAACATGGAAATAAAAAGGGATTTTGTCTTTCTGCAGCTTTGTGCAAAATCACACAGAATGTCATGACTACAAGTAGGACTGCAAGTTGTCTTCTGCTGCCCCAAACAGCAGGACAGAAGGTATGGATGGCCAGAGCACACCACAACAGCCTCAGGGTGCAGTGAAAGGTGGCCTGGTCCCTTCTAGATAAGAATCTGGCCTCTGAAAGTCATAGATCAAAAATTCAAACCCATAATGAACCTCATCTCAGCCCTCAGATAGTTGGGACCCTTTGCAGTAAGACTTCATGTAAGAGATAAAACCATTACTTAGTGGGTTTTTGGATGATAACTCTTTTAAATAGGAAGACTGTATAGGACAAAAAATTAAGCAGAGGAATTAGGATTTTGCATTTTATGTAATAAAAGCAGTGAGGGGATGAAGGGAACATCTGGCTGCTATTTTACCAATTGAGATCTGGAAGCCAAGCTCCATCTTTGCTCCCATTAAGGATTAACATCTGGATAGAAGAGTTTAAAATCCAATATTGCTTTGAAAATGATGCACAGACACAGCTTCACGTGGTTGACTTAGCTGCATTTTACACTTAGTGTGGGCACTACACAACTGCTTTGCAAAACATCAGACACTGCAGAAAAGGAGGGAAAGCTGAGGTGGACCCAGGCACATGCAGAGGGAATCTCCCTTTCCCATAAGGATTAACTGGGAAATTATCTATTATCTATATCTAAAATCCTCTATCAACACCTCAAAACCATCACAATAATAAGTGAGAGAAGAGACCCACTCACTGTTGAGAAGGATTCATTTTTATCTTTGTCTTTAAAGAGAAGCTTTAGGAAATGTGGGAAAAAAATAATGCAGCAAATACTGGTTTAAACCACTGGAAAATTTTAAAGCCCATTATATAAGGGGAACAAGTCCCAGAGAAGGAGAAAAACTATTTTAGGTATTGAACAATGCCAGCATGCAGACAAATGGGTGTCATCTGGCTTTTTGAAGGCATGAAGGTTGGAAATTAGAAGACAGCTTCCATTGAGAGAGGGGGAGCAAGACAGGAGTATATTTAGGCCTGTGCTGCTAATATTAGCAGGTTTGTTTCCCTTTTCCTTTCACAGGTAGATGAATAAACAGCCACTGATACAAGGAATAAAAAAAAATCTGTAATTTATAAACAATACATAAGAAGATCTGACTGTGTATTCACAGGAGAAGATAAATACAGAACTCAAGGTACTCTATTAAAAAAAAAAAACCCAAAAAATTCTTTTTTTTTTTTTTTCCAGCAAACTGTGTTATTTTGCCTCAGCACTGTTGGGAACAAATGTAACTGTAACTAAGCAGTATAGAGGTAATATAACAAAATCCTCTAATCCAGTAAGGTCCTTGCTGAAATCCTCCTCATTCTTGCTACCATAGGTTCTGAAGTTTGGCAAAGTTAAACTTGGAGAAGAAAAAATCCTCATAAATCCACCCAAACACAAGGCTGAGGGTCCAAAACCCAGGGGAAAGCCCTCTTCACTAAAATTTGTTTCTACTCCTGGATGAATCCTGACCTCCCCTCAGAAGGAAGCAGGGCAGGAAGGGAAATGCTAAAGTGAGCTCCTGGTTCCAGGCCTGTGCCAGCCCGTCCAGCTGCACACTCACCAGTGCTGGGCACATCAGCCAGCTAATTGACACTTAATTGGCTTGTCAGACACTCCTAAATGTTCCTTTCTGCCATAAGTAGTAAGGATGGGGCAAAAAAAGCCACCTGGGAGGGAGCATCAGTTTTCTGTGTTGCAGAGTTCTTGGATAAATCACATTTTCTTGGCAGCTAATACGGATTTGTCCACAGAGCTGTTCACCTCAGCTTGTTAATACCCTCAGATATTGTTCACATATGAATGGAGTTATGGAAGTGTGCTGTGATTTACAGGCACCTTTCAGTTTACATCTTTGATTTACCCAGGCTGGGATTTGCTTCTTTAGGGAGTTTTGCAGTGGCATTTGCAAAGCACCAGACCACAGCAAGTCGTGGAGGACGTGGCAGCTCAGGAGCAATAGTGGCTGTACAATCCTACAGAGCCTGAGTGCTCTGAACTGAGGGCAATAAGAAATGTTTACCCTGCAAAAGCTCTTTCAAAACCTCCTTATAAAAAAATCTGGTTCTTCTGCAGCATTTCTTTGCCATCTGAGTCTAACAGCCTGTAAGGAGCCACTCAGGACAGAAATTGGAGCAAAAATTTCCTTCATTTCCTAAATCAGGAGCAGTATCTCTTGCCCTGATTAATATGGAAGAGGTCAAGTGATTTGAGCATTTCTCTTTCCATCACCACCTGCTTGGCTTTGTTTGCCACCTCTGCTCACTTTTTCAGCAGGACAGAGCAGTCCAAAAGAAGAGGCATTCAAAAGAAGAGACATCCAAAAGAAGAGACATCCAAAAGAAGAGACATCCAAATGAAGGGCTTGGTCTGCAGTTACTGAGCAACCTCAACACATTGACCCTCCT
>VXBR01004380.1:597755-620548 GCA_013400215.1 Cisticola juncidis
CCTCCACCTCCTCCTCCTCCTCCTCCTCCTCCTCCCTCATCTCTCCCATTTGGACCTGGAGGATAATCCTGAACTCCTTGGAAAGCTGCTAAGACTGGCTGTCACTATTTTCAGAGCAGTGAAATGTGGTTTACAAGCTCTATTCAGCAATATTTAGGGTCCAAAAGTTATAAAGCAGTGGGAATGCTGTCACATCCCTGTGCCTCCAGAGCCACACTCACTTCTTTGTTCTCTGTCACTGATTTTTATTGTTCACCCTGGTCTCTCCTCTCTGCCCTGCCAATAAATGCTGGAGCCACTCAGGGGAATGGGTGCACACACAGAGGGCTGGTACCATAACAAATGCATTATTACCACAAAAAGAAAAGGGAAAGGAGTTTGACAGGGACCATGGAGTATTAACCTGACAGAAACAGCCAACAATATGATTCTATCATCTTAGTTCTCTTTGTGTCTATCTGACATGAAGATTCCTCTTGAGTTCACACCACCAGAGCTGAAGATTTAAACAAAACTTACATAATTTAACACTGCTTGAACATGGGTGACAGTGATTTGCCTTCATTTTTGTTTTCATTAATCCCAGCTTCGCTGTTAGGTTGGTTTGTTTGTTTGTTAATCCTACAAATGAAATTAAACCAAAGCTGTTATACACGAAGAGCTTGCATGGATCAAATCTTTTAGTGTCATATTGTGTTATTTTGTACCAAATGATTAGCTAGTAATTGGTTTAATGGAAGAAAAAACAAACAAAAGCCTCACTGAAATGTTTCACATGCCGTGCATGGCTGAAGTTATGATAACTGTGCTGGACACAGCCTTGTTCCCAGGGAAATCAGCAGGGATATTCCAGGTGGGGCAGGCTCAGCTGCAGATGTCATGGAGCAGGTAAGGAGCAGCAGATATAACTCACTGTGGGGTTACATCACTTGGGAGCTGATGGCAGAATATTCCAGGAACCAGCACATCTCCTCCCTCTGTGAAGTGTTCAAGTGTTCAAAGTGGTGCAGGAATATCCAAAATTTTGTTTTCCTTTGTGTGTGTGTACATCACATCTCCCCAGACTTTCCTTTGCCACAAGAGCAGCTGTGATAAATGGCTCTGTCAGTCACAGGGATGTGGAACTTTGGTTCACCACCCTGCAATATCCCTGATTATCTCCTCACAGCCTGGTGGTCTGCAGTGGCTCAACTTCCCCCAGCTCTGCTGCTCATCCATCTGGACCTTTGGGTCTATCCCAAACCCTCTGAGCTCCAGTTTTGATGCTGCAGTGCCAGAACAACAGCACAGAGGCAGTTGAGACTTTTTAAAGAATCTATAAAATCTTTTACATACTGCATCAAAATTTTAAGCATCATTTTACCTTGGTGTCTGTTTAGAAATTCTACTCCATTCTGTTAATACCAGGGGAACTGTGTTAATTTGCCCCAGAAGAGGATTTGTCTCTTGTTTTGATCAGTGGCATGACCTGGATATTTGTGTATTTTCTGTTCTAATGTCAGAGTGACTCGATGACATGCACAGGCTATTATTCAATAATGATGCCTAAATGGAGCTATCAGAAGGGTTATTATCAAGGTTATTAAAAAGCAATTCTTTCTGCCTTCAGTTTAACCATGAATTGCAGAGCTAGCCATCATCTAGGTGAGGATGTGCATATTAATCAAGAGGCTTCCTATGGTCTACCTAGATATCCCAAGCCTGGATAATGATTGATTTACTCTGCTCTTAGATGAGCACACATTCATCCAGGGGTGTTGAACATCTGACCAGCAGAGTTAATTCATGATGCTTGGCATCCATTTTGCAATTTTCTCACATCTGTTCTTTCTGGCTGAGACACTACATTTCTTTTAAGAGCCCAGAAAATGGCACATAGAGAAATATTTGTGGTGCAAGCAATGGTCCTACTAAAACCACTTCCACTTCAACATTTTCCAGGAGGAATAAGCTTTCTGTAGAACAATATGCCAGATGCTAAGGCATGGAAAATGCCAATAATTATTTTTTTTAGCAATCATTTGATGGGAGCAGCCCAGAATTACATTCCTGGGCAAACCAAATTTAATCAGGTTGGTTCCTAATGAGCCTGTGAGCACCATTTGGGCTGAGCACCAACTTCAGGGAAACGTTTTTAATTTCACTTCTTGCCTTGCTAAGGTAAAGGGCACTGCTGTCACAGGCTTGCAGAGAACCCTGAATGCAACAGGAGCTGCATCTGTTGAGCCATTTCTTTTGACAGAATCATCAGCATTGGACAGAATCATCAGCTTTGGACAGAATCATCAGCAGCCCCAGGACTTTCCTGCTGACTCTGCACTGTCAGGGCACACATTTCAGGCCTGGCAAGACTCTCACAGTGCTGTCAACCTGACCAATACATCTCATATTAAATGCTTTCCCATTTGCTGTTATCATCATTTTCACAGGCTGCACTTCAGCTTTGCTGTGCACTTCTAACATTTCCAATATTACATTTTGCAAGTGAGGAGACCAGAGATGCCCACGTGTCCAGCCCAGCTCCTCTCCCTGGCAGCCTGAGGATGACAGCCAAGATTACAAATGGTCACTAAAGGCAGGCAGACTGCTCTGGTCTATCCCTCAGTTATGCCATCAAAAGTGCTCATCCTGTCCTGGGAAGTTGTCAAAGATGAAGTGTGCAGAGCAAATGTGAGGGTGGATTTAATAAAGATCCTTCTGAGAAATATTGTTTGCACAATGAATAAAAAGCTTTGGAGGGGCTCTCAGGGCTTTTGGGCAGTGATTTGAGTATAAGGAGCTTCAACAAAATGGGAGTTACAGACATTTCAGAGGGGGCACTGAGATTCACCTCCTTAGGTTTAAGTGTTGTGTGGCAGGTGATGATGTGCTGATGGACAGTCCTGTGCAATTTTTGAAACACTGCTGTGAAGAGGGGCAATGATTAAATTGATTTGGAGTAGCTGCCAGAAGTGAGAGGAAGAGAAGAGTTATCATTTGTATGCAGAAAGACATAACTATCAAAAAGTGAAGTGTATTCTGAATTTCATCCCATTCATGGAATCAGTAGCCTGGAAGCTGGATTCACAGTAAATAGAGCAGGGTCAACCAAAACCACTTCAGTGGAAACAGATGAAAAGCCTTGTGGAGGATCATCTCAAAAACTTACACACTCCTGTTGAATAATTCAGTGCTTGGAAACTCATGTTTTGTTGTTTCTTCTGCTTATAAAGCACAGAACACTAGGACTCTGCATTTCTGGTGTTATGGCATAAACTGAAGTGAGCAGCAGTTTGCTCTGAGGAAGTTTAGGTATTTTCTGATAAAAATTCCCCTGTACAAGGACCCTCCCTGTTAGGAGAACACACAGTACAATTAGAGCCCTACTTCCCATGCTGCTTCCCCATCCACCAAGCCCAACAGAGAGATAATCACTTCTGGAAAAGCATCCTTATATAAGCTACGATGTACTTCAAGCTTATCCCATGGAATAGCAAATTCACCCCCTGGGAACAAATAAAGCAACAGAGTTTTTCATCCCCCCCTTCAGAGCTGAGTACCAAACACAGATATTCCATCCTTCTTTTGAGTGAAAATGTTGAATTAAACTTTTCCTGGAGCCCTCTTTTATGGGAACACCTATTTTTAGAGAGGATTTAGCAAACAGGAGAAGAGCACCCAGCCCACAAATATCTCCAGGGCACAGCCTCGTGGGAGCTGCAAAGAGGGAATGCTGGGCTGGCAAAGCACTTCAGGTATGTGCAAAAAAGAAAAGTTCCAGGGAGCAGAGCTGCTGAGGGCTTGGCTCTGTGTGGGGCTGAGGTGCCCCAGGGTGGGCAGCACTGGGGTGGGACATGGGCTGTGGATTCTTGGTTCTTCTTGGTTCTCCTTGGTTCTTCTCACCCTCAGGGGCTGCTTGAGCCCAGCTCAGCAAAGTGGACTCCTGATAATTTATGCCTGGCTACACCTTAGCTCTGTAATTCACCAAAATAAAGAATAACATTCCTGTAACAGAGATTAATGGCTGTCAGGCTGCAAAGTAATTTTTCAATATGAAATGGAGCAAAACTTACATTTTTAGCACAATTTCCCAGCTCAGTGATGCACCTGGTAATAATTATGATTTACATTAACCATAACATCATCCTTCTTATATCAACTTGCCTTAGTGAAGAATGAAACTGGCTCTCGTTAAACGTTTCATGAAACAATTCAAATTACATATGCTAAAATTTCCCAGCTTCCACTAGCCAGGCCAAAAATCAACAAGAATAAAAATTGCTTGCTGCTGTAAACCCCTGATTCTATGTTAACAATTAGGCAAGTGGAGCCCTAAGAGCTCTTGTGGTTAAATTAATTATAAGAACAGCTGAGAAAAACTTAAGTCTAAAATAATGATGCAACTGCTAAACTCATTTTATGCATATTTTCCATGTGCTGAGACTGAGTTCAGGCTCCCTTTCTCCTTAAAGAATTTGCCTGTAACAAAACAAAAGAGGAACAAAACCTCTGCTATCTCCAAAGTCAGCAAAGTTCAGCCCTTCAAGACCACCTAATTAATTAACTTCCAGGCAGCAGGGCTGCAGAAAACCAAAGGAGTTGGTAATTTGTTGCTTTGCTAATCTAGGGCCTGAGTGGGTCCCTCATTCTCCAAGGCAGGATGAAACACTTTCCTAGTGGAGTTTCTTGCCAGTATATAATAAACTCCTACAACAAAACCAAAAGACAATGTATTTTCCTTGGTATTTGTGAGGAATGCAAAAAAATTATATGCTAAAACATTGCATAAAAAAAAAAAAAGGCACTGGAACAGTGTGAATTATTTGTCTTAGAAGCGCAGATAAACGAAATACAGAACAAATGGAACCTTAAAGTGCAGGTAAATTCATTTGAATAACAGGATTATGATTTATGATTTTTCCTATTGCAAGAGCGAGCTTCAATTCCACAACCTTTAATTATGCACTGGTTGCACAAAAGCTGCTCTGCTCCCTGGAGCAGCAGGAGCCCAGACAGGATCCAGGGGAGACCTCAGGCACCAGGAATAGCCATGGCTCCTTTCCTGAGGTCCTGCATCTCTGCCAAGGGAGAACCTTAGCCAGCAGCCTTCCAGGAATCCAGGGCTAGAAACCCTCACTCTTCACAAATATGCTCCTTTCTACTTAAACAGTTCCTACAGCACCTGCTGGAGACAGATATTCACAGAATTCACAGAATCACAGGGTTATGAGACATCCAAGGTCATCGAGTCCAACCCAGCCCTAGCACCTCAACTAAACCATGGCACTGAGTGACACATCCAGTCTTTATTTAAACACATCCAGGGATGGTGACTCCACCACCTCCCCAGGCAGATCATTCCAGTACTTTATCACTCATTTGTGAAAAACTTTTTCCTACTATCCAGCCTGTATTTCCCTTGGCACAGCTTGAGGCTGTGTCCTCTCATTCTGTCAGTGCTGCCTGGAGAAAGGGACCAACCCCACCTGAGCACAGCCACTTTTCAGGGAGTTGTAGAGAGTGATCAGGTCACCCCTGAGTCTCCTTTTCTCCAGAATAAACAATCCCAGATCCCTCAGTCATTCCTTACAGGGTTTGTGCTCCAAGCCCCTCTCCAGCCTCGCTGCCTCCTCTGGATGCACTCAAACGTCCCAATGTCCATCCTAAACTGAGGGGACAAACTGGACACAGCACTCAATGTCCTTCCTAAACTGAGGGGACAAACTGGACACAGCACTCAAAGTCCTTCCTGAACTGAGGGACAGAGCTGGACACAGCACTCAATGTCCATCCTAAACTGAGGGGACAAACTGGACACAGCACTCAATGTCCTTCCTGAGCTGAGAGACACAGCTGGACACAGCACTCAATGTCCTTCCTAAACTGAGGGGACACAGCTGGACACAGCACTCGAGCTGTGCCCTCACCAGTGCCCAGTCCAGGGGCAGAATGACCTCCCTGCTCCTGCTGCCCACACCATTCCTGACCCAGGCCAGATGCCCTTGGCCTTCTTGGCCACCAGGGCACACCCTGGCTCATGTCCAGCTGCTGTCACCAGAACCCCCAGGTCCCTTTCTATCTGGGCACTGTCCAGCCACACCATCCCCAGTCTATAATGTTACAGGGGGTTATTGTGGCCAAAATGCAGGACTTGGCACTTGGGCTTATTAAACCTCATCCTATTGGACTCTGCCCATCCATCCAACCATTCCTCTGTCCTCTCTCTGCAGAGCCCTTGTCCCTCCCAACAGATCCACACACGCTCCCAGCTTGGTGTCTGCAGATTTACTGATGGAAGACTCAATCCCCTCATCCATTTCCTATGCCCATCTTAGACTGCAGGGTCTCCCTAGTACGTCTCAGGGAGCTGCTGCTGTTTGGGGAACAACCAGAAACATCCTCTGGGGTGGATGCAGCTCACCCCAGAGGAGCAGGATACAGAGCTCAGCCCAAATCCCAAACCTGAACCAGCCAACTGCTGCCAACATGGCTTTGGTGACAGGGACAGCTGATTTTGGCAGCACCAATGGCCAGCCCTGCCTGGCACAGGGATGCAGAGCTGCCCAGGTGGCAGCTCAGGCTCTCCAGTCCAAAGGGCTGCTCCAGTTCCTCTGGCTCACTCAGTCCCTATCAGCTGAGCTGGGCAACAGCCTGGTGCTGCTGCCACTGCCAGAGTAAAGTTCAGCCCTGAATCATTAATTAGGATGACTGGATACTCTGGGATTTAAACTAGTGATTAATGAGCCTCTCCAGCTCTAGCTCCGTGTGAACAACTATCTAGTTCATGTTATATTTAATTTATTTAAAAACACCCTTGCCAAGGCAGTAAATCTTGCTCAGAAGAATTAGTGGAGAAAGAAATAACACACCACATTTATTACATTGCTAGCAGGATTATATTCACACTCTCTTGCACTAATCCAAATGTCTTCTTCAGAGAGATAATAAAATTTATGGTTTAAGGGTTTCTTTGAAAATCTGTTTTGATTAGAAATGGTGAAAAGGGGGATAAAGATAGGGTAAAAGTGATAGGGGAAAGAAAATGGATTTGGCAAATAATGCAAAATAATTCAGATGAAGCAAAAATACAGTGCCTTGTTCTTACTCCTTTTGGTAATAAAGCTCCCAAGCCCTTTGTGGTAAGACAGTACATTCTGCCAAACCAAGCAATTCACTGTTAATTACCTTGCAAAGGAAATTTGAATTGTACTGGCTGCATCACACAGGTGCCCAGACATCCTGGGTTTCCTGGTGGTTTTTGCTTTTCTCAGGCAAAGGTTACAGTGCGGGGGTGGGTGGCAAATGCATTAAAAACACAATTTTGAACTAATCTGTCCAGAGCATTAATCCACTCCTAAGCTCCCTTTACTCCTGCAGGATACATAATCAAAAGTGGGATCATGGCCGCTGGGGCAGTGCTTCCCCTCAGATCTGCAGGCAGGAACTCAAAGGCCACCAGTCCTCACTAATTCCTCTAACTGTGCTCAGTGATCTCCTCACCAGGAGCCAGCCCAGGCTATCTGCAGATTTCCATATGTTTGAAGTTCTCCTCTCCTCTTTTATCTTTGTCTGAAAGCTGTCAGAACACAGCTACAATTTCATATGGTAATGAGAAAGAGATTAAGGAACGCACACATCTGTCACCCAAACACGTGCAGTGAGGAGAACATAAAATAAATAAAATCAGAGTCCCGTGAAAGCCAACAGTGCAGCTGAGTTGGCAGCTCAGATGCACCAGGTTAACTCCTGCTCCCCCAGCTGCAGCAGCAGCTCCTCTGCAAGCCCCAGGCCCATCCACAGCAGCTCTTGGGACGTTTCCATCATGCCCAGCCTTGTGTCCAGGGATGGAGGTGAGAAGAATAAGCATGTTCTCCATGCAGCCCCTTTGCAAATGGGCACAACCCAAACCCCTTGTGGCAGCTGTGCCTCACCTCTCATGGAGCTGAGTGAAAATACACAAATTTCAAACCAGCTGCAGAACCCAAAGCAAACTCTTCCTGCAGCACATTAAAAATACACTGTTATTAAGCCTAAAATACTGACATATCATTCTTTGGGATTACTCCAAAGAATAATGGAATGTTGTGGAAAACTATCAACCCTCAGCTTTCCTTATCTGTACAAGACTGAAGAGATCAACCCAAACCTGCACACAGGCAGAATTCCAGGTTTCTGGGGCTCCTTTCCAGACCTCTGAGCTGGGATGTCCACAGCTCTCTCCACTGCAGGTAATGGAGGTGGTGGAAATGGGCTCATTGTATTTTTAAGTAATAATATCCTGGCAAATTTTCAGCCTTTACTCAGAAATGTTCAAGCTCCTAAATTGGATCCATTATCACCCAAATGAAGACACATACCAGCAAGCTAATTATGTTTCTCACCAAACTCGTGAATAATTAAATATTTTATTGTGATGTTACAATTTGTATTTATTATCCTTTGCTAAGGAGTGAAATTAAACATAACGAGGTCTGTTAGTGCCTCTCTTCAGAGACAAGCCCACATTACAAGCACCTATATCATTTGCACCAATGGTGATTAATGGGTTTAATTTACTTAACTTGCATATGTTGGAATTTGTGAGGGGGAGAGAGAAGGAAACTCGGATTGCTAAAATCCTTTTAATTAGACTAATAATGCCAAGTTTGCATGTGTTAACTAGGGTGCACTATTAATTAGTTTTAGTAGGCTGTTTTCTGAAAGGTGACACTGTAGCATCCAGGCCTGTCTGGTGATCCCAGGAGAGCTCATAAGATGACAAACAGAGCATGACATTACACATAACTGCAAACAAACAGCCTTTAATCTTTCTGGATGAAGAATTGGGGGTAATTGATGGGCAAAACACTTGCTGCACTCTGTCTGCCTCTGCTTTTACTGGTGTTACTCATTCAGCCACAGGGCAGCCCATCCTCAGCAGAGGTAAAGCTGTAGGGTCCTTATGGATCTCAAGCCCTCTAAAACTGACAGCTGAGGGCTTGTTCACACACAGAGGGCTCAGTTCTGGGGTTTCACAGCTAAAATAGCTCTTCCAGTGCAGGAGGCAGCAGACTGGGCAGACTGGTCCCACTGGCAGGTACCTGAGTGCCCTGAGCATCACCACAGCAGCTCCTGTGCAGGAAAGCACCCCCAGCACCAGCAGGAGTTTCTGTGTAAGGAAAGAAGTTTCTAGACACGTTAGGGAGTTCAGTGAGAACCTTCCATGCCTTTCTCATGGCAATGGGCTCAGTGCCAGGACAGGAGCACCTGCTGGATCTTCTGGCTGCTCTTCAAACCCTGGAGCTGTTTGCCAATGGACCCTCTTCAATCATTATGTAGATAAGAGAAAACAAAGGTGCTTGGGGCATTCTTGTGTTGTATCAGGTGTGTGGGACCTGTCCCTACACTGTGCTCAGCTTGGTTCTTTGTTTTTGTATTATTTTCTTCTTTTATTACTTTTTTGATTTTTCAAGACATACTCAACCATGCTGTCTCACTAAATCCTTTAAGTCATTTTCTGTAAGGTGCTGGACACCCTCAGAGTTATTGGACCCTCACAGAGCTAATTCCACCTGGTTTTTTGAGGAATTCAATACTCCTGTGCTGGTGCTGGGAGCCTCAGGGCACCACCAGAGCAGCATTGTGCTCTGCTGTGGGCTCTGTGCTTACTAATGAGTCTTCATCTATTTGTTTAGTCATTGTGAGGTTTTTGAACCCTGGGGTTTTGTGGGTCTTTTATTGGAAAGGTGCTGCAACACAGACGTGGTCATGGCCTCCCCCTGCTTGGGCTCATGTTCAGAGGACAGGGAGAGCAAAGTGAGCTTCATGAGGAACAGGCTGCAGCTCCAGGTCCTGAATGCACACCCTGGAGAGCACCAGCATCTTCAGGAGCCCTGGGCAGGTCTGCACAAAGGTTCCCTTGCTCCTGCTCTAAAATTAAAAACAAATTAACTGAGGGAGGACACGGTACAAATCTACAATGCATCTCCTCTGCTCTCTCACAAGGGGCAAACACAGAAAGGAAGGGACAGACTCTGCCTCTGATCAGGTGGCAGGTCAGGAGAGAAGCACACAGCCAGGCAGAGGCTGGGAAGGGAGATGGCAGCAGTGAGGAGGGCATGTGTGAAGCTCCTAGGCATAAATTTGGCTCCTGTTTGCATGTAGGTAAGAAAAACACAACTTCCCATACAGATTAATCCCATACAGCTTAATATTCCCTTGTGTGAGCAGCTGGCACCAGGATCTGTGTGCCCCCCAAATCCCAGCCCGGGCAGTGAGGTCTGACCCAAAGCTGCCAACTGCAGCTGGGTGGAGCAGGGGCTTCCCAGCTTTTTTCTAACCCATATTAATCAAGCTGTGCCACCACAAGCAGCCTTTGGGGTCTTCTCAGACCATAGAACCAATAAAATTCCTGCCTTTTTACTGGAATAAACCTGGAGTTCAGCAGCAGTTTTTGTATGAAGCTTTCCTGATTCAAAATGCACTAAAACAAAGGGAAAGGTCCCCGTGACAGTGGCTTTGGTGTCAGGTGGAGGCAATGCTTTGAGGATGGGGCACATAAACCCTGAGCTCATTTACTCTGTCATCATCTGCCACACCTACGAGATGAGAAAGCCATCAGCACTCTAGTCCACAAATAAGATTATGTTAAATTAAAGCCCCAGCCACACTGAACCATAAAAAATGCTGGGAAAGAGTAATAGGTGCTCAAAAAAGAAGGCAGAGGAGAGGAGAGACAGACCCAGAATGTTTGCAAGTCCCTGTTTCTGTGTCTCAGCTGACACCAGAGCAGCTCAGGGCTGGGCAGGCAGTGCCCAGCACAGGTGAGGGTCACAGCTGAGCCAGAGCTGCACATCTCATTGCAAATATCACAAAACCTGCAGCAACACCTTAGTGCATCTATTCTGAAGACCATCAAGTGACCACTGACATTACCTGACAAGGGATGTGCCTGGCAAGGCACTGCCTGTGTACTTTGACTTCCTCCGGTGATGAGTGGGGGAGTTAGTGGCAAATAAACCTATTTTTTTTTACCATTTACCAACTGCTAGGCTGTGAGCTGGCTGTTCAGTCAGATCTTGTCAGCCTAAATAGCAACACACTCTGAAGTGCTGTTCTGGGATTTGAAAGGAGACACTCCAGATCCTTCAAGGAAAATGGGTTATGGCCACTCATTGCTGTTACAAGCACATCACTGCAGTGTTCACCTGGTGCTTTGCTGACAGCCACAGTTTAAAATCTGCCTTGCAATAAGGAATGAACCTGTTCATATATAAATATGGATGAAAATAAATAAATATGGATGAAAACATGTTTTGTTTGGCCCAGGTTTTTCTCCTGGCAGTAATGAGACTTTGGCCATGATCAAATCACCCATTGCAGGGAGATATTGCAAAATTGTGATGAAGATTTCTGGCACAAAAATCACCTTCAGGTGGGGAATCCAGAAGGTTTTCTCAGTGAATATTATGAACACCCTGAGGCATTTTATCCCTAGATGGGATAAGGTGAACTCTCAATCATGCTTGGATAGTAAGAAATGCTACAGTCTGGGGCTTTAACCTTTCTGATAGAGTTATGGACTCCAAAACAAGTAAATTGTGGACTAGCAAGTATTTCAAACCACAACACTATTTCACATTACAGAGATAACTTTAACCTTAAAAAAAACCACCAAAAAACCAACACCACCACCAACAACAAAAAACCCAAAACCCCAGTGTACTTTCAAAGAATCTTCAAATTCTAGTACAAAAAACACATAGTATCCACAGTTCAAAAACCAAAAAATGAACCACACCAATTCCAGGCTAGATTCTGATCACCAGGATTTAGTTTCCCAACATAAATGAGAGAAATACCAGGTCCTTCCACACTGATGAGGAAATATGTTTATTTTTAATTCCTTCTGGCAACCAAAGAATACCTATCACAGCTGGAACAAAGACACCCAGAAGAAAATACCAGAAGGAGGTTATGATAATAAGCTTATTTTCATTACAGAAGGATTATATTTTAAACCTTTCATTAGGCTCTTAAAATTTCAGAACATGCTTCTCAGAGCCTACATTTTTGAAAGGCAAAAGAAAAACAAGAAGAAAAAGAAAAGTCTGACTCCTGTGGATGAACTCAGTTTTGTTGCACAGAGAAGGTTTTTTTGTAAAGTTACTTAATTATATTCAGGGGACATTTAACTCTGATTATGACTAGAATTGTGCATGTCTTCATTTACAAAGTCCTATTGCAGTCTGTGTGTCCTAAGCACAGGCCCTTTGAAGCATTGCTAAGTGGGGTAATTTGATTGCACGAGTTTTCTTGTAAAAATTATTGTCTTTCTGGATGTCTAATTAAAATAAAGATGTAATAAAGAATTTATGGTTTTAATTAGAGCATAGATCTTAAAGCAATTATAACGTGATTAATAATTCCTTAACAGGCTTTCTTAGACAAGATGAAGAAAAAGAAGATTTGGGGCCCATGAAAAATCAATGTGCATTACTCAATTACATTAACAAAGCTACACAGAGCAGTCTAGGCCCCAATTAAATTGCTCCTCATGTTAAACTGGCAATGGACTCTGTGCTTACTAATGAGTCTTCATCTATTTGTTTGGTCATTGTGGGGTTTTGAACTGTGGGGGGTTTTTTTGTGGGTTTTTATTGGAAAGATGCTCATGGCCTCACCCTGCCTGGGTTCATGTTCAGAGGACAGGGAGAGCAAGGTGAGCTCCAGGTCATAAATTCACACCCTGGACACCACCAGCATCTCCAGGAGCCCTGGGCAGGAGGTCTGTACAAGGGTTCCCTTGCTCCTGTTCTAAAATTAAAAATAAATAACTGAGTGAGGACTCAATACAAATCTATAATGAATGGTGAATCAAAGCTAGGCAGGAAAGATTATTCTGTATTTCTCATAAAAGCAAGAGCTCTAGAGAACCTGTGGAATGTGCCAGCAGGCAGGTATGAAAGTAACCAAAAGAAATAAAACCCCTAGAGACACACCCACAAAAGTTCCTGACAAAAGTATATTTTAAAGAACATAGATTGATTCAAAAGGGGAAGAGGGAACTCACTGATAGGCAGCTTTTCTCCTAAAGGTCCTGGTGCCAGTTTGGTGGAGCCCTAACACAGGGATGCCCAAAGCCATCAGAGAACACCTAGACCTGCCCATCCTTGTGTTCTTCACCATTTATACCTGGCTGCTGTCAGGGACAGGACACTTTTCACACAGTAAAGCTGTTTTCCTCTTCCTTTGTTCTTTTTTACATGATGGTTTGATAAACATTGATGAGAGGCCCCTGGGGGGGATGAGGATTTAATGTACAGCTTGTGTGTCACCACTGAAATTTCTACCAGAAATATTTTACCTTTCATTAATAACCTGGCTGAACTGGTAGAGCAGAGAATTGGATAAGTTCATATTTTACAGATCAAATGAACTTTAAGAAAACCAACATAGTTATACATTCACTCATGCAAAGACAGCTTATCTGACCAAGCTGCCCAGCAAATGAAGCCACACTAATTTAAATGAACTGCAGAAGGAAAATGTTCTCACACCAAACTTGTAATTTGTCATTCTCTAATATGGATGGTGGCTTGGAAACTCACTAATTGGCCATTAACAACACATTGTTACAGAGGTGGACTTCTTGGTGTGTGAAGAACAAAACTCCCAAACTTCTAAAAGAAAGAACCCACCTTTCCCTCCAGGTGATTGTGGAGGACACTATTTCATTATGTTCACTCTCATTTATTTATTAAATTTATTTTGGATTTGGATTTTTATTTTGGATTTATTTTGGCCCTGTGAGCTTGGGTGCATCTCTGAGCCTTCACTGCTGTCTGTGAGTGATGCTGCCCTGCTGCAGCCACACACAAAGGTAAAGATGCTCTTAAAACCACCTCCAGATCTCATCTCCTGGGTACATCCTGTGCTCCTTCAAAGTTCTTAAAGCTCCCTTTAAAAATGCAGCATCCTTCAGCCCAATGACTGCTGATGGTGGTCATGGTGATTGCAAGGAGTGGGTCATATTAAGAATGAAAAAGTCAATAATTGCAATGGGGGGAAAAAACCCCTATTTTATTCCAAGTTGATGCTGTGATTTCAGTTATTTGAAAATCTGATTCTAAAAACCCTTTTAAGCCCTTCAAGAGAAGTGCAAGGCATTCCCAAGATTTAACTTCTATGGTTTTTTTTTTTGTCTCTCCTGTCCAGGATCTTTGTGTTTTATGCTCTGTGTGACTGAGGGATCCACCAGACACAGGACAGGGAGTCACAGCCCATTTCAGCTCCAAGGTTCACATCCCATCCCTGAGGACAACTCCTGGCAAGGTCCTGTGCTCACCCCCCTGTCCCCAGGTACTTTCTTTGATTAACCCACCCTCTCCTCCTGTTATTTCTTTTCATATCTCTCTTTCCATCAGGAAACCATTTGCCTTGGCATGCTTTTTCATCTTCTCATTTACATGTCTCCTGCAAGACAAACTCCAGCATTGATTTTACCACAAGATAATGTTAATAGGATCAATAAACCACAATGACTACATCAAAGTGTCTGCTCTTCACCCTCCAGGACTGCAGAAGGTGCTTTAGTCCTAAAGTACATCCAGTACAGCATCTCTCACTCTTGTCTACTCTTATGCATGAGAGACTGTCTGTCTGCCAGGTAGGAAATAAATTATTAGCTCGTTGAAATAATTTAAATTTTAATACTGCTTCAGCACATATAAAATATTACTGATGCAATTAAAAAATAGACAATCAGCTCAATGAATCTTAAAATGGGTGCGGTGTGCCCTGAGAGGAATAAATGAGATCTGGTGGGAAGACTTTTGTAAATACAGATTTCTCCTTCATCTAAAGAATTCTCAACTGGTAAAAATCAAGTGTCCTATTTTATTCAGGTCAGCCACCATTTAATGATTTTTTTGAGATTGGAAATGACTGGTTCCCTACAAGCCAGAGCCTCAAGATGAACAGAAGGATTATTTTCAATAGAGTAAAGGAAATTATGTCCTCTTTGGTTTCTTGGTTGCTCCATGTGTTAAGATGGCTCCTTTCCCAAAGGTCAAAAATAGGAATGGTCCTGGTTAAAGGATTGGACTACAGCTTCAACAGAAACTTTGCTCTGGCTCCTTCAAGCCCAGAAAGAGCTCACATGGTCCCAAAGTCACTATTTTTCATTATTCTTTTTGTTTGCTACCAATATCTGACTCTTGAACCTAAGGCATTTTGCAGACTGCAATTAAAGGCCTGAAAGTCAACCTAATTATTTTTTCTCCAGATCACATGAAGTGTTCCAGTGAAATGTTGATGATTTTGTTCAACTTTCACATTTAACTGGCAGGTCCTGTGGCACTGCTGAGTTTGGAGGCATTGTAGGGTCTTGTCCAGGGGAAGGTTGGTCTGGGCTGGCACCCAAGGACATCTCTGTGTTGGGGTGGATGGGATCCAGGTTTCTACCTCAAATAATTGATTATTTCAGTGCCTGACAAGGGTAAGAAATTAACTCTGAAGAGGTTTAAAGGTTTAGACAGAGGATATGGAGCAGCCCAGCTGAGAAGCAGCAGCTAAAAGCCTTCACCTTCCAGGAGAACCTGTGGAACAGGGCAGGGCTCAGCACCTTTCCTAGGAAATACCTGTGAAAAATCCATGTGAAATCCAGGCAGTCTGGGTAAATCAAACCCAGCAGCCTGCATTTGTGACACTTTACTGGAGATAACAGCTGAGATTTATACAGTGTAATTCAGCAGCACAGTGCTACCAAAAATTCTTCCCTAAGGGTTCTTGTAAATCCAAAACCTCTAAAAACCAGATTTTCTGACTCTTTTCCTATTGATTTAAATAGACTATGTTATCCCCAAAGCACTTTAAAGGTATTATCAATATTTTTTCAGTTTTTTATTTGTACATGCCAAATAAACCCAAGGCTTTAACATGATACACAGTGAAACATATTTAATTCTGACAGATTAAATTTGCTTAACTTTAAAACAAAATTCAGGACTTTAGAACCTAGATAAGATATTATTATCATATAGCAGAATGCCAGTGTAGCCCCATAAATATGTGGTTCATAAATATATGGTTTCTATCTCTCTATTAAAAAAATAGTTCTGGAAACACAAAAAAGTCTCTGTACTTGTGTTTAAATATTAAGAGCCTCATTATAATAATTGTGCTCTAAAAATAAGCTGACAGCAAGAAAAAACAGCCCAATGTGCTCAGTTACACCAGTGCACATCAATATTTTGGAGAGGGACTGATTTTTTAGAGTCATTTGGAGCAAACTCCTGCCCCACACAAGAGCCAACGTGGATAGCTCAGGTCAGCTGTGTTTGTCTTCCTGAATCTTGGAATCATGAAATAACTTCTGATTTATTCCAAATTCACCTTGGTGTAGAGCTTGGCTACATAGCAAAACTGGGGAAATGTATCCACATTAAAAGTAGACACCAGTGTAAAATGAATTTGTTGAATCATATTTACTTTTTTGTAGGGATCATTATTCATGACTAAAGGAGCAATAATTTGATTTTTGTTTCCAAAGTGAATTAAGGTAAGCTCAATTAAATCCAGCCTAATTCTGTATAAGACTGTCTATTCAGAGACTTAATGTAATTCAGGGAGTTGGTTTTATGACCTATTTTGGAGTGGTTTTACTGAGGGCTTCCAAGTTAGACCAGGGACACTATACATGCTTAAAAATTTACTTAAACCTTTGGTGAGAATTACGAATAATTTTTTAGTCTTAGGGATACTGTTGTTTTTCTTTTTTTTCTTACTATATGAATGAAGAATAGCTGGTTTTAAATTAGAATTTTACTGAAGGAAAAAACCCAATGAAACACTCAGAATATTGCAGGCTTACTCTCGAGTAATGTCCAAGGGAGATGGAACAGCCCCACGCTGCTCCATGGGATTAGCCAGATAACTGGGGCTGGGACCTCATTCCATGATATAATTACACTTTCATTTATTTGCTGTGATGATTTAGCTGTGGGTTGGCTTTCTAATGTCTATTTTATAATGATTTAACTGGCTCTGGGAGCACGAGCAGGTGAAATAAGAATGGACATGATGTGTTCAGCCAAAAGGTCAAATTGTGGTCCCGGCAGAGCCTCCTGGGTGCAAACATCCCACTGGCCACAGTCTGGCTCCTGGAGCCTCCAAACAGAATTTGGTCCAAAGTACAGCTGGAGAAATGACTTTAACCTTTTGCTAAGTGTCCAGTGCTAAGCAGAAATGAACAAATCCAAGGCAAAATGTCAGAGCAGGACAACTGTGAGCAAGGGGGGAACCAGCAAGGGACAAAGCCAAGCCACACTCACAGTGACAAACACTGCCTTTCTTTGTCTCCCCTTTCTACAGGTAAACAGATTTTTCAACAATATGGGTAGCAGATTCCTCTCAAAAAAGTCAAGGCTTGCCAACTGACTGCCACTCTTAAATAATTGCAGTAATTGCCTTCCAAAAAACTTATTTGTATTTTTACTACAACCACTGCTGAGAAAATCAGACTTTTCAAATCCACTTCAAAAAGACCTCTGGATTGTGCTGGCAGGCTCATTATCCAAATGGTTTGGTTCACACAGATGTTACAGCTGTAATCCCTGTCTGAGGGTGTGAAGGCTCAGAAATGGCAATGAGGGTGAGCCAAGGGCAGAGCTGGTGCAGGGAGAGCCCCAGAGCTGCTCCTGGGGTGTCTGTGCTGTGCCCCAGGGCAGGAGGAGCCTGCTTGGATGCCAGGGAGGATTCCTCCAGCTCCAGGGGGAAAAGGCTGATCAAAGCTCTGATTAAAGGGGAGCTCACAGGGTCAAACTGAGCTCCTTTGTTCTTCTGGCTGCTTTAAAAAAACATTCACACTCAATAAATTCCCTCTTCTCTTAAGGACACGTTGGCAATTAAAGCCTTGCTTGGCCAGCAGGACCAGCCCAGATTTACTTTAGGAATGTGGAGGGAAGTGATGCTTCTTGAGTGTCATAACCTGAATTCTCCCCATGTCATTCACTTTTGTTCAAGCTGCTGAAATTCCATTTTAAGTCAGGTTTCCATAAAGGCTGGATATGCAGTTTCCTGAATATGCATTTCCTCACTCAGCACACTCATTACAAACATTTAGACAATTTCTTTATGCCCTTCAGTCAAAACTGCAATAACAAAAGCTAATTTCTCCACAAATGCTGCAGTCCCCATCACACTTGAGGGTGCAGCACCCACAAAAAAACCTCAACTTAAGAAAGTTTGGCTAGAAAGGAAAATAATTTTTGTGACTATATAAACTCTACAAAAATGTTAAATGTGCAGACAGGCAGGGAATAAGTTTTGATTTTCATAAGTAATCCGTTTTTAAGTGCAGTCCTCATCCTTTAACTACTGCATCTCTCTGAGGATAAAGGAGAGAGCACAAATCCCGTCCAGAAAATTTACAGCATAAGAAGTGAATCCTGTTTTCCAAACCCTTTGTTTCTCAAACCAGATCCTTAAAATTGCTGAGCTGTAGCACCATTCTTTGAAACTAAAAATAGAAAAATAGAAAAAAAAAAAAGGAAAAAAAGGAAAAAAAAGGGAAAAAAGGGAAAAAAAAGGGAAAAAAGGGAAAAAAAAGGGAAAAAAGGGAAAAAAAAGGGAAAAAAGGGAAAAAAAAGGGAAAAAAGGGAAAAAAAAGGGAAAAAAGGGAAAAAAAAGGGAAAAAAGGGAAAAAAAAGGGAAAAAAGGGAAAAAAAAGGGAAAAAAGGGAAAAAAAAGGGAAAAAAGGGAAAAAAAAGGGAAAAAAGGGAAAAAAAAGGGAAAAAAGGGAAAAAAAAGGGAAAAAAGGGAAAAAAAAGGGAAAAAAGGGAAAAAAAGGAAAAAAGAGGAAAAAAAGAAAAAGCAAAGGCACTGACTGGAAAGATTTTTTTTTAAAAAACTAGTGTTAATTTCAAAACAGCCCATGAAGATTTTGTTCACAAAATGCTTGACAAAATGAAAATGATGCTCCTTCAAAAAGTCCACATAGCAATTTAACCTACTAATACCAGTTCCTCAAAAGTATGACAAAATAATAGAATTATTCTGAACATATCCCTATTCCCACACAAATGCAAAGAAGTTTCACATCTCCAGCTTGTATTCTCAAGCTGCTCCTCCAAGGAAGCCACTGCCCAAGGGTTATTGACTGCTCACCACTGAAAGCCACATGGATCCCAAAGAACTTCACCCCCAGCATTACTGAACCAAATTAAACCCAAATTTGAACCTGACCTTTACACCAGGGCTTGCCTCTTGCTCCACTGTGCAGGAAGAAGCAGGGCCAGAAGACACAACCAAGGACAGAGCCCAGGTCAGGGAAGGAACCTGAAAACAAAAGGAAAATGCCCCCACATCCTTTTTAGCCTTTTATAGGGTAAAGGGGGATCAGGAGCAGGGGGATTTGGCCATACAGGGTTGGTCAGATCCCAGATCACTCCTGAGGAGAAGGCATTGCCCAGCCCAGGCTGCTTCTGCAGGCAGGGCTGTGGGGTTGGCACTGTGGGGTCAGTGCTCATGGACTTGCTCCTATCCCATAAAAGCCACATTCCCACTGCCTGTGACTGCCCAGGATGGGGACAGCTGGGATAAACAGGGTTCTTGGCCATCAGGGGCTGCTGCTCTCTGCACAGAAGGATGAGGAAACACGTGAGAACCAAAGGAGCAGCCAGATGTAGGATTAGCAGCACCAGCACAGCCTGAGTCCAGGGACTGCAGCTCCTGAGCCAGGCTGAAATCAGCTGTAGTCAGGAATCAGCTGAAATCAGGCTGAAATCAGGCTGAAATCAGCTGTACTCTACAGTCCTGCTCTCTCTGCAGCACCTGACTCAGGGTATGTGGAATAAAACCTCTTCCCATGCAAGCTGGGTGGTGAATCCACAGTGAAACCATAACTTAGTGTCTACAAAAAGCAGCCCTCTTCCAGCCTGGCTTCACAGAGTGACAAAGTCAAACTGAATTATGTAAATAAAAGTCAAATTTTCTCTCTTCTTGACTAACATCAGGTGCTGAAAATCTGTGATTTATGGAGTATAAACAGGCAGTCCACCCATTTTCCCACCAGATTAACATCATCAGAGGATCAGAAATGAAATGCCATATCTTGCACCCAAGTAATCCATTCTGAAGAGGAAACAATTAATTAGTGCCAGGTAATATTGTCACAGGCTGATTAGGTGACACAGTGCATTTCCCCAACCAGCTCAGAGCTGCAATGAAGACACACCAAGATTCCCTTTCACTGAAAGCAAATATTAAAACAACATTCATTATCTTTTCATGAAAGGGAAAGAAAACAGTGACCTTGGCAGAATTTGTCTCTCCTTCTCAGCCTTTCAAAACAAAACTCAGGCAGGCAGCACTTCTCCCCCAAGCCCATCAGCAGACAAAGCCCCAGCAGAGAGCCACACAGCCTTTTCAACTGTTTTAAAGATGTTTTAAGATGGACTTTTCCTACAGGGATTCCAGCTGCAGCTGCAGAAGCCAGGAGTGAAGCATGGGCCAGTGAGTCCAAGAGGGAAGGAGAGCAGTGCCCCACAGAGAGCTGCTCAAACCATTACTGGGATCTGTAGCTGAGCTCTCCTGTGGCCTGATTCCAGCTAAAAGGCTTCCACTCGAGTGCTTCAGATCATGTAAGTTTGTTTAAGATGCATAATTCATGAAGGGTACATAACACCATCCTTGAATAACTTTTCAGTCAGCACCTGCTGACAGGGAGAGAGCTGACAGAGCAGTGTGAGTCCAGAAATCCAACATTAGCACGCTATGTGTCCCAGCAAGGGACAGGGAAAACCACGCTCCCTTAACCCTTCTGTGGGATGGATGCCTGAGGAAGACAATACCTCACTCCATGGTTAGGACTGCATCTGTTTGTTGCCTTTATCAGTGAAATAAAATGGTGTGAAGAGTTATAACTGCTTGCATTATAGTCCTTGAAGAGAATACGTAAAGAAAAATATCTGATTTTATAGGCTTTAAAAACAAATCTATTGCACACAAAGGCCCTGAGTGCAGCCATCCCCACTCAGGCTGAGCAGTGCCTTGTAACTCAAATAGCCCCACTGAAATCAATTTGGGATTATAGAATGCAAGGAAGGGAAGAAGCACCTGGTCCTCTGGTAGCAAAATAAGATGTGCAAGGAACAAATCTTCAGCTAAAATTAATGTGATTTGCCTGGCTGTGCCTAATGGAGCTGTGCCCATTCACATCAGCCTGGAGTCCACTGTGGCAGTGTGCTGGTTGTAGAGCACTTGGGCTTTAATTACCAATGGTAAATACTATGTCCTTAAACTTTATAGACCTTATATATTCACCCTACTTTATTTTGTAGACAAAAGCCCAACTGTGGCCTGATAGGCAATTTAGGAATGATTTATGGAATCTGTCTGCTGTTAGTAACAGTTTGGAAGTTGCTGTGTGACAGAAGGAAGGCATTTTTTCTAACTTATTTCGGGATATAATGGTTGGAATAGAACTGTTATATATTGCTTTCCCCTATAAAACTGAGATTTTTTTTTTAGCAAGGTTTTACAAAAAAAAGAAAAAAATATATAGGGCAAGACAAGATATGTGGAGAACAATGGACACAACAAAAAGAATGTGGGATCTAGTGCATGGTAGAAAAGAGCACAGCTTTCATAATTTATGCTGTGGGCCAGCAGTCCCACTCTCACCCCAATCCCAGGGTATTCTCTCTAGAACTCAATTTATTTTGGCTTTTTTATTGTTGGTAAAGGATTTATGTCTCCTGCTCTCAGGCTTGATGTGAGATTTGGATTAAGCACAGACATCTCTCCATTCCACATAAAAGGAACAGCACACACAAAGCAGGAGGGGTTAATTTTCAAACCCAGAGTATTTGGGGATGGGTGCACAAAGCCTCCAAAAGAGACATTTCACACAAAGCAATATTTTGCCTCCTGTGTACTGCAGAGCAGTGAAGTGAAACAGAACTTCCACCCAGGGCATTCTGAGCATGCACATTTTAAAAGGAGTAGGTTTTTCCATCCAGGAGTCATTGTATTTGCCCTGATGGGTGGCTTCTGTGACCTCACTGTGATTTCTGCCCAATACCAGAGTGCTGAGCCTACCTGAAAAGTGATTTGTAAGCCAGAGAGAAATATTGAAATCCACGGACCTAGAGTATCAAAATGCACTTTATCCACTCTGCTGTTACTCTGAAAACCAGCATGGGTCCTGCTTTTACAAGGGTCATTTGAGACTTTTACCTGAGTCAAATCCTGCTCTTGCTTCCTGCAGGGCACATGAGAGGAGTGACACCCAACATTATTCTCTTACCAAGGGAGAGAGATCATCCCTGTGACATGGGGGCTTCCTGGGGACAGCCAAAAAAAAATGACAGTAGGAAAGAGTGTTCCATTCCTCATGCTGAGGTTCCCTGAATAGTGAGCTGTTGGTTGAAAAGGAGGAAGTTCAGTGGGCCTTTCAGTGTCATTATTTTGCATCTCTGCCTGTGTAAAACTGGGCAGAAATCTGGGCTGGTGGGGCAGTAGGTGCTCACAGGATGCTCTGGCTCTGGGTTCTTTCCTCAGTGTCCTCTGGCCTGTCCTGGAAGGGGCACAGCTGCTGTGGGGTTCCACCAGTCTTAGGAAATGGGAAGATCCCCATGAGGAATGAGGGCTTGTTCTGGACAGCTGGGAAAAGCATCTTAAGTAAACTTGGGGATCAGGGACTTCTTTTGGGCATCACTGGAGTCCCCAAGGGGGGAGACTGGCAGCAGAGCTGAAAGCCAGGCTGAAAGCCATCAACAGGAGGAAAAGCTGGAGAGGAGGGTGGGAACCTCTCAGGGTTGCTGTTCCCTGAG